>CM061535.1:128459003-128587415 GCA_030545055.2 Neoaliturus tenellus
CAGACTCTAAAATGCTACACCGACTAATTGAAAAGAATATTCTAAAATATGTCTTGTCATTTGTTTACATAAAGTTTGCATTTAAGTGTAACTTATGTCAATAAAAGTTACTAATTATTTGATCAATTAAATATTTAATTACAAAACTTAAGCTTGAATAAAATTCATTTGAAACGCCATCCATCAGCCTCTACTTTGCCCCTTCACATTGGTCGATGCAACCGTTCAGCATTTCTGTGTGTTTCTTGTGGTCATTGGACTTCAGGCGTTAAAGAATTGTCGATGACTTTACAAATGAATTGCACTTATTGTTTATTCAATTCTTTATCTTTGTTGTGTGTTGTTTGTTCTTCAGTACAGATGATTTGGACATGGGATAGGCCTATTTCTTCCAAAAAGGCAGCAAATCACATTCATTTTGTTCAACGTTAACTGTAAATTCAAACAATTACAATGATGGTGTTCAGTACAACCAGTTTTGTTACATGGATGTATTTATGAAAATATGGGACCTAGTCGAGTCTGCACTACCTGTGCCATCTTGGAATTTTAGTCACATAAGAACAATGTTAAATTCAAAACATTACTGTTGTCTTTGAAACACTATATCTCGTTAATCTTGCATCGGATTTGCATGAAACCTGAATATGTTCACCATAAGGGAATAACGGAGTCCATGACGTGGATGGATTTTCAATAAACCTACTAAAAATTGTTTAAAAATAGTTTAGAAATGGTGTTAAATATATTTATAATTTATTCGTTTTTCGGGTGGATAATTTTTTTATTTTAATTTTTTATCTCGTTAAGCACTAGATACTTTTTAAAAGGACATAAAGTTTGAAATTTTCCGACGAAAAACCAAACCCACAGTAATGTTTCAAATTTAACATGCTCTTATTGAACTACCAAGATGGCGCAGGTATTCAACACTCTTTAATTGTTAAACACATATTTATAATAATTTATGTTTGATTGATAATGATAAAACTTTTAATTCTATAAAATTGTTTAATTCACTTTAGAATCAGAGTAGACTGCACTGCTCCCTGACGGATTTATTAACAGTCAAAGCTCAAGTAGTCCAGTGTCGTCAATGTAGTTCAAGTTGCTGTGATAACATATATCATAAATTTATTTTGATAAGATGTATCTTATTGCTTTATTTTATTATTTTTATTATGAACTGTGCATTGCATTGGTCATTTTGTGTGAGTATTTTTAGGCATATACTGTACATATACAAATGTATAAAACTATTGTGAAACACACCACGGTAGAAGTGAACACTGTTCAAAAATCAAGATTTAACACATATTAACCTAGTTGTATGGTTTGCCTATAGGTAACCAGGTCACCAGAAATGGTTCATATCTGGTGAACTGTGTTTACTCGTTACAGCTGTGAAACTATTTTAATTTCCTTACCAATGTTATTCTAATAGGAAATTTTCAAATTTGAATGATGTAGGCTATAACGCTTTTATTTTAAAACTCACTTTCATAATTTTTTGGTGGAAACAGCTCCAGACCAAATACTATCCACTGACACCAAAAACTTGAAAATCGGTTGAAAATTGTACGAGGAGTTCCCATTACAAAAAACCTTAGTGTATTAAATAAGTATATATGAAAAAGACGATCAAGTTAAATAAATTATAGCACTACTAATAATTTTACATTAAGTGTTGTTTTTATTATTGAATTTACATTATTTACTCCAACAGTACATACTAGGTAAATCAGTACGTGTTATAAAATTCTTGAATTCTACTTAGTATAATATACCACTTAAAACTTGGAAGAGACTAACTGCAATAATCCCTCAACATATCTCTGCTTCAAAACTACTATTTTTAATTTTAATGGAGCTTTCCCAAAATGTATTTTTCCTCTTTTTTCATAAGTCAACGAGATATCTCAAATGTACAAAACTAGCCTATACTCAATAATTTGGCAGTCGATCTCCGCATGAAAACTATGTCTTCTTCATCAGCGAAAACATTTTTTCTACAGGCAAAGATGTCCATGGAAAATGAAAATTATATGCAAACACTAGACCGTAGACCTGCCGACACTGAACGTCACATTTCATTTGTATTCTAGATTCCGTTAGCGTCTGAAAAATTGATTAAGACGGTCATGATGGCGATTATTGCGTAATCGCTTTATGATCCACCAAGACCGAAGTCAAGGGTGTTCCCACTCCATACAGACGGCGCTGGGTACCTACCTTTCGGCATACCCCGACGGTCTGATAACAGAGACCCCCTGCCAGAACATGTCATGTAACAGGGAAGCCCCCCAGACGGGGAACTTATGGAAACACGAGAGTCCCAAATCACGTTAAGGCTGATTAGACCCCCACAAAACCCGGAATTCACCAGGCCTGTGGTACTCAACCGGCGGTGAACCCAAATTTACCATCCGATGTGAGTGACAGTGGCATCACTACCCATGCTACTTCTCAACTTTCGTCTGTGAGCAACGCCCCCAGATAAGGCTGGAGGGCCCCCCACAGCCGAAGCTGTGTGCCGAGCATACCCAATATCCGGGCTGGCCGAAGCCAGGGGCTTGAACCGGATCCCGAGGTCCCCATTTTAGGTTTTACTTGGGTCATGGATGGTTCCCAAGCGGAATAACTAGGTCACTGGAAACCCGCACGCCCAAGGCGCCGGCTACACTGCAACCGCACCCGAAGGCACGGAAGCCCCAGATCCCCGACATCCTGACTTATTCCCTGCCTTTTTGGGGGAGGCTGGAGTGAGACACCCAGTAAGCGCGCGATTGACACAAGGCCACCTCCGCCAGGGCTCGGAACAGCCGAAGCTGTCCTCCTTCAGTTAATAAAGAGAAGCACGCCCGTTCGCCCAGCTCGGTACTTTGAGCTGGTATAGGGTAGTGAACATCTCAGTTCTAAGGGTGCAGGCCCTGAAGTACAACATACACCCTTTACTGTTTGGCCATTACAGCACACCACAGCGAAGGCTCGACAAAGCTCCGTTCCTGAGAGCAATGCCTACTTCAATGTTAAAGGGGGCCACGCCCGTTCGCCCAGACCCGAAGGGCTGGTATAGGGTAGTGAACATCTCAGTTCTAGGGGTACACGCCTTGAAGTACAACGCGTACCCAGATGATGGCGATTAGCGTTAAATCGTTATATGATTACGTTAGTTAGACAAATTGTTAAATATTTAATTTACAATTTGTTTTTTCTCGATTTGTATAATGGCCAGTACACCGGAACTATTCTGACTAACATATACAGGGTAAGTTTCTTAAAGTAATCATATAGCTAACTTTTTTATTATATATCAGACAGTATACTTCTTATGGGGGACCCCTTTACTTTTTTATTTTGCTCTCAGGTATGTATTTCACTACCAAAATTTCCCGCCATTTTCCCAATATTTCGATCAACTTTAACATTTCTTAAGGAACACCCTACATTTCATTGTGTTTTTAAAATTTACATGTGATTTTAAGACTTTTTTATTCTATGCAATTTTTCTCTAAACCTAACGGTTAGAGAGCTAGAGGCAATTAAAGTTAATTTTTTACTCTTTAAGAATAACATGGGACAAACTTTATCCGGCAATATCTCCGAAACCATTGATTAAAATAAAAAAAAACACTCAAGAATAAAAATGTCTGAAATTTATGTTTTAAGAACATTTTTTTCGTAATAACCAAAAGTGTTTTGAATTTTTTTTTTTTTTTTTGCTCGCAATATTGGAGAGAAGTTAATTTATGCGTAAATTATAATTTTTATCAGTCAAATGTTCTTAAAACATCAATTTAATACGTTTTTATTCAAGATTATCTTTTACTTTCGTCATAGTTTTGGAGATATTGCCAGATAAAGTTTGCCCCACGTTATCCTTATGGAATAAAAAATGAAGTTTAATTGCTTCTAGCTCCCTAACCCTTTGGTTTAGTAAAAAATCGCAAAGTATAAAAACGTCTTAAAATCACATGTAAGAAAAAAAACACCATAACATGTAGGTTAATGTATTTCTTGGGTATCACTCACCCATTTTGATTGTCGTCAGCTCGGGACTTGTCAGGATTTACAAAAACACAAAACACAAAACACGACACACGAAAACACTTATGATCCCGAAGTGACGAAAAACCGACGTTTCGCGGGACCGAAACTAATTAAAACGTCCCGCTTCCTCAGGGTTAAGAAAACTTATTATTTTTTTCCCGCACGCGGGCCGAACGCCGAACCAGTCGTGCGTTATGGGGAAAATAAAAAATAGCCAGATCTGGATACAATTTTGCTTTGCTATCGAACCACGACTGGTTCGGATGAATTTTAAAAATTAAGGTAAAAAACTGTTTATCAAATATTTGATTTGTTATTGTTTGTGAGTAGTGTTATACTTGGCCGGTTCTGATACTGTCGTGGCTGACCAGTAGGCCTACTATGGTAGAACTAGCCTGTTTAATATTTGATCAATTTATTACTTTACGAATTTGGGGCAACCCCTTCCTAGGGAGCATGGCGGAGCCCCAGTCGTGCCGCAGGCGAGTAAAGGTTAATACAGCTGTAACGCTCGAGTTATAGGTCTAAGGTCTTATTGAGCCTCGCCATACTTACCGAAGGTGGGCGAGGCTCTTCAAAGAGAATATTTGTCTAAGAAATTATTTAGTCATTGTGAACGAATTGATCGTGTAGAGCGTATCAATAAGTATTTTTCAATGTTCACTAATACGAAAGAGAACCTTTTCCTATTTTCTGTTCAAACTTTTTTAAATTAATAATTTGAAGATAATTGTTGATTCCACGATTTCCCTTTCCATTTTATATCCCCTTACAGATTGACTTTGGACATAATGCACGGATATTTATTTTAAAATAATATATTTATTGCGCTAGTGACCAAGACTGTGGTGTCTACTGTAGTGGCATCTAGCGGCTACCGGCACAACTACTTGGGGCCAGCACTCCTCCGCAGAACGTTGTAGCGGCAATTAATTCTGAAACCTGTGTGAGTGTGATAGCTCTCTATTCTAACTAACTTATTTAACGGATTTTACCTCTCTAATCTTTAAACCCCGTTTTCATAAAAAAAACAATTAGTTAAATATATTTTTTATCATGGTTGCCATTGGCATATTGTTAACATAGAACTAAACCATAAGATATAAAAAAGGTTAAATGAGCGGAATAGTGTGGAATCGTTATCTGGACGAAAAAGTGATGGTAAAAATCACTGAGTCAACTTCGTTTGCTGTGCTCAAACCCGAGTTATTCGCTTAAAAACTTGTTTCAAGCATAGCTCGATTGTTTTTCAAGGTACAAAATATTTTTAACGAAACATTTTACTGAATTTAAGGTAAATTTCACATTTATAGTAAAGTTCTAAACACCAATTGAAATTCATTAAAACTTGGTAAAAACAATCTAATTTTAAAAATGTGTTTACATTTTTAATACTGTACTTGTTTTCTGATAAACCATCAACTTCATTTAGCCAAAAGCTAGTACTTTGTCTGTCTTGGGATGATTCTTAAACAAACAGGGCATTTATTTCACTGGAATTTAAGTTAATTATAATAATTAATGTCCACAATAAAGAGGGCCAAAGCGTCTGGCGTTGCCGTATGTAATAAGATACAGCAGTTTCATTTTTCTCCGTTTGCTTGCGCTGTAGTCGCGCCACTGGGGAATAGAAAATTGACACTAATCAGAATAAATGTATTTTTTATACATTTTTAGTAATTAGGATAGTTGAAATAACAAATTTCAGAAGCATAAAATATTAAAATCAATTGTAAACTCTGAAATGGGTAATTCAATCGTAGATTTATACCAACCCTCTTGTCTATAAAGTTAGTTTCATTATTCAACTAATTATTTTTATTATCTTATGGCTTATTGATTGTATATATGGATTAATTAAAAATTACATTCATACAGTGGGACAAAAATATATAGTTTTTCTTGGGCAAAAAATGTTATATGCTGATAGGTGAAATGATTTTGCCATATGTGGGTGAACGCAGCTTTTTTAAACTTTCCTTTTGCCTAGGCATAACAGACTCTAATTCTACACCGACTAATTGAAAAGAATATTCTAAATATGTCTTGTCATTTGTTGACATAAAGTTTACATTTAAGTGTAACTGATGTCAATATAAGCTACAAGTCATTTGATCAATTAAAAGTTTAATTTAAAAAATTGACCTTAAATAAACTTCATTTGAAACGCCATTTATCAGCCCCTACTTTGCCCCTTCACATCAGCCGATGCAACCGTGCAGCACTTCTGTGTGTTGCTTGTGGTCATTGGACTTCAGGCGTTAAAGAATTGACGATGACTTTACAAATGAATTGCACTTAGTGTTTATTCAATCCTTTATCTTTGTTGTGTGTTGTTTCTTCTTCAGTACGGATGATTTGGATATGGGATATCTCTTCCAAAAAGGTAGCAAATCACATTCATTTTGTTCAACGTTAACTGTAAATTCAAACAGTTACCATGATGGGGTTCAGTACAACCAGTTTTGTTATATGGATGTATTTATGAAACTATTTGACCGAGTCGAGTCTAGATTAAGACTTCAATTTCGACCCATCATAGAAGTCTATTCGATAATGAAGACCAGGTAATAAATAAAGTTATAATGTGGTTGTATTAATAGCTTTATGTAAGGATTGTCTATTGTACAAACGGCAAATAATTTGCCATTCAATCAGTTGAAGTTGTTATTTCATCATGATAAAGGATGGGTGAGTTCTGCTTTTAATCTTTGTTCTCGGTTTTAAAAACATGCTATTTTTTTAATTGTGTAATTTTTCATATAAATTACAATCTTTAAAAATTATTCATAAGCATTTGATTATTGTACACATTTGTCAATTTTCACTGTCAAGTTCTCGTCTGAACCAGGTAACTACATATAACTTAAGGTTCAGTTTAACAATACTTTTAATGTTTTAGAAGTAGTGGTTTGCCAAATGATCATGAACTCGTCGTTTATAGAATTCAATAAATAGAAACATAGAGCAAAGACGATAAAAATGAAAACAACTGCCAAAATTTCGTTTTAGATGAAAAATGTAAACTGCAAAACACAAAATTGTATAAATATTGCCTTGAACAAATTTACAGTGACGGTGACAATTGCCATTTTTAATTACTTTTTTAATCAGTTGGTTTTTTCTATTAAAATGCTAGATATCGGCTAAGTTGCAACCGTGGGCCTGGGCCAGGGATGCAATTTTCGCCTTTGGGGTTTAGCTTACTTATTACAAGATTAAATCGGACACACCGGAATAAGTAGGTGGGATGTAACTTCGAGGGGGGGGGGGGCAAACATAAGTAATACATAAGTTTTTCGGAAAGGTGGTACATTAGGGAACAGTGATAAATGGTACTCCAAGGGGGGAAAATGACTTAGTTAAAATTTTAAATTGAAGTGCTCAAAATTTTAACATATGAAGTTATGCATAAAAAACAAAACCATATGCTTAAAATCAGGCAACTATGAAAGTACCTAGCTCTCGCTCAAGTATATAAGCATGCATAGTTTGTAGTTATTTACTCGTAATTGTCTTTAAGTATCAAAATAATTCTTCATCTGTTGATTGCTTAAGTAAATCTTGATTTTATTATTCCAGGGGCTAATATTCTCCTATTCCGCAGCGGCAAATTATTCCTAATAATCCTATATTTCAGCCGTCCCTATACACTTATCACACAAAGACACGTCAAACACGATCATAAACTCATTACAAACCACACTCAACGATATAATTATATAAGTAGCAAAAATGAATTGAGCGGTTGACCAAATAATTATAGTCAACGTATTACAGATTAAGCATGTGGTTCAACAAATATACACCAGAGTGCAGCACCAACTTGCATACATAGAGCAGTCTGAAAGGATAGTGAGCGGAGCGACTGACTGATCTCGTCTTAAAATTAAAACTAAGCCCTTTACCACTGAGCTTTTAATTCACCGTGTGATACTAAAGGTAATGAGAAGAGTTGTCGGCATATGCGCAATCATCATGTTCTAGTGCATTATTAGCCCGCTGTTTACTATGGGCTTTAAAATAAACTATTTATAAGAACATTGAGTTGTGCAAGTGATGAATAGTAGAGGAAAGCAAGTTTAATATGTGTTTCAAGTAATATAAGAAAGTCTGAGAACCAAAGTTGTCTACATTTCAAATTTTAAAAATTATAATGACCTTAGTGTACTGATATCATTTTTATATAAATAAATATAAGTTTTAAATGAGTCATAAATAGTTTTACTGTGAAAAACATAAAATTAATAATTTAATAACGATAGTAAATAGTTAAAACGAATTACAAGCGACCGTGCTGCTCTCATGCGGAGATCAATTGAGTTACGGTGAGAGGTCGGTACTGCAGTTCACTTGAGGTAGGACGTCTACACTACCTTTTCCTTTTTTACCTGTCGCCTTTCTCATCTAGTGTCTTTAATGAAATAACGTAAGAAATTAGAGTAGGCAGATTTAATTATTAAAGCCCAAATGCTGGTTTTGTGAGAATTCTTCAGTAAAGCAGGCTGTGACTATAGTTAGACGGAGAGAAAATTAATAATGTTTTAAAATACTGTGAGTGTATCTTCAATGTATATGTGAGAATTTTATATTATTTTAAGAATCTTAAAAGAATTGTCGAGGGGCGTTACGTCATCACGCACCTAAGCACTTGGTGCAATTAAAAAAGTACAAAAAATTTAGAATCATCATTAAATGTTAATTAGATTTGTTTAAGGGTTCATTTTTGTAAGATAACTTATTTGTTCCCTTGGAAAGGACTCAGCCATTAAGAATGTTCAAATATGCTAGAAATTTATCCTGAGGGGTATTGAAACGGTTAAAACAAAACTTATGCTTTAAAAAAAGCGTGGGATCTTGGCCGCAATCTTGGTTACTTGGCGCTAAAAAAATAATGTATAAAAATAGTGAAAAACTTTTAAACCAATAGGTAAGTCTAAAGTATTAAACAGGCTAGTACCACCGAAGTACTGGACTGCCACGACAGGTACGGAACCGGCTAGCTATTTCACTTTACTCACAATCAATACTAAAAAAAAACGTTTAAAATTGCTTACTGCTATTTTTTGTATTTCCCTCCATAGTCTCCCTTAATTCTTAAAAAAATTGACCGCACTTAAGCAAATAAATTTTAAAATTTCTAAAAAAAATTCCAAATCGATGCAAAAGCTCACATTAATAATTGTAAACTAAAATTCCTTGCTTGGATAAGAATAGCATGGTTGAAATAATAAAAAATTAGTCGGCCTAATAAAATCGCCTAGTAAAAAATGAAAAAATCTTTTAATTTAATAAATTTTGATAAAGAGTGTAGATATTGACCATGGTTTTGTCAAATCATGACTTACGAAAATTAAAAAAAAAAAAATAAATAATTGTTTATTCCTAGGCCTCTTCAGACAGTTTATCTAGGTTCTTGTATGAAGAAAAGACACTTGGGGAAATGAACAAATATTTATGTACAAAATGTAGATCAAAATCTCATCTAAAATAATCAAAACCTTCAATGTGAATTTTAATATGAGTAATAGTAGGGATAAAATGGAGCTGTGAAATATTAATGGACTATGTAAATATTCTAGATATCATGCTTAAAAATTGTCGAGTTAAAATTTTGGGCACATGATGAATGTAATTGGAGTATTTAAAATGAATAAAAGTTGAATAAAATTATGAGTTTTAATTGAGGTACGCTCTTTGTTATCAGAAAAAAATAACACATGATATATGAGTAATTAAAAACATCGATAATATGTGTAGGGAAATTACCATTAATATAGTGAATTTCCTTTAATATCACCGTCAAAATAAGATAGTACAAAACTTCAAGCTTATGGGGAATCAAAATGAAAAATTCAGCTACATACAGCTAAAATTAATGGAATGTTTTGCAGTGGATCTATAAAAACAATAATAGAATTTAAATTAGTAAAAAGTTCCCTGCTTCAAGCTCTGTTCAATGTAAATTCTGAGTGATATAGTAAATTTTCTTTAAATATAACAGTCAAGCTAAGTTAATACAAAACTTCAGGCTTCTTAATACAATATTACTGTAGTTACTGACAAAAGTATGGCAATTAATTAATTAATGCAAATTTACCTCAAATAGTCGGAGACCAAAGTTATAGGTCAGTAAGTAACAAAAAAGGTAAAACATCACTAAGAAACAAGTAATGTATATCAATCAGTTGCCTAACAATTAATTACAAAACAATCAGTTCCGCATAACAGGCGAAATAAAATTAAAAGAATTATTGGCATTTATGTTTGATACTTATTGATATCGGTGATGTCCAAGATATGTGCGTGCGCAATTTTGAAGGATCCAAATAAATAAATTTCTTCAGCACCCCTATCTATGAATAGCTTACTCAATAACGGCACATTTTAGTACGTCAAATGTATTGTGAGTCAACTACTATAATGGAAGGACTTACTGAACTGCAATTTAATTTGTTCATAATTATAAGTGCGAGAACTAATCTACGTTACCACGGCTGTACTACATTACCCCTTAATCTGCCTTACCGACACTTAACGAATTTCTGATACCCCGATGAGTGAGTGAGTTACACATGCGGGAGTATATATTTTAGACTCGCCTGCGGCTCGATGGGGGCTTCCCCCCCATGCCCCCTTAGGTGTTGCCCCTGATAAGTTAAAGCCCAAACTAGAGTTGTCGTTTAGTCATAGTCGTAACGTCATATATCTAATGACGTTATAGTTTGAATGCCAGAGCTCAAAGTTCACGATTTCATAACACCTTAGTGTTAATTTGGGGGGATACATAGAACTAATCCCCTGAGTAGTTATAGCCCAAATTAGAGTCGTTTAGTCATAGATATATCTAAGGACGTTATAATTTAAATGCCAGAGCTCAAAGTTCAAGATTTCATAACACGTTAGTGTTAATCTGGGGGGATACATAGTACAAATAAGAAAATATCCTTGGAGATTGAAAGTAAAAAAACAATGATAAAAAAATTATTCGGCCAAAGTTTGAATCAATGAAAGTCAAGTTTGAAATAGTTTAGTTCCACATAAGATCTGGACAGCCAAGACAGTAACAAAACCATCTAATACTCTAAATTCACAATCAATAGTAAAAAAAGCTTTAATAATCTCCTATTAGTAGGTTTTAATACCCCTCCTTAGTAAATAGTTTTAAAAACTTGAGCTGTGAAATAAATATTATTTATGTAAATATTCTAGGTGTTATGCTTGATGGAGGGTCCAACCCAATAATTGGTTGCCCCGATTCCGTAAATTACTGTCAAAACCTCATACAATGAACAGGCTAGTTGAGGGCTCAACTCCAACGACAGTAACAGAAGCCGCCAATACACACTACTCACAATAAATAATACAGTAATAAGCTTTTAAATTTGCCCACTGCTCATGGTTTAATCCCACTCCCTAGCTTCCCTTAATTCGTTAAAATATATAATGGAGTTGTGAAATTTTAATGAACTATGTAAATAGTCATGCTCAAAAGTTGTTGTGTAAAAATTAGGAGATACGATTATGATTGCACATGATTGAGGTAATAGCTGTATTCTAAAAAGATAAAAGTGGAATAAAATTATAAGTTTATATGGAGGATCGTTGTATGTAATAGAAGAAAAAAGGGACAAAATCAAGATATTTGAAATTTTAAAAAAAAATGGTATAGGCTAAGATGCTCAGTTCCGCCACGGAGTGGCCAAGAAACGCAGGAATCATATATGTACCATATAGAAACACGATAACAATTTTATCATTCAAAATCAGCAATTATTAAAATAAAACTATTTTAAATGTTTTTTTATATATATTAGTTCAGAAAATTAATAAATATAGAGCCCTAGTAGTATGTAATAGATCACAGGGCATTAGGTACAATAATAATGAAGTCTTACAGTCTTTATATAGTCTTAAAATGAAGAAAGTTGCAACTTAAGAACCATAAAATCGGCGTACATTATGCATTTTCAACCAATGGTAGTAAAAAAACCAATTGTGAAATAATAGCCAAAAAAAGGATTATTGGTTAAATTAAAATATACT
Organism: Neoaliturus tenellus; assembly: GCA_030545055.2. Taxonomy (NCBI): domain Eukaryota; kingdom Metazoa; phylum Arthropoda; class Insecta; order Hemiptera; family Cicadellidae; genus Neoaliturus; species Neoaliturus tenellus. The sequence continues at coordinate 128,471,100 of CM061535.1, forward strand.
GAAAGAGTTACAATAATTGATAAGCATAGAATAGTTATAAATTACAACCATAATAGGGTTAATCGAGACTTTAGGTGAGAGCACTGCATTGAGGAAGTTTGACGGACTAAGTGGCAGCGAGAAAAATTACTATTGAGTTTAATTCAATTGGTTATTATAATATTCCTCAGCCTGATGGGTCATCAGATATGTAGATGGTCTTAAAAAACGTCGGAAGTAGGTAAACGATAGCGAAGGTAAGAATGGAAAGTTCAATCGTTCTATAACTTAATATGTTCAATCGTTTCCCAAACTAAAATCTAAGCCTGACTTTACAGCAGCAAATAGGTCAAAGACCGGATGTCAAATGTGTTGGGACACGTTCAACTCTTCAAAGTAAAACTGTTCCAGAACTATCAACTGAAGCGCTATAATCAATCAATCAATCAATCAGGGGATTCATATAGAGAGACAGCATACAAATAGTAGAAAATTAAGTTATAATTACTGTATTAGGTAATTTTTTGTGCGAAAACCTACAAGAAATTTTCCAGCATGAGAAAACTAAAGTCTATAAATGTAATAAGACCTAAAATATTTTTAACAATTAATCATTTACTTTACGGGCGTTACTGCAGCAAAAAATATGCAGTACTAAAATAATGTTTAAAGTATTCGCACAAGCTTCGTAGAGCTCACCATAGTAATGATAAAATTAATAATATAAAATTATAACAAAGTATTCCAGCACTACGCTCAATCGTCTCTCGAAAGACTAGTGTAATAGCAATATCCAATATGAACAAATGAATTTAAATAAAACGAAACGAGAACCTCACATTTCAATCAACATTTTTCATATTACTTTATTGTACGTGCATTAAATTTATTTCACCATCCTTAAAACAAAATCCACCATCTGTTAAATGTAATATTACAGTTACAGCTATATTACAATATACTGTAAACTGAAATTTGCACTAACGTGGTTTATATACAACGTTTAAGATCACTGCTCTGCGAACTGTCACGAAAACATCATCAGGAACAGGTGTGGTTAAATGACATAATTTAAATACAACCGAGAACTAAGCGACATTAACTTTAAGTTACTATAGAAATCAAAGCGGACATCACCCGAATGTAAAGATACGCTTCAGTAAACTTCATTTTCGATTATAACACAGCAATCAGAAGGAACACCATACGCAAACAACTTTGAGCCCAATTGAGAATATTAATCGGGAAGAGGTGTAGTTAAAAGACATCATTTAAATACAAGCGAGAACTAAGCGAGTACAATAGCGCTCCAAGCGACATCTTAAAAACCAACGTACTTCCTTACTGACACCTCGTCTTTTTAGAATTTTTTTTATAATTGAAAGTTGAAAATTTGTAGTTATTGGGCATGGATACTGAATAAATCAAAGCGAGGTTTAAACCTAGTGAGATAACCCGCTCTCAATACATCGAAATACCGTCGCCTAAACAAGACGTTCATGTTTATATTCAGAACAAATTTGTATCAAACACGGGTGTAGTTGAAAGAGATCATTTAAACACGAGCGAGAACTAAACCTGCAATATGATCTACGATACCACGACCACGTGGTGATTTACGCTGATACGGCTGAACTACGTTACCGACAAATCTATATTTTTTACCTTTTTTTATAGTTTAAGAGTAAAAAAGTTGTAGTTTTATGATTTTCCCTAAACTGAAACATCTCAAAGAATGCCCATGCCAAATTTCAAGTCTCTATCTTAAACGGTCGCTTCAGGAATTTAATATCATCAGTGAGTGAGTCAGTCAGTCAGTTACACATGCGGCTGTATATATTATAGACTCGCCTGCGGCTCGATGGGGGCTTCGCCCCCATGCCCCCTTAGGTGTTGCCCCTGATAAGTTAAAGCCCAAACTAGAGTTGTCGTTTAGTCATAGTCGTAACGTCATATATCTAATGACGTTATAGTTTGAATGCCAGAGCTCAAAGTTCACGATTTCATAACACCTTAGTGTTAATTTGGGGGGATACATAGAACTAATCCCCTGAGTAGTTATAGCCCAAATTAGAGTTGTCGTTTAGTCATAGATATATCTAAGGACGTTATAATTTAAATGCCAGAGCTCAAAGTTCAAGATTTCATAACACCTTAGTGTTAATCTGGGGGGATACATAGTACAAATAAGAAAATATCCTTGGAGATTGAAAGTAAAAAAACAATGATAAAAAAATTATTCGGCCAAAGTTTGAATCAATGAAAGTCAAGTTTGAAATAGTTTAGTTCCACATAAGATCTGGACAGCCAAGACAGTAACAAAACCATCTAATACTCTAAATTCACAATCAATAGCAAAAAAAGCTTTAATAATCTCCTATTAGTAGGTTTTAATACCCCTCCTTAGTAAATAGTTTTAAAAACTTGAGCTGTGAAATAAATATTATTTATGTAAATATTCTAGGTGTTATGCTTGATGGAGGGTCCAACCCAATAATTGGTTGCCCCGATTCCGTAAATTACTGTCAAAACCTCATACAATGAACAGGCTAGTTGAGGGCTCAACTCCAACGACAGTAACAGAAGCCGCCAATACACACTACTCACAATAAATAATACAGTAATAAGCTTTTAAATTTGCCCACTGCTCATGGTTTAATCCCACTCCCTAGCTTCCCTTAATTCGTTAAAATATATAATGGAGTTGTGAAATTTTAATGAACTATGTAAATAGTCATGCTCAAAAGTTGTTGTGTAAAAATTAGGAGATACGATTATGATTGCACATGATTGAGGTAATAGCTGTATTCTAAAAAGATAAAAGTGGAATAAAATTATAAGTTTATATGGAGGATCGTTGTATGTAATAGAAGAAAAAAGGGACAAAATCAAGATATTTGAAATTTTAAAAAAAATGGTATAGGCTAAGATGCTCAGTTCCGCCACGGAGTGGCCAAGAAACGCAGGAATCATATATGTACCATATAGAAACACGATAACAATTTTATCATTCAAAATCAGCAATTATTAAAATAAAACTATTTTAAATGTTTTTTATATATATTAGTTCAGAAAATTAATAAATATAGAGCCCTAGTAGTATGTAATAGATCACAGGGCATTAGGTACAATAATAATGAAGTCTTACAGTCTTTATATAGTCTTAAAATGAAGAAAGTTGCAACTTAAGAACCATAAAATCGGCGTACATTATGCATTTTCAACCAATGGTAGTAAAAAAACCAATTGTGAAATAATAGCCAAAAAAAGGATTATTGGTTAAATTAAAATATACTGAAAGAGTTACAATAATTGATAAGCATAGAATAGTTATAAATTACAACCATAATAGGGTTAATCGAGACTTTAGGTGAGAGCACTGCATTGAGGAAGTTTGACGGACTAAGTGGCAGCGAGAAAAATTACTATTGAGTTTAATTCAATTGGTTATTATAATATTCCTCAGCCTGATGGGTCATCAGATATGTAGATGGTCTTAAAAAACGTCGGAAGTAGGTAAACGATAGCGAAGGTAAGAATGGAAAGTTCAATCGTTCTATAACTTAATATGTTCAATCGTTTCCCAAACTAAAATCTAAGCCTGACTTTACAGCAGCAAATAGGTCAAAGACCGGATGTCAAATGTGTTGGGACACGTTCAACTCTTCAAAGTAAAACTGTTCCAGAACTATCAACTGAAGCGCTATAATCAATCAATCAATCAATCAGGGGATTCATATAGAGAGACAGCATACAAATAGTAGAAAATTAAGTTATAATTACTGTATTAGGTAATTTTTTGTGCGAAAACCTACAAGAAATTTTCCAGCATGAGAAAACTAAAGTCTATAAATGTAATAAGACCTAAAATATTTTTAACAATTAATCATTTACTTTACGGGCGTTACTGCAGCAAAAAATATGCAGTACTAAAATAATGTTTAAAGTATTCGCACAAGCTTCGTAGAGCTCACCATAGTAATGATAAAATTAATAATATAAAATTATAACAAAGTATTCCAGCACTACGCTCAATCGTCTCTCGAAAGACTAGTGTAATAGCAATATCCAATATGAACAAATGAATTTAAATAAAACGAAACGAGAACCTCACATTTCAATCAACATTTTTCATATTACTTTATTGTACGTGCATTAAATTTATTTCACCATCCTTAAAACAAAATCCACCATCTGTTAAATGTAATATTACAGTTACAGCTATATTACAATATACTGTAAACTGAAATTTGCACTAACGTGGTTTATATACAACGTTTAAGATCACTGCTCTGCGAACTGTCACGAAAACATCATCAGGAACAGGTGTGGTTAAATGACATAATTTAAATACAACCGAGAACTAAGCGACATTAACTTTAAGTTACTATAGAAATCAAAGCGGACATCACCCGAATGTAAAGATACGCTTCAGTAAACTTCATTTTCGATTATAACACAGCAATCAGAAGGAACACCATACGCAAACAACTTTGAGCCCAATTGAGAATATTAATCGGGAAGAGGTGTAGTTAAAAGACATCATTTAAATACAAGCGAGAACTAAGCGAGTACAATAGCGCTCCAAGCGACATCTTAAAAACCAACGTACTTCCTTACTGACACCTCGTCTTTTTAGATTTTTTTTTATAATTGAAAGTTGAAAATTTGTAGTTATTGGGCATGGATACTGAATAAATCAAAGCGAGGTTTAAACCTAGTGAGATAACCCGCTCTCAATACATCGAAATACCGTCGCCTAAACAAGACGTTCATGTTTATATTCAGAACAAATTTGTATCAAACACGGGTGTAGTTGAAAGAGATCATTTAAACACGAGCGAGAACTAAACCTGCAATATGATCTACGATACCACGACCACGTGGTGATTTACGCTGATACGGCTGAACTACGTTACCGACAAATCTATATTTTTTACCTTTTTTATAGTTTAAGAGTAAAAAAGTTGTAGTTTTATGATTTTCCCTAAACTGAAACATCTCAAAGAATGCCCATGCCAAATTTCAAGTCTCTATCTTAAACGGTCGCTTCAGGAATTTAATATCATCAGTGAGTGAGTCAGTCAGTCAGTTACACATGCGGCTGTATATATTATAGACTCGCCTGCGGCTCGATGGGGGCTTCGCCCCCATGCCCCCTTAGGTGTTGCCCCTGATAAGTTAAAGCCCAAACTAGAGTTGTCGTTTAGTCATAGTCGTAACGTCATATATCTAATGACGTTATAGTTTGAATGCCAGAGCTCAAAGTTCACGATTTCATAACACCTTAGTGTTAATTTGGGGGGATACATAGAACTAATCCCCTGAGTAGTTATAGCCCAAATTAGAGTTGTCGTTTAGTCATAGATATATCTAAGGACGTTATAATTTAAATGCCAGAGCTCAAAGTTCAAGATTTCATAACACCTTAGTGTTAATCTGGGGGGATACATAGTACAAATAAGAAAATATCCTTGGAGATTGAAAGTAAAAAAACAATGATAAAAAAATTATTCGGCCAAAGTTTGAATCAATGAAAGTCAAGTTTGAAATAGTTTAGTTCCACATAAGATCTGGACAGCCAAGACAGTAACAAAACCATCTAATACTCTAAATTCACAATCAATAGCAAAAAAAGCTTTAATAATCTCCTATTAGTAGGTTTTAATACCCCTCCTTAGTAAATAGTTTTAAAAACTTGAGCTGTGAAATAAATATTATTTATGTAAATATTCTAGGTGTTATGCTTGATGGAGGGTCCAACCCAATAATTGGTTGCCCCGATTCCGTAAATTACTGTCAAAACCTCATACAATGAACAGGCTAGTTGAGGGCTCAACTCCAACGACAGTAACAGAAGCCGCCAATACACACTACTCACAATAAATAATACAGTAATAAGCTTTTAAATTTGCCCACTGCTCATGGTTTAATCCCACTCCCTAGCTTCCCTTAATTCGTTAAAATATATAATGGAGTTGTGAAATTTTAATGAACTATGTAAATAGTCATGCTCAAAAGTTGTTGTGTAAAAATTAGGAGATACGATTATGATTGCACATGATTGAGGTAATAGCTGTATTCTAAAAAGATAAAAGTGGAATAAAATTATAAGTTTATATGGAGGATCGTTGTATGTAATAGAAGAAAAAAGGGACAAAATCAAGATATTTGAAATTTTAAAAAAAATGGTATAGGCTAAGATGCTCAGTTCCGCCACGGAGTGGCCAAGAAACGCAGGAATCATATATGTACCATATAGAAACACGATAACAATTTTATCATTCAAAATCAGCAATTATTAAAATAAAACTATTTTAAATGTTTTTTATATATATTAGTTCAGAAAATTAATAAATATAGAGCCCTAGTAGTATGTAATAGATCACAGGGCATTAGGTACAATAATAATGAAGTCTTACAGTCTTTATATAGTCTTAAAATGAAGAAAGTTGCAACTTAAGAACCATAAAATCGGCGTACATTATGCATTTTCAACCAATGGTAGTAAAAAAACCAATTGTGAAATAATAGCCAAAAAAAGGATTATTGGTTAAATTAAAATATACTGAAAGAGTTACAATAATTGATAAGCATAGAATAGTTATAAATTACAACCATAATAGGGTTAATCGAGACTTTAGGTGAGAGCACTGCATTGAGGAAGTTTGACGGACTAAGTGGCAGCGAGAAAAATTACTATTGAGTTTAATTCAATTGGTTATTATAATATTCCTCAGCCTGATGGGTCATCAGATATGTAGATGGTCTTAAAAAACGTCGGAAGTAGGTAAACGATAGCGAAGGTAAGAATGGAAAGTTCAATCGTTCTATAACTTAATATGTTCAATCGTTTCCCAAACTAAAATCTAAGCCTGACTTTACAGCAGCAAATAGGTCAAAGACCGGATGTCAAATGTGTTGGGACACGTTCAACTCTTCAAAGTAAAACTGTTCCAGAACTATCAACTGAAGCGCTATAATCAATCAATCAATCAATCAGGGGATTCATATAGAGAGACAGCATACAAATAGTAGAAAATTAAGTTATAATTACTGTATTAGGTAATTTTTTGTGCGAAAACCTACAAGAAATTTTCCAGCATGAGAAAACTAAAGTCTATAAATGTAATAAGACCTAAAATATTTTTAACAATTAATCATTTACTTTACGGGCGTTACTGCAGCAAAAAATATGCAGTACTAAAATAATGTTTAAAGTATTCGCACAAGCTTCGTAGAGCTCACCATAGTAATGATAAAATTAATAATATAAAATTATAACAAAGTATTCCAGCACTACGCTCAATCGTCTCTCGAAAGACTAGTGTAATAGCAATATCCAATATGAACAAATGAATTTAAATAAAACGAAACGAGAACCTCACATTTCAATCAACATTTTTCATATTACTTTATTGTACGTGCATTAAATTTATTTCACCATCCTTAAAACAAAATCCACCATCTGTTAAATGTAATATTACAGTTACAGCTATATTACAATATACTGTAAACTGAAATTTGCACTAACGTGGTTTATATACAACGTTTAAGATCACTGCTCTGCGAACTGTCACGAAAACATCATCAGGAACAGGTGTGGTTAAATGACATAATTTAAATACAACCGAGAACTAAGCGACATTAACTTTAAGTTACTATAGAAATCAAAGCGGACATCACCCGAATGTAAAGATACGCTTCAGTAAACTTCATTTTCGATTATAACACAGCAATCAGAAGGAACACCATACGCAAACAACTTTGAGCCCAATTGAGAATATTAATCGGGAAGAGGTGTAGTTAAAAGACATCATTTAAATACAAGCGAGAACTAAGCGAGTACAATAGCGCTCCAAGCGACATCTTAAAAACCAACGTACTTCCTTACTGACACCTCGTCTTTTTAGAATTTTTTTTATAATTGAAAGTTGAAAATTTGTAGTTATTGGGCATGGATACTGAATAAATCAAAGCGAGGTTTAAACCTAGTGAGATAACCCGCTCTCAATACATCGAAATACCGTCGCCTAAACAAGACGTTCATGTTTATATTCAGAACAAATTTGTATCAAACACGGGTGTAGTTGAAAGAGATCATTTAAACACGAGCGAGAACTAAACCTGCAATATGATCTACGATACCACGACCACGTGGTGATTTACGCTGATACGGCTGAACTACGTTACCGACAAATCTATATTTTTTACCTTTTTTATAGTTTAAGAGTAAAAAAGTTGTAGTTTTATGATTTTCCCTAAACTGAAACATCTCAAAGAATGCCCATGCCAAATTTCAAGTCTCTATCTTAAACGGTCGCTTCAGGAATTTAATATCATCAATGAGTGAGTCAGTCAGTCAGTTACACATGCGGCTGTATATATTATAGACTCGCCTACGGCTCGATGGGGGCTCCGCCCCCGTGCCCCCTTAGGGGTTGCCCAGAATTTGTTAATTGTTGTAAAAGTCGCATATACTGGACACACTACAAATAAATATAATTAGTACCCTTAGCCACGACAAGGGCAGAACCAGATAGTAACCACTTTTCATAAACAATTAAAATTCTAAAAAAATATTGGTTGTGATTGTAATGGGTGGGTATTATTCAAAACGCAAAATAAATTAGTTTGTAAGTAACGAAAATATATTCGCCTATGGCTCGTTTTCAGAGGCTCATTCCCCAAACCCTATATTCTGTATCCCCCGAATTCTGTAAAGTTCAAAGGAGTTGGGAATATAGTGTAGTAAAATTAGGCCAAAATATGGCTGGAAAATGAAATAATTTTTGGACAGCTAAATTTTGCTGAAATGTGTTCTAAGCCATCCAATGATCTCCCTCAGAAAAGTCCCCTGAAATCCCCAGTGGGAAACATGCCTAAAAATGATGGGATAGCCCGCGTGGAGTCAGAAATAAATCTTTCTTTGACCAATGGGTTTATGTGCATCAAATTAAAGCTCTTAAGTAGTAGAATTTAATGCCGCAAACCCCATCCCAAAAGGTTAGTCTGAAACGTCAACGAGTTAACATGCGTCACATTAAAATTGCAATGGGTCAAAATTATTCCAAATTAAGTATTTTTAAATGAGATTTTCGTAAATTTTAAAAATAATGTAATATGCCCATTAGAGTAAAACAATAATGCTAAAAAATAGAAAATAACCAATAGTAAGTTTGAATATTACTATTAAAATAATAAAAAAAATCAAGCTATGCTAGTTAATAAACTTAAGAAATTAAAAATACAATTTGAACTAAATATAGTATCGCCAACCACGATATTAAAAGAATCTGCTGATACATACTAATTAAAAATAAAAACTTGTATATTTCAGGATATAGAAGAAAAACGTTTAAATTACTGAAATAGCAAATAACATTCAAATCAATAAGCGAAAACAAGAATTAAATAACATGAAAACAAAATCATAGGAAATAATAAAAACGGGGTAGATCCGCAAAAAACCCCTACTATTACAAACTACTACTAATTATAAGAATATAAAATCTAGACCTGTGAAATAATAATTTATCCATAAAAACCTGTTAGTTTTGTTCAATATTCATTTAAAAAATCTCAAAAACATATTTTAAGTGTGTATTAAAATAAAATATAAAACACTGATTATAAACAATGCAGAAAGATAATACTTAACTGTCTATTAAGTATCGTACTAAGTAATAGGAGTATATAACGTTAAGATCATGGCACGAGCTACACAGAAAATTCATTGAATGCGTAATTCGGCTGAGGGGTTCACATAGGGTGAATTTGAATAAGTAATCTAAAATAAATTGAAATTAAACGAGAACCTAACATTTAAATCTATTACTTTTGCTCAACACTTATTTAAACATTCTCAAAAACAAATTTTAAGTGTGAAAAATTCGAATATAAGACACTAAATATAAATCAAACAGAAAGATAATAATAAACTGTCTATTAAGTATTGTACAAAGTAATCGAAGTATGTTACGTTAAGATCACGGCTCAAGCTTCACAGAAAATCCATTCAATGCGAAGTTCAGCGGAGAATAATCCCGTGTGAATTTGAATAAGTAATCTAAAATAAATTGAAACAAAACGAGAACCTACATTTAAATCTGTTAGTTCAGCTAAACAGTTATTTAAAAATTCCCTAAAACATATTTATGATGTGTGTAAAATATAAACGAAACGAGCTTTCAATGCAGCATAATCTCATTGCCATTTAGAAGTCAAATGGATAAGTTTATTATGTATGAGGGATACTAACGTTGCCAATAGCAAGGAAGCAGGTGTAGTTAAAAGACATGATTTAAATACAAGCGAGAACTAAGCGACTATTCACCCGCCATGGGAAATTAATTCATAGTAGGAGAAGAAAATTCACCTTTGGTAAACATTCAAGATAGCGCATATGCTACAAATTAGGGAATTATCACTGTATATATTATCGAGTATAACCCTGGGTCCCTGGTGAAATAACCCGCTCTCTATACAAATTAACGCCGTAGTTTACAATATATATAAAAGTATCCATCGAAGGATACCACGAGTATATCAAACACGGGTGTAGTTGAAAGAGATCATTTAAACACGAGCGAGAACTAAACCTGAAGAGTGATCTACGATACCACGCGGTGATATACGCTGATACGGCTGAGCTACGTTACCGACAAATCTATATTTTTTACCTTTTCTATAGTTTAAAAGTAAAAAAGTTGTAGTTTTATGATTTTTCCTAAATTGAAACATCTCAATGAATGTCCATGCCAAATTTCAAGTCTCTATCTTAAACGGTCGCTTCAGGAATTTAAGATCATCAGTGAGTCAGTCAGTTACACATGGGGCTGTATATAATATGGACTCGCCTGCGGCTCGATGGGGGCTTCGCCCCCATGCCCCTTTAGAGGGTTGCCCCAAATTTGTTAATTGCTCTAAGTCTCAAGTACCGACAGGCTAGACCCCCCCCTCAAAGGGTTGCCCTAAATTCGTAAATTAATAAAAAGTTGAGTTTAAAATACGTTAGTTCCACGAAAGAACTGCACAGTCAAGACAGTAACAAAACCGTCAAATACACAACGTTGGTCTAAATTTAAGTTAACAAAATCGTTATTTTTAACATTGGTCTTATAGGTTGCTATTTTGGTAACGAAAGAACAACTAAAAGTAAACAAAAATAAAGGAACATAAATTTTAAGCAGTTTTTTAACAGCTGTTAGCTGTGAAGAGTCTGGTGTAGATTTAATAGCTTGATTACCATGACACTATAACAAAAGTCAATTAAAACCAACGAGCAAGGCTCGGTTAACCTGGTACTAAATAGAGATACAATTATGGGAAAATTGACATAATCCAATGCCTCACCCATCTCAAATAAAAACTTGTAAATTTCAGGAGATAGAAGAAAAACGTTTAAATCACTGAAATAGCGTATAACATCCAAATCAATGAGCGAAAACAAGAATTAAAAAACATGAAAACAAAATAATAGGAAAGAATAAAAACGGGGTTGATCCGCAAAAAACCCCTACTATTACAAACTACTAATTATAAGAATATAAAATCGAGACCTGTGAAATAATAATTTATTCATAAAAACCTGTTTGTTTAGTTCAATAGTCATTTAAAAATTTTCAAAAACATATTTTAAGTGTGTATTAAAATATAATGTAAAACACTGAATATAAATAAAACAGAAAGATAATAATTACCTGTCTATTAATTATCATACAAAGTAATAGAAGTTAAGGTCACGGCACGAGCAACACAGTAAATTCATTGAATGCGAAATTCGGCCGAAAGCTTAACTTGGGGTGAATTTGAATTAGTAATCTGGAATGAGGTGAAAATGAAACGAGAACCTAACATTTAAATGTGTTCATTTTGTTCAATACTTATTTAAACATTCTCAAAAACATATTTATAAGTGTGAAAAAAATATCTAATATAAGACACTGAATACAAATCAAACAAAAAGATAATAAATATCTGTCTATTAATTATTGTACAAAGTAATCGAAGTATGTTACGTTAAGATCACAGCTCAAGCTTCACAGCAAAATTCATAACGTTAAGATCACACCACGAGCTACACAGAAAATTCATTGAATGCGTGATTCGGCTGAGGGGTTCTCATGGGGTGAATTTGAATAAGTAATCTAAAATAAATTGAAATTAAACGAAAACCTAACATTTAAATCTATTAATTTTGTTCAACACTTATTTAAACATTCTCAAAAACAAATTTTAAGTGTGAAAAATTCAAATATAAGACACTGAATATAAATCAAACAGAAAGATAATAATAAACTGTCTATTAAGTATTGTACAAAGTAATCGAAGTATGTTACGTTAAGATCACGGCTCAAGCTTCACAGAAAATCTATTCAATGCGAAGTTCGGCGGAGAATAATCCCGTGTGAATTTGAATAAGTAATCTAAAATAAATTGAAACAAAACGAGAACCTACATTTAAATATGTTAGTTCAGCTAAACAGTTATTTAAAAATTCCCTAAAACATACGATATTTATGATGTGTGTAATATATAAAGGAAACGAGCTTTCAATGCAGCATAATCTCATTGCTATTTTGAAGTAAAATGGATAACGGTTTGTTATACATGAGGGATACTAACGTTGCCAACAGCAAGGAAGCAGGTGTAGTTAAAAGACATGATTTAAATACAAGCGAGAACTAAGCGACTATTCACCCGCCATGGGAAATTAATTCATAGTAGGAGAAGAAAATTCACCTTTGGTAAACATTCAAGATAGCGCATATGCTGCATAAGCTACAAATTAGGGAATTATCACTGTATATATTATCTAGTATAACCCTGGGTCCCTGGTGAAATAACCCGCTCTCAATACAAAATAACGCCGTAGTTTACAATATATATTAGAGTCTATCCATCGAAGGATACAATGAGTATATCAAACACGGGTGTAGTTGAAAGAGATCATTTAAACGCGAGCGAGAACTAAACCTGAAGAGTGATCTACGATACCACGCGGTGATATACGCTGATACGGCTGAACTACGTTACCGACAAATCTATATTTATTACCTTTTTTATAGTTTAAAAGTAAAAAAGTTGTAGTTTTATGATTTTTCCTAAATTGAAACATCTCAATGAATGTCCATGCCAAATTTCAAGTCTCTATCTTAAACGGTCGCTTCAGGAATTTAAGATCATCAGTGAGTCAGTCAGTTACACATGGGGCTGTATATATTATGGACTCGCCTACGGCTCGATGGGGGCTCCGCCCCCAAGCCCCCTAAGAGGGTTGCCCCAAATTTGTTAATTGCTCTAAGTCTCAAGTACCGAACAGGCTAGACCCCCCTTCTAGGGGTTGACCTAAATTTTTAAATTAATAAAAAGTCGTGTTTAAAATACGTTAGTTCCACGGAAGAACTGCACACTCAAGACAGTAACAAAACCGTCAAATACACAAAATTCACAATCAATAGTAAACAAAGCTTTTAAAAAACTCATATGAATCGGTTTTAATACCCCTTCGTAATTAGAATTCGTTTAAAAGTTTTGAGCTGTGAATTTATAATTATTTATTTAAATATTTTAGGTGTTATGCTGGTAAAAAAATATACTTTAGATTAGACGATTGTTGTTGTGTTAGATGAAAAGAAATTTCAATTAAAAGAGTTATAGTTGTTGTTGTTGCTATCATTATATTTAATCGTAGTAGTTATGGTAACAAATATTTCTCTGTTATCCTATCCTATAATATAATACAAGCTATGTCTGAAGGGATGTGTGTTCCACGATCTCGAAATGTAGCTGTTAGATTTTTCTTAAGCTTTGCACGAGTGTTTGCCCACAAATAAGTTTAGAAACAGCCTCAGTCCCAGGAAAAATCGAAGTTGGTCTAAATTTAAGTTTAAAAATCGTTATTTTTAACATTGGTCTTATAGGTTGCTATTTTGGTAACGAAATAACAACTAAAAGTAAACAAAAATAAAGGAACATAAATTTTAAGCAGTTTTTTAACAGCTGTTATCTGTGAAGAGTCTGGTGTAGATTTAATAGCTTGATTACCATGACACTATAACAAAAGTCAATTAAAACCAACGAGCAAGGCTCGTTTAACCTGGTACTAAATAGAGATACAATTATGGGAAAATTGGCATAATCCCATGCCTGACCCAACTCAAATAAAAACTTGTAAATTTCAGGAGATAGAAGAAAAACGTTTAAATCACTGAAATAGCGTATAACATTCAAATCAATGAGCGAAAACAAGAATTAAATAACATGAAAACAAAATAATAGGAAAGAATAAAAACGGGGTTGATCCGCAAAAAACCCCTACTATTACAAACAACTAATTATAAGAATATAAAATCGAGACCTGTGAAATAATAATTTATTCATAAAGACCTGTTTGTTTTGTTCAATATTCATTTAAAAAATCTCAAAAACATATTTTAAGTGTGTACTAAAATATAATGTAAAACACTGAATATAAATAAAACAGAAAGATAATAATTACCTGTCTATTAATTATCATACAAAGTAATAGAAGTTAAGGTCACGGCACGAGCAACACAGTAAATTCATTGAATGCGAAATTCGGCCGAAAGCTTAACTTGGGGTGAATTTGAATTAGTAATCTGGAATGAGGTGAAAATGAAACGAGAACCTAACATTTAAATCTGTTCATTTTGTTCAATTTTTATTTAAACATTCTCAAAAACATATTTATAAGTGTGAAAAAAATATCTAATATAAGACACTGAATACAAATCAAACAAAAAGATAATAAATATCTGTCTATTAATTATTGTACAAAGTAATCGAAGTATGTTACGTTAAGATCACAGCTCAAGCTTCACAGCAAAATTCATAACGTTAAGATCACGGCACGAGCTACACAGAAAATTCATTGAATGCGTAATTCGGCTGAGGGGTTCTCATGGGGTGAATTTGAATAAGTAATCTAAAATAAATTCAAATTAAACGAAAACCTAACATTTAAATCTATTACTTTTGTTCAACACTTATTTAAACATTCTCAAAAACAAATTTTAAGTGTGAAAAATTCAAATATAAGACACTGAATATAAATCAAACAGAAAGATAATAATAAACTGTCTATTAAGTATTGTACAAAGTAATCGAAGTATGTTACGTTAAGATCACGGCTCAAGCTTCACAGAAAATCTATTCAATGCGAAGTTCGGCGGAGAATAATCCCGTGTGAATTTGAATAAGTAATCTAAAATAAATTGAAACAAAACGAGAACCTACATTTAAATATGTTAGTTCAGCTAAACAGTTATTTAAAAATTCCCTAAAACATACGATATTTATGATGTGTGTAATATATAAAGGAAACGAGCTTTCAATGCAGCATAATCTCATTGCTATTTTGAAGTCAAATGGATAACGATTTGTTATATATGAGGGATACTAACGTTGCCAACAGCAAGGAAGCAGGTGTAGTTAAAAGACATGATTTAAATACAAGCGAGAACTAAGCGACTATTCACCCGCCATGGGAAATTAATTCATAGTAGGAGAAGAAAATTCACCTTTGGTAAACATTCAAGATAGCGCATATGCTGCATAAGCTACAAATTAGGGAATTATCACTGTATATATTATCTAGTATAACCCTGGGTCCCTGGTGAAATAACCCGCTCTCAATACAAAATAACGCCGTAGTTTACAATATATATTAGAGTCTATCCATCGAAGGATACAATGAGTATATCAAACACGGGTGTAGTTGAAAGAGATCATTTAAACGCGAGCGAGAACTAAACCTGAAGTGTGATCTACGATACCACGCGGTGATATACGCTGATACGGCTGAACTACGTTACCGACAAATCTATATTTATTACCTTTTTTATAGTTTAAAAGTAAAAAAGTTGTAGTTTTATGATTTTTCCTAAATTGAAACATCTCAATGAATGTCCATGCCAAATTTCAAGTCTCTATCTTAAACGGTCGCTTCAGGAATTTAAGATCATCAGTGAGTCAGTCAGTTACACATGGGGCTGTATATATTATAGACTCGCCTACGGCTCGATGGGGGCTCCGCCCCCAAGCCCCCTAAGAGGGTTGCCCCAAATTTGTTAATTGCTCTAAGTCTCAAGTACCGAACAGGCTAGACCCCCCTTCTAGGGGTTGACCTAAATTTTTAAATTAATAAAAAGTCGTGTTTAAAATACGTTAGTTCCACGGAAGAACTGCACACTCAAGACAGTAACAAAACCGTCAAATACACAAAATTCACAATCAATAGTAAACAAAGCTTTTAAAAAACTCATATGAATCGGTTTTAATACCCCTTCGTAATTAGAATTCGTTTAAAAGTTTTGAGCTGTGAATTTATAATTATTTATTTAAATATTTTAGGTGTTATGCTGGTAAAAAAATATACTTTAGATTAGACGATTGTTGTTGTGTTAGATGAAAAGAAATTTCAATTAAAAGAGTTATAGTTGTTGTTGTTGCTATCATTATATTTAATCGTAGTAGTTATGGTAACAAATATTTCTCTGTTATCCTATCCTATAATATAATACAAGCTATGTCTGAAGGGATGTGTGTTCCACGATCTCGAAATGTAGCTGTTAGATTTTTCTTAAGCTTTGCACGAGTGTTTGCCCACAAATAAGTTTAGAAACAGCCTCAGTCCCAGGAAAAATCGAAGTTGGTCTAAATTTAAGTTTAAAAATCGTTATTTTTAACATTGGTCTTATAGGTTGCTATTTTGGTAACGAAATAACAACTAAAAGTAAACAAAAATAAAGGAACATAAATTTTAAGCAGTTTTTTAACAGCTGTTATCTGTGAAGAGTCTGGTGTAGATTTAATAGCTTGATTACCATGACACTATAACAAAAGTCAATTAAAACCAACGAGCAAGGCTCGTTTAACCTGGTACTAAATAGAGATACAATTATGGGAAAATTGGCATAATCCCATGCCTGACCCAACTCAAATAAAAACTTGTAAATTTCAGGAGATAGAAGAAAAACGTTTAAATCACTGAAATAGCGTATAACATTCAAATCAATGAGCGAAAACAAGAATTAAATAACATGAAAACAAAATAATAGGAAAGAATAAAAACGGGGTTGATCCGCAAAAAACCCCTACTATTACAAACAACTAATTATAAGAATATAAAATCGAGACCTGTGAAATAATAATTTATTCATAAAGACCTGTTTGTTTTGTTCAATATTCATTTAAAAAATCTCAAAAACATATTTTAAGTGTGTACTAAAATATAATGTAAAACACTGAATATAAATAAAACAGAAAGATAATAATTACCTGTCTATTAATTATCATACAAAGTAATAGAAGTTAAGGTCACGGCACGAGCAACACAGTAAATTCATTGAATGCGAAATTCGGCCGAAAGCTTAACTTGGGGTGAATTTGAATTAGTAATCTGGAATGAGGTGAAAATGAAACGAGAACCTAACATTTAAATCTGTTCATTTTGTTCAATTTTTATTTAAACATTCTCAAAAACATATTTATAAGTGTGAAAAAAATATCTAATATAAGACACTGAATACAAATCAAACAAAAAGATAATAAATATCTGTCTATTAATTATTGTACAAAGTAATCGAAGTATGTTACGTTAAGATCACAGCTCAAGCTTCACAGCAAAATTCATAACGTTAAGATCACGGCACGAGCTACACAGAAAATTCATTGAATGCGTAATTCGGCTGAGGGGTTCTCATGGGGTGAATTTGAATAAGTAATCTAAAATAAATTCAAATTAAACGAAAACCTAACATTTAAATCTATTACTTTTGTTCAACACTTATTTAAACATTCTCAAAAACAAATTTTAAGTGTGAAAAATTCAAATATAAGACACTGAATATAAATCAAACAGAAAGATAATAATAAACTGTCTATTAAGTATTGTACAAAGTAATCGAAGTATGTTACGTTAAGATCACGGCTCAAGCTTCACAGAAAATCTATTCAATGCGAAGTTCGGCGGAGAATAATCCCGTGTGAATTTGAATAAGTAATCTAAAATAAATTGAAACAAAACGAGAACCTACATTTAAATATGTTAGTTCAGCTAAACAGTTATTTAAAAATTCCCTAAAACATACGATATTTATGATGTGTGTAATATATAAAGGAAACGAGCTTTCAATGCAGCATAATCTCATTGCTATTTTGAAGTCAAATGGATAACGATTTGTTATATATGAGGGATACTAACGTTGCCAACAGCAAGGAAGCAGGTGTAGTTAAAAGACATGATTTAAATACAAGCGAGAACTAAGCGACTATTCACCCGCCATGGGAAATTAATTCATAGTAGGAGAAGAAAATTCACCTTTGGTAAACATTCAAGATAGCGCATATGCTGCATAAGCTACAAATTAGGGAATTATCACTGTATATATTATCTAGTATAACCCTGGGTCCCTGGTGAAATAACCCGCTCTCAATACAAAATAACGCCGTAGTTTACAATATATATTAGAGTCTATCCATCGAAGGATACAATGAGTATATCAAACACGGGTGTAGTTGAAAGAGATCATTTAAACGCGAGCGAGAACTAAACCTGAAGTGTGATCTACGATACCACGCGGTGATATACGCTGATACGGCTGAACTACGTTACCGACAAATCTATATTTATTACCTTTTTTATAGTTTAAAAGTAAAAAAGTTGTAGTTTTATGATTTTTCCTAAATTGAAACATCTCAATGAATGTCCATGCCAAATTTCAAGTCTCTATCTTAAACGGTCGCTTCAGGAATTTAAGATCATCAGTGAGTCAGTCAGTTACACATGGGGCTGTATATATTATAGATACGAGTGTACAGTAAATATTGTGAAACACACCACGGGGTAGAAGTGAACACTGTTCGAAAATCAAGATTTTTCTGCCGAGGTTTATTTAACACCATACAAAGAAACCGTATCAGGAAAGCTTTTTGTTTTTGTTTTGTTTTTTTATTTTTTTTATTAACACTGTTGACTATACTTAAATATACCAGTGGCCTGTGTAAGAGGAAATGAGGCCCCTACAAATCACAAGGGTGATTTTCAAAACTAAATTAGTAAAATTCACAAAATTAATGTTACATGCAAATGTAAGTTCAAATTCATTATCGTGTTTCAATGCAGGTTACTAAATTATTTACAATCTTATCAATGCCTTACTCTTATTATAGATGTAAAATCGTAAATGATAAAATATTATGGCCTTTTTAGTACATAGCTGAAAAAGGAGAAGATCAATTACACTGTTATATTGGCGAATGCATTTCATTTGCAACCACTATCTTAGACTCTGGAGTAATTATATGCTCGATTACTAAACCCAGTCTCTTATTTTTGGGTGTTTTATGGCAACCCTGAAAAAACAAAGGTGAACTCGTGAACTCAATGGAACTAAAGCGAGTGTGTATTGGGAGGATTCGTGTTTGGTGTTCGGCTCTGTTCGGGTCTGCTCGCCTCCTTTGATTCGCGCGAAAAACCAACTCCAGGTGGAGCACAGGCGAGCACGAACACGGGGGAAGCGAACCAAGGCGAACTGAGACGAGCAGAGTCGAGCACACCCAGTACAATCGTGCTCGTTCATGATCGCCTTGATTCAGCGATAGTGTACTGCTGGAATAACATAATGACGATACAAACGCATTCTCGTGGCCGACAGCCACACTACGACACTAACAGAATGATAACGCCATCACACTCTGGTGGTGAAAGTCTGAATCTAACTAACTAAACTACCATGCTTAAACAAGCGCAACCATTGTTTTTGTTTAACCTTGCAGCTTATTATTTTTACAGTAACCTGTATTATTGCTTGTTATCTACTTTCATAATACTAATTATTAGTTGAAAACTGAATGGCGGTAATACTCCAAAATTATAAATATTCAATACTGCATTTAAAATGTATTATAGCGATTGAATGGTTAGTTAAACGATTTATAGGACTACAGTATTGCTCTTAGGGTTTAAAAATCATACAATCCTGTTCTCCGGAAGATATTTTTATTTAAGGCCAAGGGGCCGTGCATAAATTACGTCATCGCTTTTTGCCCCCCCCCCCTAAAATCATACTACCATCATAATTTGTCCGATGCCCCCTCTCAGAAAAATTACGTCATTTAAAAAAAAACCCTCAGTTTTAAGTAAAAATAATTCTTTTCTACTTTCCTTAGTTTGACGATGACTGCTACCATATAAACTAAAAACACTGGCCAATCAAATCTGAATTTACTTTCAGAAATAAAGCCAAAATCACTTTCTTAATGGAAAAGTAAACTATTAAACAAAGCCTAAAAATTGTCTAATGCATTTTCTTACACAATTATTTTATAATAGTTAAATTTTGTACGAATTTATCTTTTTTTAAAGTTGATATAAAACATCATTTTTAAAATGAAGTCATATCAAAGCTCCACCCCTTGCAAATCACCCTACCGTCATTTTCAATCTAGATCCCCCCACCCTATTTTCAGATAACGTAATTTACGGACGGCCCCAAATGGCTGGTCTAACCATATACAGTTTGTGATATATTTAGGTTTTTTTTAGAAAATTAAAAGAATAAACCGAAACTATTACTTCTTAAACAAAAAAAAAAACTTTTTTAAATAACTATATAAAATATTTGCCAATCCCAACTTAATAAAAGCTGCGATATGTAACAGGGATTCAAATAAAATTTATTCTAAGCCTATCCGACAGAAAAATATATAAATTAGGCCTACATGACAAGCAGCGGGGCAAGATTAACATTGAAATGAACCCAACGGACCTAAATACAGTACCTCTATTGACTATACGTTTGTGTTAAGGGAAATTATTATGAAGGTTCTTTTTATACGAAGAGAAAACATTGAATATATTTGTATGACATATATCAATTTTAATTACTAACAAATAATATTTCATAACTCGATTCCGGATTCAATCGTTTTGTGGACATTGTAGTGCAAATAATGATGTTTGCAGCTCAAATCTAGTAAGTGTAGCGAGAATCACACAATGAACAATTCCACTTCAAGGTGGTGATTCATAATAAACAGATTTGTATCTCCAAATAAGTGAGAGTGGCTGAGAGTCAAGATGACTGTAGTGCCAGGTCAGCTACATCCCATAAGAGCAATGGTGTCAGTTTCTGCGTCATCCGTGGATGTCGCCATAGTTTTTTTTAAGTGTTAAAAAATCAACATTTTATTCTTTGTTACCTGCAAGTGTTGCCAACGCTGAGGAAACAACAATCGTTCTCTTTTGCATTGGGGATTTTTTGTCTCAAAGTCTCAACTACATTAATAAAATAAGGAATTTAAAAGCAAACTAGGGTAGAATTTATGGTTTTATATTTACCTTGATTGCTAATTAATTGTTAATTTGGTCATTACCTAATGGGTTGTTATTAACTAATAATCCAAATGTACAGTGAAATGGTGTCGTTACGATAAATATCGTACCCGGGGCAAGACTGCTTCATTCGCTTTCTCAATCAGCTGTGTTAAGTGTAAATATTAAAACGTAACTTGACTTCCGTTTTAGTTTTGACGCTTCATATCTGGAACACAAAAAATAGCTATTCAGCCGAACATAGGATGAAGTTATGTTTTTTTCCTCTACAGACCTTGGCTGAGAGTTACGTCCCTCCTAGGCCAGGGTAGCGCTCGGCCGCTCTGTAGCATGTGCCGTTGGGACCGGTCCTTTCGCAAGTCCTTCTCGTGCAAAACCGTCTCTGACCTGGTTACGGCAGCGGCGCGGCGGCGGCGGACACGTGACAGGGACTCGCTACACGACCGACTCCGCCTCCGCCTCCGCCTCTAGTCGAGTGGAAAATAACTACAGTTAATCAGTGTTCCGCTGGGGAATCATCGGGCTGGAATGTGGTTGGGTCTTCAATGTAGCCAAAGTTACCAAGGGGCGGACTTAAAGTTCACCCTGTGCCAGGTTTCAAAATTTTGAAAATTTAACAAATATTAGGCCTACTCTCTGTGACGTCGAAAAGTAACTCGATTGTCCTTTGTAATATTTATTAAATTTTCAAAATTTTGAGATATGAGGGGCCTAATATAACTATTCAATTAAACACTTACCAAGTTTAAAGAAAATCTGTTGAAAAACGGCGTCCGAAACAGGGGAATAAAATACAATGCTTTGCATTAAAAGCCGTATGGTTATTGCCGAGTGCGCAACAATGGGCTACTGGCACAGGGGTGAAGAGGACTCTTAAACATTTTCCACCCATGGGCTAACCATACAGCACTGCCCCCACCCTAATCCTATTCAATAGCTAGGCCTACTGTAGTTATTGGTAAAACATTGACTATACAGTCTATGGTCACATCAGGATAATTCAAAACTTTATTATAACCTCTACACAGAATATACCAACGGTTTAGCTACAAACACATGTTAATTTTTTTACATGTGTTCGGTTGATTTGCGCCATTTTGCCTACGATTTCCGCTGTTTCCTTACAACCACTCACATTTTACCCTCGTTTCCTTGGTTACCAGTTTTTTAATAATTGTTTGTTTTTAAAACCACTTTTATTTTATAGTCTGCGAGCAGGTTATTGAAGTTGGTTACTATAAAACGACGGACAGGTATGGGTAAAATGGCAGATATGGGTATGGTGGCAGATACCAGAATGGAAAGTATAATCATTGACTATTGAACGCTGCTACTTCTAAAGTCAATGGTATGAGAATGTGTAGGCACCTGATTGTTGTCTTTAACATAAGTTATGGTCTCAAACATGAAAAACGAGGGGACTGTTAAAATTTCTAAGTTTTAAAGGACTGGTTACCAAGGAAACAGCGGGAAGTCACTTTAAAAAGTTAGAAATGTTATCAGTCCTCTCGTTTTTCATGTTTGAGACCATAACTTATGTTAAAGACAACAATCTGGTGCCTACACATTCTCATGGTTACAATACAAGAAATAGAGCAACCCTTCAGTTCAGCACAATCAAAAACTTTTTGAACAAAAACCTTTGTACATTGGCCTTAAATTTCTTGCCAGCCTCCCAATAGATTTAAAAGAGATTGCTTGGCCCAAAAAATTAAAAACAAAACTCAAATCATACTTGATCAATAGTTGTTTTTACGAATTACCAACTTTCCCAAACTGAGCAAACCCACCCATCCTGAATGACCTGGTTCAACTGAACTGTGATAGATCAAGATAATTAGATAAGAAGACTGGTCTCATGCCGCATATGTGGTCTTCGGGACGACTGGAGAAGTATAAGTAAGTATGTCTTAAAATTTTAACCACTGTATAGAGAGAATTAATATGAAAATAATTATTACTATTATGTAGGAAAATCTGAACTGTTGACACCCAAATATGATTCATTTATTCATTTATATGTGAGTTCAGACCTTTGAATAACTCTGTAAATAAATGTAAATACAAAAACATTTTCAATCAATGTCTAAATTTCTGGTTATAACACATAAAAAATTTTTTTACTCTATACCAATCTTGACATCTAATGTTCATAGAGAATAAATAAAATATAGCCGTTGTCCTTCTTTATTATTTTTTTAATTTAAAAACGAGCACTTGTAGGCCTACCTATTTTTAACATTTTACCTATAGAGTCATTATAAAAATTCCACAAGTCACTATAAAATTGTACTTAAGAAATCAGAGCAGACTTTCTAAGACGTACTGAACAACTCTAGTAAAGATTCTAAGAACAGTTGCACTTACAATAAACCTTGAGGCTACTACTTTGAGGTACACGCAAGTGTCACCTACCTCAGCATTATCGCTGCAACGACTCGCTAAACTGCCTCCTTGGGCTAAAGTTCTAAATACCTCAGCTACTATCGGCAATTCCGCTTTTTTCTCGCTCCCGCAACATCCTGCAGAAACGCGAAAAACGGAGAACTAGGCTGGACTAGAATGTTGCGCGAGAGCCACTGACGCAACGCTACTGCACCGTTATTTTATAGAAAGTGCAAGTCCTGTTTGTTTATATCAGGCCTGCAAGTTGGTGAAACGCCTCATAATCCTAATATTCGCTATGTTCTATGAGCATAATTTTCATGTTTTTAAAACTGGATTTATAAAGCTTGTGAATCCAGCTCGAAGAATAACCTCTAGAGTGACTCATATTGCAAATGTAATGTCCGACGATTACTCTCCATAGAAGTCACAGAGCAGTCTCAAATTTCAGTCGAATATTCTTTATGCAATTTTTAAGGCTAAGTTCGTTGTTGAAAACATTTTGTTGGATATTAATCAAATAGACCTAAAATGTAACTCTTTTCATTTTCCCCATAAGAAATGAATTGATGGAGTCATTTTTAGTCTTCGGTTCTTTGTTTACATTTTAGCAACGTCTTTGCGAGTCTAACAATCAAGACTGAGACGTTCTGATTGGTCAAAGGAGCTGTTCTCGACTGGCTACTGAAAAAAGAATTTTACTATGTTGAAGAATGCCTGGAGGGACGAGGCCAACCTCATCACTGAAGAAGAAAAATATGACGCCATGACTGTACTTAATGTTCATGTCAATAAAGAGTATTTTGTCTTGTCTTTGTCTTGTCTACTTGACCGCTCAATTCCAGTCCAGTCCAAATTATTGGATTCAGAACAGAACTGAGGACGGGAGCGGAGTGAAGCAGTTGCATAAACAAAAACAAAGTTTTCATAGGATCAAATTTTTCGAATGTGACAGTCCGTAATGCAAAAGTTTAAATTTCTTCTTCGAATAGACGCTTACGTGAGGTAGGAGCGTACTCCTAGTACTATTTTTGAAAGATTATCCACATGTACAATCAGTTTGTCGCATTTTTCACGATTTAAATGCTTAAATGATTACGAGTCTTTGCCCGTCCAACTCGACTGACACAGCTCCAGTCATCGTCAATGGGGCTAGGCAGATGATGTGTAACATGTATGTATCAAAATTGCTCTTCTCTTCCAATTATGAAATTAAATGAAAAGTGCTTTGTTGATAACATTTCACAAACAATATTAACAATGTTCTTAGCACCTAACAATGGTTACAATAACCGTCTGTTAGGTAGGCTTTGCACTGAATACAAGAAATGTGCCATACACAACATAATAAATAAAAATTGATAACAACATAATTCTCCTTACCTTATCTCAAACCATGGTTATTAGTTATTACCTATTACTAAACTACATTATACATGCCAAAACATAGTAGTCTTCTAAAAAAACAATAGCCTATACTACAAAATTAATTTTAATGAAAAAAACAAACCCAAACTGCTTTTTATATTCTTAACCATAAACATAAAACTAAATTTTTTCACTAATCTCCACCAGTCCCCCCCCCCCCATTAAAAATATCCACCAAAGCAATTTTGCTTAATTAAGAGTTTAAAAAACTACTTCCTATGTTGGCGAGAATGGGGCAAACCGCTACAAAATGAAATACTGTACAGTTTCTTTACTATTTATATAACACAAGGAGCAATTCCAGTGGATCCAGGGTGGATCCAAATCCAGGGTGGGATCGAAGATCGAAGGTGGAGGGTTTGTAATTGAGATCTAGTAGCTCGGCTCTAGCTTTGACGGCCCACGAGATAACGCCATGTCCATCTTATCGTTGAACAAATTCCTGCCACCGATAAGGTCACTGATCGAGAGGTATTGTGAGTGATAGGGCGATTTTATCGCTCGTGCCTCTCCACGCGTCCCTTTCTGCCTCAACTATTTTCATATATTGCAAATTTATTGCCTGATCCCCAAAGTTCTGAGAAAAATTAACTTTTAATCCATATTTTTCACCAAGATTTCTCCAATTTTCATACCAATAAATGTTCCAATTAATCAGCTGCTTTATATAATTAAGTAACTCAATTGATTGTTTCAATTAAACAATCAAAACCTATTTATTTTTTAATCCACCAACTATTTTATAATCCCCTTCTAACAACTACACATGGAACCCCATGGTTGGAGGTAATAGATTGACTTGGCGGTACACCATTTATTTAAAATTGAGTAGTTTTAAACAGTGTAACACTGTATTATTTTTCTTTCCATTAAAAGAGTAATACATTAGGATTTATATGCGTTTCTATGGTTTCTATATACTGCATGGCCGTAATAAACCAAATCCTTCTTGAGCGTTTGTTCTTCTACTGTATTTAGACGTGTTTACAATCAGCTGATTGAACGGTTGTAAAACAAATTAATTGCAAGGGGTTTTAAATTTTTATTTTTGTGATATAAGAAAGTAAGATAAACAAAGTAAATAAACCCTGCTACTATAGAAAAGTTGCAACAAATTACATGTAAATCGGGCCAGAGAAGAAGTGGCGTATGCACCGACTGTACACAGCCTTTAAAAGCCACTCATGAAATACTTGTAACTTGAAAGACATTTATAATACAATCTTTGCTTTAACTACTATTAAATTGGTTGTATACAATTTTAGCACCAGCGCAAATACATTTCTTTATTTCATACACAGTCCTCAGGGGCATTTTTTTATCTCCCACCCATGTGCATCATACCATATTGCAAAGTTGACAGGATAAATGCAATGTTTTTTTAAATATTCTTATTTTTAAAATTGTCTTGGTTGATAAACATTGCTACCATTTTCCTTAAATTCACTATTAAATAATACTATTATTCCAGTTGAAATTGTTATTTATAAACTTGTTTCCATAAAAATAAAACATCTATGTAAATTTCCTGAGTATTTTATTTTTGAACACACTCATGTCGGCATAGAAATCTGGGGCAGTAGATCAGAGCACATTTGGTGCCGCTCAACTGAATTGTTTTTCTATGAATTTCAGCTGTGTTATTATTAAGCTCCAGGGGATGAAATGTTTAAATTTCTGTCAAAGTTCTTTTAACGAATTCAAAGTGGTGCCTGGGGTTACCAGGGTGATGTCCTCAGAGTAGACTAGAACACATAAATAAAATTATAAAGGGTAGTTTTTCAAAATCACCAAGATTATAGTTCCAAGAACCTCTCCCCCCTTCTAACAATTACACATGGAACCCCATGGTTGGAGGGAATATGTTGACTTGGCGGTGCACCATTTTTTTTCCTAGCTACAATTTCAGTTGACATAGAAAGATATTTCTGTCTAAAGATAAAAAACCAGATTAAAATTGACTTGTGCTTGTGACAACAGTGGGATTTACGCTATCAAACCATATTGCTGTGCTTTGGAGAAAATAGATAGTCGGTGTCCAATATTTTATAAGCTGTTATTGTATGCGTGTTTAAAACATCGTATAGCACTTAATACATTTTTATACAAATGCCTGAATATGTTGTATAGAATGTTGCGAAACTCCCCCCTTAGTGACACCCCCTAGTGTTTTCTGCTCTTTGTAGACTTGTACAAGCCCCTGTATTTTTGTTTTATGCAGCCCAAATGAGTACGCAGACCGCCGTGACCGGGGCTGAGGCTCCTCCGCCCAAACCTCGTTAGGCTGCATGTTTCGCCATGCAGCCCCGCCGCCCCGCCACCGTCCGTCTGTCCCCATCTTCCGACTTTCTCCAACACAAACCAGCCTACGATTACGCAGCCCAGCTTTTGTGGAACGTTAAGTTTCAAAATCACCTGAGCACCATAAATACTAATTTTGCGTCACCCACCCACACAGCAGGGGGGGGGGTCATTCATCCACATTCTATCTTGAATTACCTTGAATGCCTCCCACATGGATGAGAAGGGAGGCGCTTGTATAATTTACCGTCTTTTATTAATTCTTGTATATTTATTGCAACTCATGTATTCTCATGGACTGGTTTAAAAAGTGAAAGTGGGGATTTTAGATTAGACTTTGCAACCGAACTTGGTCTAGTAAGAACTGTTAAGAAAACACATTTTTTATACTGTGTGTTAAATAAAGTTCCGTAACGGTTTAATAAGTTTTTATCTAATTTTGTTTAAGTAATGAAACTTTGTACATTTATATAAGCCATGAAAATTTTCGTTTTTCGGCATGCATAGGATTTTTACCTATAGGATCTGTAGGGAGTATGAAGAAAATCTTAAATGTAACTATTGGTCAATATGTACATAAAATTGAAGATCTCTTAACATTGAGAACGGTAACTCAGACCCGACTTTAAAAGGATTGCCAAGACAAAAATGGTAGGCGATCAAACTTTGCATTGCAATCACATTACCGAAAACAAAACTCCAGAACACCCCCCGAAATGGCTCCCGAAACACTCAACCTTTTGGACGTCCCCTATGGAAGTTGCAAGGAAAACTGCATTGGCCTACGTCATTTGATAGCCTACATCATTTTAAAGGGCTTGGCATTCTGAGCCATTTACCACAAACCCGACCTTAAAGGTCGACTGTGTCGGGACTGTATTGATTTTTTTTTGTTTTGGGCAATATGATTTTAACGAAAAGTTTGATCGCCTGCCATTTTTTTTTTTTTTTTTTTACCCCTGAATGAATTATTTTGATGGTTTTGGGCCTTTAAATCCCATAGATTGCGTCAATGTTCCTTTAAGGAAGTTTTTCCATCCTTTTTTTTTCATGATCTAAGATTTTAATGTTTTTCTTCATTAATTGTTATTTGCTTGTGTTCAGTTTTATGTTTAACTTGTCTAATCAAGTCTAAAACCTTTTGCCCAAGTTATCAAGCTGGGGCTGGAATGGATTTAAAAGAATTGGTAAGCCATCGATGTAGCTAAAAAACTTTGAGAGAATGTTTAGAGAAAATTTGTTTATTGATCTTTGGAAGATAGCTGTGCTGTTATACAATCCTTGAAGTAATACTAGATACTGATATTTCCCTGTTTTTAAGCGACAGTAAATAAAAGTAAAAGCTCCCGTTTTTGGGTCTACTTTAATTTAGAAAAATTAATTCTTGACCTCAATCTAACTAAAGTACTGCATGATGTCTGAAAAAGAGGCTATAAATTGTGTCTGTTAATCCATAGGGGCGTTGAAGAGCTTGTTCTGGTTTTATTTTTGAATTGATTTGACTCAATTCAGATACCAATCTTTGAATTTTATCCATATTATTTATAAAAAAATATGCGCTGGGACATTGGCAATCGTTGTAATTATTATAGAACACCTGATTTGAGCAGCTTAATTGTTTCTACTTGAAGAACATGTTTTTCGGAGATAAAGTTTGCTTATAAATAGGAATATAACTAGAATTTGCGATTTCTTTAAGCCTCAGATTTGTGTGAGATCCCAGGTCTTTTTGTAAACATAAATTTAAATTTGCTTAAAACCTTGACTACTTGAGTATGTGGATCTACAGTTAAGTTTGGATTGATGTTCATCTCATTATTATCTCACATTAGTAACCTATACTTTTGAGGTTATGTTTGATAGTTAACAGTGTGTTACAAGAGAAACAAATAAAAAATAATTTAAATGACATTTTGCATACAGTAAAACATGCAATCTGTAGCAATTATGTTGGTAGGAAAAATCTTGTGTGTATTACGAGCGTAATTATAGTCATTGCCGCTCTCGAAATGTTATACTCAGCTGACGCTTCGTGCGGCCATCTACAATTCTCGAGTGGCGATGACGTACTTTACGCTCTTATTACACAAATAGCTTTTTTTTACTTACTTAAAAATATTATACTTTCCAAATCACCCATGAAATAACCACTCATTTTAATTGAACATCAAGTACTTCTTGGACTTTTTACCCTAATATATGTTATAATTTAATCTCGTCAGTTTTATTCAGCCCTTTGTGTGCATATTCTCTGCTACAACAATGGAGGACAAATATTCGTTGATAAACTGTATTCAAGTCTTAACCGATCCTAAATCTCAACACCCTAGTTAAACAATTAATTCATTGACAGTTTAACTGACATTAAATTTCTATAAAAGCGAAAATTGTGGTGTCATTTTTAGATAATATTTTTTTCAATTCCATCAACTGAAATTTAAGTTCCTTATATGAAATAAAAAAAGGTTTCTTGAAAGCGGGCTTGGATAGGAAAATAAATATTGATACTTTTTCAAGGTCAAAGTAGGAAGTTGTGATAGTTACCCTAATTTTCTAGACAAAATATTGCTTTATCATAAAACACCATAAAACTTAAATAAATCTTGTTTAAACTTAATTTAAAATATATAATATTTGTATCGAAAAGGATTATAAAATATTGTCCAACACAATCGGGATTGGTCAAATCCAGAGATAATAAAATACTTTAGTTCAAAACCTGCAAAAAATCTATTTTAAAAGAGTTTTTTGGACCGGGTGCAGTGTTTATAGATGGCGCGACCAGCCCAGGGGATCCTGGTGGCCCAGATGTGAAATGTCACCCGCCGCGACGACACCCGTCGGAGGCTGGTCCCATCAGCTGAAGATAACCATCAGGCATCAGAAGATAGTGGTGGGCTAGCGCCTGCTGTTGTAGCCTATGTTTCACACTGTTTAAACATACAAGTTATTGACAGGGATTCCACTGCCGACATCCAAAACAGGAGAGGCCTAATGAATTCCTTAAATGAAGATGAAAAAAATTGGTTAGAAAAATTATAATAATAATGGTAGGTAAATAACACTGGTCGCTAAGCAACTACTGGACTACATTAGGGCCCTGTACCTTCCCCGCTCGGCGGAAAGCATAAAAAGTATACCATATTAATAATTTTCATCCAGTATTTAACCTATGACAAACATATCCTGTTGCTAATTCATTCAGCAAAAATATTTGGTTGATTAAAATAATAGTACCTGTGTTCCCAACATTTGCTTAGTAAACTTAAACAATTCTTTATATCAAACAGTTATACATACTGTTCGCTAAAATGCCAAATACAAGAAGGCTTGTATCCTGTTCAAGACGAGCTCGTTCACTCCGCTCACTCGCCCTACAGACTGTTTAAACGTAGGCCTAAGGGTCCCTATATACGTATAGTATTATTCAGTAATTCTAATTCAGTCATTGGTGACAGTGAAAAAACACTTGTTTATACTAGAACGCGTGATCTGCACTTTGACAGTTAAGTAATCTGTTTGCATTATTTCTTTGTTTGATTTTTACCTTCTTAAGAACGTTGGTAAAATTATTAAAATTTCAATTCAATATTATAACAAAATATGATTTTACTGGTATATAGATCTGTAGTCTATGTATGTTATTTTTATTCCAGAATTATAAGTTATTTGCAAAGTTTAAAAAAAATTTCGAGTCGTTTTTGTGATACGTGTGCATACATTCGTATTCATACATACAAATATACCTTACTCTATTAGAGTGTATGATTAGTTACAAATTAAATGCAGGCCGTAAAGTTTATTAATGTATATTCATTGATTGATTAAATTGCATAGATAAATGTATTAGGATATCAAAACGAAATTTGTTCCATGAAATTTTAAAGGCTCGATTCACAAGATGATAAGAGTTTGTAAGTCAGAGAATTTTTGGGACAGTAATTTCCCCCAATGAATTCCCAACGCATTTCACGTGAGTAGACAATTTTTCAGTTGCTTTACAGGTCATCCTTTACCAAATTAATTATAAAATACTTCAACCAGTGACTTCAGTCAACATTTCCAGTGATTGTAGTGGTAAAATTTATTTTGTATCCGTTATTTTTGTTGCGTAGTTAATCAGAACAACGTTAAAGAGAAACGAATACCAATTATAAGTCAACGTTCTCTCTCTCTCTCTCTCTCTCTCTCTCTCTCTCTCTCTCTCTCTCTCTCTCTCTCTCTCTCTCTCTCTCTCTCTCTCTCTCTCTCTCTCTCTCTCTCTCTCTCTCTCTCTCTCTTTCTTACGATAGTATTTTACTACTACTGTATAACTCATTCTTAACACAAAACTCTAATTGGGAATTTATAATAGTTCAATATAAAATGTTCTCGATTAAGACATTAATAACCCAACATATTCATTCCAAATCGCATAGATTAGTATAAACGATCAGGGTTTTTCCAAACATCACATAAATATGTCGTTGTATATCGATTAATAACTGGCTATTATTACTAGACCGGGGAAACGCCCGTTTCTGGTGCTAGTAAACAAGAAAAAAATGATCAAACTGAGGCCATTCTACATATGAGGTGGGTAGGATATCATTGCGTTTATATGATAAGTTATGGTGACAAAAACTGCAGTTGCCTCACACCGGACTGGCGGCTTTTTCATACGCTATGCGCCAACTACAGTGGCAAGGCGCACTATTGCTGTTTTTATACGCCCCGGATTATATCTCAAGGCTAACGTAGGCCATTGCCTAGGACAAGTGACATACGATATGGTTAAGTAACTGGCAAACATAATAGAAAGTAGATTTTGTTTGCATTTTACATCTTCGTTCCGATTGCCATTTGAACTTGGAACAATAAAGGTGTAGTTGATGATTTTAAATTTAGGTGTTTCCTAATATTAATTTAAAGGTGGTGTTATGGATTACTTTAAAATTTTAGCTTTTGTTTTGAAATAGCAAAAGGTTTGCTACCATGTCTCATACTAGGCCTGATACTGTAAGTCTAAAAAACTCAGCACAGACTTTACTGATTTATATTTTCATTTTTATGACTTTAAACAACTAATCAAGTAGGCCTACCGCAATCATTCAAAATGTAAAATGAATTGCCTAAAGGTCATCTAAACTGTTTGCCAAATATTTGAGTGATTTGTTCTAAGTTCAAAATTATTTAAAATTAAACAGAAACAACAATAACAGTAACAAAAGCAATTCAAGATGGATATGTATAACAGAGCAAATGCAGCAAATATTAACTACACAACAAAAACAATAAAAATGACGACAATAAATATACATTGATAGATATAAATATAACAGAACAACAATAATAATTTCCAATTAAAATTAAAACAACAAAAGAAAATGTATACATTGAAGAAGGTGCAGGTCAAGCTTCATCCTCAATGGAAGTGGTAATCCAGGAGTTTTTTTGAGAGAGAAATATATAAAAGAGAAAAATATATTTGTGTTTTTAATGTGGTTGTAAGTTCTTATTAAGTTATAAGGGAGAAATATATAAAAATGTTCTTTTAATTGATTTATGTGTATGAAGTTAAGGATTTTAAATGGTGGAAACACTCATTTGTGTTTAGAGAATATAATTATGTTCGCACAAATGCTACAGTAGGCCACGCTATCAGCATTTATCAGTGCGACCGATTACTTGGCAAGATAGTGGACAATCGCCACCGCAACTGGTTTTGGTGGTAAACAAATTCCAAATAATTTGTTAACTGATAATTTGTAATGGCCTTAGGAATTAAATTCATTTATTCATTTTTTATAGTTTGGATGGAAGAGCGGGAGAGATCATCAGGCGGGAGCAGGTTAGCCTTCAACTGGATGTGGAACCATAGGACTGTTTAGCTCGGTTCCAGCTTCATGGTGATGTCTAGCAAAAAGCTCGAAGGATCTGGTACGAAAAGGGAACGCGGAGTTAACCATCTCCAAAATTGTGTGGCCGTCGATGGATCTGTTTACAATTTTATAAAAATATGACATCTTATTTGTCTCTTCTGATCTCGAAAGAGGGGAGGCGTAGTTAAGCCGCTAACATGTCAACTGGCACATGTAAGAATCGAAGTTTAGACGCAAGCCCATGCACCATACGAAGGAATCATAGCTGGATCCTGTTAATCAGCTCCACAAGATATTTTTGCTGAGAATAGACATTTCAATTGTTATTATTGGGCACCACCCACCTTCAGGTTTATGGCGAAGTTTTGTAGAGATGCGGTGAATTCTTCAGCTTTGTGAAATAAAAAAAATAAATAAATAAAATAAACACAAACACACACGGACATTTACACGGACACAGAACACGAATAGTCTACAAAACACGCCAAATTAAGCCCAACGTTTCGGGAAACTATAAAAACGTTTCCCGTTATCAATTGTTTTTAAATTTATTCATACGAGCCGAGCGCCTGACCACGATAGTTTCCCGAAACGTCGGGCTTAATTTGGCGTGTTTTGTAGACTATTCGTGTTCTGTGTCCGTGTAAATGTCCGTGAGTGTTTGTGTTTTTTA
The DNA here is from genome assembly GCA_030545055.2 of Neoaliturus tenellus. NCBI lineage: Eukaryota > Metazoa > Arthropoda > Insecta > Hemiptera > Cicadellidae > Neoaliturus > Neoaliturus tenellus. The sequence goes on from CM061535.1 coordinate 128,505,088, forward strand.
AATTTGACAAGAATGAAGATTCGCCGCATCTCTACAAAACTTCGCCATAAACCTGAATGTGGGTAGTGCCCAAAAATAACATTTGAAACATTAGTTACCCCACATAAAACATGTTTTTCAGAGAGAGAATAGACCTACCAAATCAAGGACGCAAATAATCAATTGAATATGACGAGTCTAGCCTTTCGTTACGCAACTACATTAGATCTACGGACAGTGGTAAATGATCAGAAAACACGGAAAACGTCATTACCTGACTGGTAATCTTCTCCATCTCCGTGCCGTTAGTGCAGCGTGCAGTTGCAACACAGCGGCGATCATTAGCGGTGCAGCGGACAATGCACCTTAAACAACAATGGACACTCTCAGGAAACTAATTACATTTGCATTTGCGTTTTAGTGTCACCAGTCATCAAGCGACTGTTACCGAGGAGAGAAATTAATGACAGATTTTTATTTGAACATAAATAAGAACTTTTGGTGAAAAGTTAAATTTTCTGATTCGGAAGCATCAGTTATAACCCTTAAAACCATCAGGTGGAGTTTCGAGTCTTAGAGTGTCAAGAAAAAATCAGAGACAACTGTGCTTCGTTTCAAAACCCAAACGACATCAGCGCTCAAAAGCCACAAACTACGTGGTTACACTTCCATATGGGTTCTACTTCCATATGGGTTCATATGGGTTTCTAATTTTATTGCACTAGCTAGTTAAGAGTCTGCAATACCTGCGCCATTTTGATAGTTTGTTTCATAAGAACAATGTTAAATTTGAAACTTTGCTGTGGGTTTTCTTTTTCGTCGGAAAATTTCAAACTTGGTGTCATTTTAAATGTTACCATAGTACATAGTGCTGTAGTGCTTGACGCGATAGAAAATTAATCTAAAAATTTATCCACTCGAATAACGAATAAATTATGAATATTTTAACACCATTTTTAAACTACTTTCAAACAATTTTTAGTAGGTTTATTTAAAATTTATCCACGTCATGCACTCCGCCACTCCCTTATGGTAAACATATTCAAGTTTCATGCAAATCCGATGCAAGATTGTCGAGATATAGTGTTTCAAAGACTACAGTAATGTTTTGAATTTAATATTGTTCTTAAGGGACTAAAAATCCAAGATGGCGCAGGTAGTGCAGACTCCTAAATGATTGCAGTGAGAAGAAAAAATCTTAAAATATATATGATTTAAGAACTTTTTTAATAGCGTTATACGCATTTTGGCCTGAATATTACCGGTGTGACCGGTTAAAGTTGCTCAACATTTTAACATTTTTTCAACCATATTATTACTGTGTTGTTGTGGCACAATTGTAAATGTATTGAATACTATTGCACGGTGTATATAGGCTATGCCTTCTTCCACAAAATGACATTCTAAATAGTGGACAGTGGGAAATGGGAAATAAATTAGGGATACTTTTTATCAAATCATCATAGTAGAGTTACCCCATGGGACGCTGCAGTCAGTCTGTTGCATTTTAGCATTCAAAGTACTTTCTTATTGAGAATTATGGGATGCTATTAAATCGAATATGTTAAATCCTCTCCTTATAGCCTAGACTTCAAACACCTTATGCATCGTAATACAAACATCCGGTATATCTTATCCTCAGATAACTCTATTGACCTCCAACAATAATCTCAATTCCCAAATTACTGATGAAGACTTTACCCTCTCCTCACTTTAGTTTTGATTTATTTTAGTATAAGATTACAACAACAAAATATTTTCAGCCATAAAAATGTGTTCTGTCCTACAAAGTCTTTGGCGGAGACTGGAAAGAAATATTACCCGACTTAAAATACTTTATTTTCTGGATATATCATTGACAAAAGAACCATATCTGAAAAAAAAACTACCAGTGACTAAAACCAAAATTACGAGGAGCCTACTTAAACCAAGTGATGGTGAGAAGGTATAGCCTAATTAATTAAACAATTCATTACCAAGAGAAGAGGGAATAAATATCCCCACAATGGCATTATAGGTGCAATCAACTTGAAAAGGCCGACAAGTATTACAAATATACAGGGTGAGTTCTAAGTCCCTTCCACCATATTCATTTTCTATACTGTATAAGTTAGAAAGTTTAAACTCAGCACATCTATGTTAGACCTAAATATCTTGTTTTTCATGTGTTCATTGACTCTCCACCTCCAATGGGGGACGGTACATAAGGAGTAAGGCGAGATTCTTAAATGTAAGCATAGGTTTAATATGTACATCAAATTAAAGGTCTCTGCTAGTAGAAGAATACAATTATTCCGAAAACTGAACATGACTGCTAATATTGTTAAATTCATTTCCTCAATGAGAAGAAATTTTATGATAGTATAATAAATTAAACTTTACTCGTAACATTGTGTTGTTTCTGGTAAAATTTGAGACGAAATAAATCATTTGCTAAAAACCCCGCACAACTAGCAACTCCGGACCGGACGCCTGACATGGCCTTAACCCCGGACTATCTGGGGTAGACCCGGATGGCTGGTAGCCCTATAGAGTTAGGAGCCCTTATCTTTATTTTGAACCCAAAACAATACTGTAAAGTAAATGCCAAAATTAGAGAGACTGGAGGCAGGTAGTCCCGACCCGTCCTAATCCTTTGTTGACAAAACATCCCCTACTGTAGCGCGGCCGGCCGGTACGGCACCGGAATGCCGCCCAGGTCTCGGGGAATTCTCAGAATTTTGGCCACTGCCAAAGGTGTAACTCCTATTTTGTCTGAGGTTTATCCCTTTTAAAATGGTTACTAAACATCGTAGAACTATGATTCAAATTTTGTTATAATCGTCTAATCAACACGCAACACATAATCAATGAATTTTTATTGTACGTGCATTGGTTCGATTATTGGATAATTGATGCAGTGGCTAAAATTCTGAGAATTCCCCGAGACCAGAGCGGCCTTCCGGTGCCGAACCGGCCGGCCGCGCTACAATAGGGGGTGTTTTGTCAACAAAGGATTAGGACGGGTCGGGACTACCTGCCTCCAGTCTCTCTAATTTTGGCATTTACTACACACATTACACTCACATTATGGAGCAGACGCAGTGAAACGACTTCATATCTCTCTCTAATGACTCCTTTGAGTAAATCCCAAACACTTAAATTAATCCTTATCTTTGTGTCGGCTTCCCACAATGGAAAATAGTTCATAATTGAGTGATTCAATATTTATATAAGCCGTGGGAACAGGGAGAAGTACTCTATAGCGTTGTGTTGTAGTCACGGGAAAGCTGCGTTGGTAATACCTTCCCGGGTGAATAAACCCTGTTAAGATAAACAAGTCAGAATTTATCTATTTACGGATTTGCAAAATAGATTTTTATTAAAAAAGAATGGTGCAAAACTAAAGTTAATTCATATATAGACAAAGAGTAATGAAATTATAAAAATTGCATAAAACTATTTGTTACATTAACGAGTTTTAAATTATATTAAGAAAGGACCAAATACGCCTACAAATGCCAGATATTAGTAAAGTTCTTTGCTGAGGAAATATCCAGGACAGGAGGTATTAAAACACCGCCTTCAACACTCTCCAACATTTACTGCATTATGGATTGCGCTGCTTGTGTTATGCATTTTCTATCAGGCTTTATGGTTTATAAGAGAGCTGTAGAGGGTCTTTTTTAGAAAAGGGTCTCCACTATTAAAATCATCTGTAACCGAAAAGTTATTAACAAATATGTTTTGGTGGATTAAAAGGGCTATGAATAGACCGAAAACATGTATAATGTGTCCACAGGATGTTATATTCAATGTTTTAACACCTTGTTTTGTTAACCGTTACCCTATCGCACTATCGCACTTGCGTATTTCCAAATGTAGTAATTTGACCACTACCCTGGTTTGTTAAATTAGGTTAAGTTAGGTTAGTCAACCTAATAGTTAACTATAATTGTTTTACATTGTTAACATGCTAAAATGGTTTTTAGCATGATGTTCAGATTTAAAACTTAATATTTGCTGCTTAGTTAAACAAGACAAAATGGAACAATTTATTTTTTTTTTTTTACTATGAACTGACAAAAAAACAGAGCCCCGCTACTAGTATTTTTTTTTATTTGAGTTTATCAAGTTTTTGTGGTCTAGATGGACTCAAAAGAATTTGGTTCTAAGAGATTAGGCCTATATGGGAACTTGATAATGGAATTTAATAGTAAGAAGAACCAAAACTCTTGAGCTTTTTTTGTGAAAATGATAACTATTGAATCAATTAGCTGTGTCCCTACAATTTGTTAACAAATATTTCGGTTTAAGTTGTTTTTTGTTGATTTTTTTACTAATTTGCAATCAGTGGCACTCAATTTAACTCAATAATACAATTTACTAAAATTGTTAAATGGTTCCATTTTGCATAACTTCGTCCTTCATTGTTATAACTTTTTTGAAAATTGAAGCTTACATTTAACTGCTACGATACTGTCAAAATACAAATCGAAAATATTCAAGAGCTATATAGCCTCAACGGCCAACAAGTCACCTTCAACTATTTGTTGCAACATATCACCCAGTTAAGAGGGAACCCGCATATCAACTATCATAGAAATGTGTAAGTCTAACATCCAGATTAATTAATTAAGAGCTTCCTTTTAATCTCCTGGAGAAAGTACTCATACAAATTTTAAATCCTGACTGACATCCGCCACTTTATTCTCTATTTATTACCTACATAACCCATTGAAAACGAGAGTAACACTATTCTAATTAGTATGTTGAAGGAAGCGGAGGAGGTGGTGGTGGAAGGAGAAAGTGTTGCGCCGGCGCGTTGGCACCACTGGTGATAGCGCTATCTCTGGTGGGGTTGGCAGCAGTGAGTGTCAGTGGCGGGTTGCCGCTGCGGGTTAGCGGGTAGTCATGGCTATGGCTGTGGGGTTGTTCGCCGTCGCGGGGTGTGCCGTCGTTGCTACATTACTCACGGATTTCCTGTGGGCGGTTTTACTAGGATTAAGGGCGCATTTGTTGCCAAAACTGCATTTTTTCTCGGTGGATCTAAAGGAGAAATATGGATCATGGGCAGGTTAGTGTTATTTTCAATGTTATATTTTTTATGATTTTGTTTACTAAAAGAGTTATTTATTTTATTTGTTGTGTAAGCCTAGTGATTTTTTTATTTTCAGTTTTATTTGCATTGTTTTATTTTATTTTTAAGTTTGATTTATAAATACAGGGAGTTTCATGTGAGTTTGTTTCAAAGTTTGAAACTATTATTATTTATTTTTGGAATAATTTATGAAACTGATGTAGCCTATTAAAAAATTCTGTTGCTTACCATTTCGCCCAATATTCTTCAATTACAAAAGTTATCAAATATACTAAAGAAAAGTGATTTAGATAGAGCTACAATACTTGGAACAAAGTTACAGGGCATAAAACTCTATTTTAACACATATTCAGTGATCCAATAACTCTTCAGGGGGACGGCCCACAAGGAGTCGGAAGAAAATTTTAATTGGAAGCGTAGGTTGATATGCACATCAAATTAAAGGTCTTACTTGGCAGAGTACGATGCCGCAAACTAGACTTAAAATGGATAACCCAGACAGAAATTGTAGGCATTCAAAGTTTCCATTAAAATCATATGGATGTAAAACTTAAAAATGCAAAAACTTTCTTAATACTCAACCTTTTTACGTCGGGTTTGTGGCTAATTATTTCAAATGCAAAGATGTTTAAAATGATGTATGATGTGACAGAGGCTAAAGAAGTTTCAACATAAACATCCTCTACGGGACGTCCCCCAATGAAGTCTTATAGAAATATTTTTGGATTTTGTCACATCATAAATCATTTTAAACGTCTTTGCATTTAAAATAATTAGCCACAAACCCGACGTCAAAAGGTTGAGTATTTAGAATCTTATTGAATTTTTTAGTTTCACCAAGGGGCCTATATGATTTTAATAGAAACTTTGAATGCCTACCATTTCTGTCTGGGTTATCCATTTTAAGTCTAGTTTAGGGCATTGTACACTGCCAAGTAGGGCCTTTAATTAGATGTGCATATCAATCTATGCTTCCATTTAAGATTTTCTTAAGACTCCTTGTGGGCCGTCCCCCTGAAGAGTTATTGGATCACTGAATATGTGTCAAAATAGAGTTTTATGCCCTGTAACTTTTTCCAAGTAATGTAGCTCTATCTACATTATTTTTTAAAATATTTAACTGTCTTCGGACTTTATTACCACCCTGTATACAGGGTGTCATAAGCCATCACCAAACTTCATAATATGGCTAATTGGGTCAAAATAAGCAAAAAAGTTCATGTGAAGGTATGTCCTAATATGCATATTTACCCAGACATCGGCCATTTTGTTTATTGCACTTAATAATTTTTATTTCGGTGACGGATTGATGTATAGGAACTTCATATTTGGCATTGATAATACAAATATCCATTTCCACAATAAAAATTATTTTTCCCAAAGCATATTTTCAAAATGGTGGTCATTTTGAATGTTTAAACTCAAATATCTTAAAACCGATAAATTATATCAAAACTTTACAAGAAACAAAAAATTTTCTATTTTAATTATTTAACCAATTATACCAAGTTTCTAAAGATTTGACATCAAATAATTGAGTTATTGTGATTTTTCAGCGGAGAAACGTTGATTTTGCATTAATTAATGCAAATTGAGGTTATTTTAATAGAACAATCACAAAACTCCATTATTTGTGGTCAGAATATGTAAACTCTTTTGTAACTTACAAAATTTTTATATTATTTACTGGTTTTTAGATATTTAAGTTTATAAATTAAAAATGGCCACCATTATGTATATAAATATGCATCGGCAATAAATAATTTGTATTGTGGAATGGAAATGGATATTAGTATTATAAAAGTCGATGCGAAATATGAACTTTCTAGATAAATCCGTCCCCAAAATAAGAATTATTAATTGAAAAAAATGGTTGATATCTGGGTAAATGTGCATATTAGGACATACCTTCATATGAACATTTTTGATTATTTTGACCCAATTAGCCATATTACGAAGTTTAGTGACGGACTTAAAATGAATTAAAAAATGTACAGTGTGTCTTTAAATTAATTTTTAATTATGTAGAATGAGTTTTCAAAAATTAAGTTATACAACATACAATGTTTCTCTGGTACAATTTTCTCTAGTTTTTTTAGGGATTCTTCCGTCATTATTATTTTTTTCTTTTTATTAGTTTTGAATACGGGGTTAAGGGTGAAAGTTTTAATTTAAAATGAAAATATTGTCAATAACAATTAAAAATTGTTAGATATAAATAACTATTATTGTATAATAATAATAATAATATTACAGTTTTTACTGTTATATAGGGCTTTTCTAAATGCAGTTTTTATTTCATTTATTTAAGAAAGAGTTTGTTTGATCCTATCATTCAAACTCCTATAAAAATTGGTGCATACGTTGGCCTTTTCGTGTATTTGTAGGCTACAGACCTTTTAATATTTTTTGCTACTCATAAGTTTTATTTTCAATAGTATTATTATTATAACTTGGAATGTGAGGTGTAGAAAATGAACACAGTACGAGTACACTCTCACGTGTTTATTTTTTATTTTAAAATTAATATGTAGTTAGTAAAAAATATAATATTGCAATGGTGGATCATCATTTATAAATTTATTACAAATACTGTACCAATACAAATTACTATATGGGTGTTCTATATTTGAGGGTGCTTTGTTTTACAATGGACCCAGAGCAACTTGTTTTTGAATTCCATTAATATTATTTTGATGCATAAAATTTCTAAATTGCATTGAACTCCATTATAATACTATTCACTGTTTTACTAAATTTGAAAATTTGATAGAGATGTTTCCATTTTAAGGGTTCTTAAGTTATTTTTCAACCTGAAAATTTGGTTTGCCCTGTGTTTTATATTTGAGTTTGTTTTATTTCATTGTACCGCTAGTACATACGTTATTACGAACGTCAACAATAATAAACGTCTTGATAATTTCTTTTTTTTTTATTAATTGCTTAATAACGTACGGTATTTAAAAATAAAAATGAACTAATGGTGTCTTGGTATCAAACATATCAAAAGTTGTTTTGTAAAAGTAGACGAATAATATAAGTTTTGTGGTAATATTCTTTTCTTTTTATTTAAATTTATTATCATTGAAGAGGCTATCTTCAGTTAACTTGGCAGATAAACTGTGCAAAATACAAAAAGCCCTCGGTAGTTTAATCGCTTTATCTATTCATAAAGATACTTAACTTTCATAGATTCATAACTTTTTGTAAAAAATACATTTTATAGTTAATAACTTTAAACAATAATTACAATAAACTATAAGATGTAACACTATCTGGTAATACAGAACTATGTGTAATGAAGCACGTTACATACCGACAGTATGCCATGTGCCAGTGTGAGGTGGCCGGAACAGCGAGTAAGCAAGCGGGAAATGGGAGATCGACCTTAGGGTCTCCGTGGCCAAGGAGATGAGGGAGATGGGAGATTGAGTTTTGGGTCTCCGTGGCCTTGGAGACGAGGAAGATAGGGGAACGACCTTAGGGTTTCCGAGGTCAAGGAGACAAGGGAGATAGGGGATCGACCTTAGGGTTTCCGTAGCCCAGGAGACGAGGGAGATAGGGAATCGACCTTAGGGTTTTCGTGGCCCAGGAGATGAGGGAGATGGGAGATTGAGTTTAGGGTCTCCGTGGCCTGTGTGACGGGGAAGATAGGGGATCAACCTTAGGGTCTCCGTGGCCCAGGAGACGCGAGAGATGGGAGATTGAGCTTAGGGTCTCTATGGCCTGGGAGACGCGGAAGATAGGAGATCGACCTTAGGGTTTCCGTGGTCAAGGAGACGCGAGAGATGGGAGATTGAGCTTAGGGTCTCTATGGCCTGGGAGACGCGGAAGATAGGAGATCGACCTTAGGGTTTCCGTAGCCCAGGAGACGAGGGAGATAGGGAATCGACCTTAGGGTTTTCGTGGCCCAGGAGATGAGGGAGATGGGAGATTGAGTTTAGGGTCTCCGTGGCCTGTGTGACGGGGAAGATAGGGGATCAACCTTAGGGTCTCCGTGGCCCAGGAGACGCGAGAGATGGGAGATTGAGCTTAGGGTCTCTATGGCCTGGGAGACGCGGAAGATAGGAGATCGACCTTAGGGTTTCCTTGGTCAAGGAGACGAGGGAGATAGGGGGATGGGGCTTACGTCTCGGTGGCCCGAGATATGCGGGAGATAGATCGACCTTGGGATCTCAGTAGCCCGGGAGATGCGGATGTCGCGGGAGAAAGGCGGTTCACAGACCCAAGACAAGACCTCGGTTGGAAAACAAGCCATGATAACGCAATCGCTCGCCTCGCGCCATGGATCACTAGACCCGGGCGCCGATACAGCATTCAGCTTTGTGTAACCAGCTGCAAAACACAGTTAAACTGGGGATATCTAGTGATCCTAGCTTGGCTATACAATGTTAGGCAAAAGTCTGGAACATATCTGATACGTCCTGTCATAATTTTATTAATCCTGCTATGTTCGCATTTAGTAGGCCTACTGTTTGTTACACACATCCTAGATTAGTCACTGACTATTTGTATGCCTGGCCTGCGGCCTATCTAGGAAATCTTTAATATCTTCAATTTAAACATTGGTTGGCATGCAAATAAAGTTGAATGTCTTACTCAGTAGAACACAATTAAGAAAACCCGACCTCAAAAGGATGACTGAACCAAAAATCAATCTTTGCGATTGAATCATATTGTCAAAGATAAAAATTCGATAGCTTCTGCCATATTTGAATTTTTTATCAGATTACTGTAGTGGCACATGACTAAGAATTTTGAGACATTTAAAATTATGTATGATTAGACCAAAGAAGTTTCTCATAGTACTTCCTGGTGGAGCATATTTGGAGAACACATTCATCCCTTATAGGACACCCCTTTTTGACGTAGTTAATAATACGAATGTAAACATACAAAGTCCCACAGGAACCCAACGAACAAATCACCAAATGTATACTAAATTTTAAAGTCTAATTTAAACCAAATATTATAATATACTAACGGATACGTTCTTATAACTAAACTGTTTAGCTATATCACGTAACAATCTACGAAAAAATCGATTTAAGAAAATACATTATGTAAAGTTAACTCCAATAGTCAGGAAATTCGTTCTAGTATAAAACAGTTATTTTAAATCAACGCTTTTTCTAAAATATACTCCTGCAAGCGTTCTTTGGGGTGAGAAACGTCTAGAGGATATTAAAAAGACTGAAATGGAAAGTACCCATAAGCAAATGGAAATGTGGCTTAGTTTTTTCCACGATATAATATTTAAATTTAATGTAATTTGAAATGGAGTGCAACGTCAACGTGGTTTCATTGCATTGCACCCAGGCATCACCCAGCTCATCAGCCAAAGATCATGATTCATTTGGGAACTTCTATTCGAAAACATAATTATAATGTCTAAATAATCTTCATGGTAACTGTGGATGTACCGCTAATTTCATCTTTAGAGTGCACATTTAAATATTGTAAAAGAAATTGTAAAATAAATTGCGTTACTAAGAGACTTCATTTGCGAATTATGTTCGCCTTCAGCCCTGTTAAATGACAATGTTTAGTTAGTAAATCACTCCTAACTAAAAATCAAATTTAGATGTTTTTCAGGCGAATATTTTTAGAGGGAAGAGAATTCAGTACTGAACATTTTCCAGTTTTCTTAGTTTAACCAAACCTAAACTGTGCTCAACGAAGATATTTTGGTAGCAAAATTTATGTTATGCCTACTTGATTTTATACATTAAAACGATTATTATCACTGAATATTTTTATTTTACATTCATTATATACATCTTATTTTTACCTTATGTGTGCACCTACGTGCAGTAGTTCATTTGTTTGTTCACCTTGAATTATGGAATTGTTATTTATGTTATTATGATAATTGACATTTTAAAACAGGTCCGATCATTGCTAAATAATATTGTGCTTTTTGTACCAAAGTGCGTTTAGTATTAATATGTTTTTTTATATATATTTGAAACTTCCACTTATATATTTTATGAAAAAGATTTTTACGATACAGTATACCGTGATAGTGAGTTCTTGCTAAGAAATGTCCAGAAAGAAGTTAATTACCACATCAATCTAAAATTCAAAGTTTCCTTTATTTTATAAACTAAACTACTACATAATTATTAATCATACTGGCAACATAATAGCCGGAATATATTTTAGAATATTATTCATATTACCGTTGCAGTGTCTATAAAATGATTTCTCAGCGTGAAAAACTTGTTTAAATGAGCACGTGTTTCGCTCTACTCCTCCATCTTATTCTTAAGAGTCATCTTCACCCCTGGGCCATTAGCCCATTGTTGCGCAGTCGGCAATGTTAACCATACGGCTTTTAATGCAAAACATGGTATCGCATTCCCCTGTTTCGGACGCCGTTTATTAACCGATTTGCTTTAAACTTGGTAAGTGTTTAGTTGAATAGTTATACTATGTCGCTCATTCCTCGGAATTTTGAAAATTTAACAAATATTACTCTTTGAGACGTCGCAAAGTAACTCAATTTTCCTTAGGAATATTTAAAAATTTAGTAAAATTTTCAAAATTCCGAGGTATGAGCGACATAGTATAACTAAACACTTACCAAGTTTAAAGCAAATCGGTTGAAAAACGGCGTCCGAAACAGGGGAATGCGATACCATGTTTTGCATTAAAAGCTGTATGGTTAACATTGCCGACTGCGCAACAATGGGCTACTGGCCCAGGGGTGAAGATGACTCTTAAGTTGAATATCGCAATGCTATGCCTTACGGCTTCAGCACTTCAGCCTCAATGTCTATTTCTCAACAAGTACATCCTTTATATGCCATTGCAGTAAATACCTTTCAGACAAGTATCTTCGGAGAAGGCCAAGAGTGTGTCTTAAACATTCTCATGTGCTTCAGAGGTTCAACTTTTTCAAGGCTTCTTCTCAACCATAAAAAACCCTAAAATGAAACAAAGCAGGATTGGAAATTGGAAAGAAGTAGATTTCATAAAAGCGCTTCTTAGAGTCATGAAGTGATATGAACTGAGACAAATATTTATACAATAACTTGACAAGTAGTTTGATACAAACAGATAGTAATGGTTTACTTCCATGACAATCCACGATGATTTTATTTAACAGGAAAAACATTAATGAACATGAATATACTCTAAAATAAACTATAGGAGTACGCTCGTACCTCCCGTAAGCGTATCTATTCTAAGAAGAAATTTAAACTTTTGCATTAGGGACTATCACATTCAAAAAATTGTATCCTTGGAAAAACAACTTTGTTTTTGTTTATGCGACTGCTTCACTCCGCTCCCATTTTTCGTTCTTTCCTGAATCCAATAATTTGGACTGGACTGGAATTTAGCCGGTCAGTAGACCTATCAGAACGTCTCAGTCTTGATTGTTAAGACTCGCAAAGACGTTACCAAAATGTAAACAAAGAACCGACGACTAAAAATGCCTCCAATGCATTTCTTATGGAAAAAATGGAAAAGTTACATTTTAGGTTTATTTTATTAATATCCAACCAAATTTTTTCAACAACGAACATAGCCTTAAAAATTGCATAAAGAATATTCGACTGAAATTTGAGACTGATCTGTGAGTTCTATCAAGAGTAATCGTTGGAAATTACATTTGCAATATGAGTCACTCTAGAGCCTATTCTTCGAATAGACAACTACCCTAGATTATAATTAACAAATATAGTTTAACATGTTTGCTAAGTCATGATTTTCGAAAAATATTTTGAATGTACAGTTTCGTTTTGGTAACACAAAACCATTGAGGTTGACTCGATCGGGTTGACCTTCCTGACTTTTCTGGGTGGAAGAAGAGGATTTTTTACTTCAGATTTTCTGTAGAAGTACAGAAAAAAATTGGGTCCGTGCTCACCACGACTCGATCAGTACGTATATCGAAAAAGAATTTGTGAGTAGAATCAATTTACAGAAGAACCTCTCTGTCACACAAATCGTCTAATCATCGAGAAACTATTCAACACACGTTCCATTCATTCCCCTACGAAGGTCGGCACAGTACGTCAGGAATCTTACCCGACACAGTTTGCCAAATGAAGTGCTCTCTGAAGAACAAACAAAAGGTTTCGCAATTTCGCAACCCTTGTGCCTCACGCGTGACCTGATTGCACGATTGCAAGTTGCACATCATCGATTGCGTCATCTTCGGGACTGGAAAGGACTTATCTCCACGACACGGCTTTCCCTTTCCGCCATTTGCAATAAGTGACGGTCTAGTGTCTAGTCTTTAGTCTAGTGGCATTTAATCTACACTATGACGCCTCCCCGGTGCACCGCGCAAGAAATTTAAAAATAAAACAAGCATTGAATATATGTGATGATTAACTAGATGTTGGATTTATAAGGTCTTTAAATATTGGAGAAATTGTATTCTAATCTCCCCTAATAGAAGTGTAAAATTTAAGAAATAAGAGTGATAAAGTTCTGTATTCTTTTTTAGTATTAAAAAATAATTTTAAAAACATGTTCGGAAGAAAGGATTAGAAGGTTTATAAGTTTTCAATATTGTTCAAATACTTTCACCATTTGTCCGCCACACTTTGGACAAGGTATAAGGTATATGTAAAAAGATTACGCTTTGATTTTCTTTATTTTTCTGGATTTGAGCATACCTCACAAAATCAGGTCTAATAATAGCGTTTAGTTGCTTTAGTTTAGCAATAAGGCCAACTTTCCTGTCGCTTCTCTTTTTTTACAGATTTCTAACTCTCCTTTTCCCGATATACGATATCAATTTTGGGATCAAGAATGAATCCCTACCGAACAAAAAAAAAACTTTCTATTTTGACTCTCTTTGTGGAACAGACTGTCGAAGACCAACGTAAGCTAAGCTAACACCGCAGAATAGTCACATTTAGCCCACCTTTTGAAAATATCAAGTTGGGTAATCTGGGAGAATCCTGATCATTTAACCAATGTTCACAACCAAAGTGGTAAACATTCTAAAACAAATATACAATGTACTTAAGTGTGATTATTATGACATGAGGTTTAATTTACCATAGAAATGGATTGTCCGAGGCCTTCTTTGGCTTCTATGAAACCCTTTCCCGTTTATTTACTCCCACAGTGTGTGAACGACAGACCGGTCTAGTAGATAAGGCACAGAGGCACACGATTACATAAAAGCCCAAGGGTGCATGTGCCATTTATTTTCATTTCCTGAAAGTAATATATTGTGAATTTCATTGTTAGAAACACTTTGTGACTCATACAAACGACCAAAACAACCTTGAAAGCTATGCCTTGGACTTAGTTCAACAGTAAGAGCCATTCTCAATAATGCACCGCTGATATCTGCGATTTGCTTTACATAACAAGAGAACGTTGCCTTCGAACTAGCATTATACTTATATTACAAAGTGCAAGTTGTAATCCAGAATAGTTGCATTATCCGTATTCATGGTGCTTTTACACATTCATGGTGTTTGCTTGGCAGCAAACGCAGTCATTTCAGTGGTTGCATTTAACAGATTGCGCAAAGCTATACTTTGTAACGTACAGTTATACAAAGTATTATTGCCCCTATTATCAGACGGGTTGTGTATTCCTGTGGACACAGTGACACAAAAGCGATCTAACTGACATATCTCTCTCAAAAAAGGTTATTTGTATACATTAAAGTCATAGATTGAATGGGGCTTATGGATGACCTGTTAAAATGTGTTAAAACCCCTATGAAATCGTTGTCTTCAAATGCATTTTGCTGTTGACTATTCACGTAAACGCACCAACCTTGCATCTACCAATGTAATCAAACTAACAAGTTTTTATGATACACATGAGTTTTGTAGAAGGAGAAACTACATACATACATATAATTATCATTATGATGTTTACGTCAACTGAGTAGTAGAACAAGTTCCTGAAAGGTGGCTTTAAAGTCACTTGCCCTTTATTATAACGATTTATCGATTGCAATTTATAAGAAATGTAAACCTGTCCATAAATAGCCCATATTTATATGTAAATTATTCATTTTACCTTCAAATAGTATTTATATAACAAATAATCGTGTTTTCAATGACTCACGTTTTTTACGCTACATTTTAATTGTTTTGGAATTGAAAAGCAAGAGTGTGACGTGATTCCAATGCTAAAGAAATGCGCTCTTTATAATAGTGAATTCTATTAATTCCAATAACTTGGATGTTACAAGCAAAACCTCACGAATGACTCAATAATATGTCGAAAGTCAACATGTCACGCTTGAGGATCTGCGCTGATGTGTGTGCAGTGTCGTTCCTTGTCCTTCGGTATTGTCTAAACGACGACACTCTTGTCGTTCAACGTGATTCAGTGACGATCAGTTTCGTTCAGCTACGTTCATTGGTCAAGTTACTTACAGTGCCATTTAACACAATCAGTGTAAAGAGTTCAATGCCGCGTCCATTGGTGTTTAAGTATGAGTGGTTGGGTGTTGTTTAGCATCTTATAATGATATCACAGAGCCCAAAGTACACCTAACAATTATGACACACTTTTGAGTACGACGGAAATTATAATTGGTTTTGGTGGGGCTCCGCTACTTACAATGTGATCATGGAGCAAAGAAAACCCGCACCGTCTAGAATGGCTAACATCCAGGGTTGCCACCCGTCCCGATTCTGTCGGGACAGTCTCGATTTCGGACCCTTTTGTCCCGTGTCCCGACCAAACATATGTCGGGACACGTTTTGTCCCAATTTGGTTTTATACAACAGATTAATATTTTTCATATAGGCATTTTTCGATAACTGTTTTAAGTCAACAATCCGTCGGGTAGTAATTAAATTATAACGGGTTTGATTCTGGCAATGCCATTGCCAAAACTATTTTCAGCTGCAGTAAATATAAGCACTTACTAGTAAATATAGACAGACAGCGACATGCGACATGTCAGTGTCAGAGGCGATGTCTTCTCCTCTATTTCAACGTACAAGATCAACAGAAAAATCGATTACCGCTATATGGAGAAACCAAATGCGCAACAAAAACCATATTAGTGATCAGACAGTAATGGAAGCAAAAACCCGCAACACTCGCCTAAATAAAACAGCTGTTTATAAATGAAACTACCGTGGTTACGAGGGAATTACAACGCAGCGCTTAGTACACAAGCGACAACAAAATTGTGATAATGAGGCAGATTACAGTACTCAGTGGGAGAGATGGGGCAAGAAGATGGATAATCTGCCTTGTAATTGCGGGGCGGAGTGGCGCACTGCTTCGTTGGAGGTGAAAGTAGCAGCAGTAGCAGCATATAGTCGAGCTCGCTAGCAGATAACGAGCGTGGTTCCGTAATGTTGATAAGGGCCGGCTCCTTATCGCTTATCGTTCTTGGAAGGCCTGCACGTAATTTGATTAATGTCGTTTGTAATTATTTCACTTGTCACTCAAATTCCATTGTTGTCAGTTAGGACATAGACACCTCTGAAGGAATTCAATTGGCTGTATCAACACCATGTAGAATACAATGCTATTTTTGTATACCTTTTCGCACCAGCTGATAACAAAAACAAAACTCTTTTTGTGCTCAACTTTACAACTAACCTAGATATTTTACTCATTACGATGTAATCATTATCGTGATTTGAATTAAACGTCTCGACCTAATTTTTGCTATTAATTATTTGCTTTCACTTATTTTGTGGAGACTGAAATAATTTTATAAGTTAATTTTTTACTGACACAAAGTGATACTAATTTTTTCAGTACCTAAGAAAATAATAGGCCACCGTTAACCATTCTTTGGTCTTTAATGACATTTTTCGCAATGTCATTTCTTTACTTACTCTTCTATACATTTTTATGACTAGTAATTGTGTAAAAATATTTAACCACAACGAAATAAACATTTTATGTGCAAATAACACATAAATAAAATGAAGATTTATTTCATATTAATCACTATCGGTACCCACGATACTTTCATGAACAACCCCTCTCAAATGAAGGTTGCTTGCGAGCAACTATGGCTTCGTTTTAATCATCAATCTTTAATAATCTATAGATCCTATACCTTCTTGATTATTCAGTACATTAAATAGGTCTACACTAACTTCTTCCTTAGGGTGGTCGGTAAAACCTTTCTAATCTTTGAAAGTAAAAAAATGTTTAGCTTGGTCATAAAACACACGATCTCATTGAAAGTCAGATGTTTAAAATAAATTTAAAGACAATATCAAATAACTATCTTTATAAATAATAAAACTGTTCTTGATTGAAAAATGAGTTTTAAAACGACATATATACATTAAAAAATTATTTGAAACAAAAAATTACTAAAAGTTATTGAATTTAACAAAAAAAAGCAAGTAGGCCTGAACCAAAACGTATGAATGTTTTTTCATAGCCTTTTTAGATTACGTCACAAGGAATTTTACATCAGAGCGCTCTGGCTAGCAGCTGTTGGCTGTTGGCTCCGACCACCCTAAGGAAGAAGTTAGTGTTGGCCTATGTAATATACTGAATAATCAAGAAGGTAGCATCTACAGATTATTAAAGATCGATGATTAAAACGAAGCCATAGTTGTTCGCAAGCAACCTTCATTTGAGAGGGGTTGTTCATGAAAGTATCGTGGGAACCGATAGTGATTAATATGAAATAAATCTTCATATTATTTATGTGTTATTTGCAAATAAAATTTTTACGAATACTTTTCAGAATAACTAGTCATTATAAAAGTAAGTTTTTGTAAATGTCTTCTAAGCCATGTCATGTTTTTCCGTAGGAGTTTTTCCA
The DNA here is from genome assembly GCA_030545055.2 of Neoaliturus tenellus. Lineage (NCBI taxonomy): Eukaryota > Metazoa > Arthropoda > Insecta > Hemiptera > Cicadellidae > Neoaliturus > Neoaliturus tenellus. The sequence continues at coordinate 128,522,892 of CM061535.1, forward strand.
TTGCATGGTAATATTTTTATTTATTGGTGCAGTTTTTAAACAGTGTTCTTTAAAGTAATGTAAAAATTATTCCAAATATGCAATGAATAAAATTCTTCCTGAGAGCCCCATGTGATCATTGATGAAATTTAAAAGTATATTAAGTACAAAGCACTTCTTTTCACCCTGTAGTTTCACAGGTTAATGGAAAAAATACCTTAGCCACGTATAACAGAAATAGTTTGTGTAAAACCCCTCGTTGACTATTCAATTTCATTCTAAGCTACGTATAAGTGTACGTGAGTAACAAACGTCACGACTTGCCCATTGGTTGTGGTCATCTATACATTCTTCTTGCTTACATTATAAAATATATTTTCAAACGAAATCATTTCCAAGCTAAATATTTTCCACGCTGCTGATTTTTTCTCCAAACTAACGCAAATTGTGCCACTATTTATTACTACGAACCTCTTTTTGTGTGGGTTTTTAGTACCATTGTGGTTAAAACCAGAAACATATGCCATCAAGTACACGACGTTAACCAAATTAGATCTCAATAAACCCGCCTGTTGAGACATTGAGGCACTCAAGTGCTGCCAGTTTATTACAGGGTGTTGACAAGAAATACTCGTTACGTTTACGACATGGACGGCCTAGAAGGGGCACTGGAGCAGCCGTTGCAGTCGCCACCACACATGTACTGTCAGTATAGATTAATTTGAAGATTTTAATTTCAATGAACTCACACTAGAACCAACTAACCAAGGTTGTTGTCTTTATTTCAGTATTCAGAGCTTTCAGAATACCTTTGGGGATTGTGGAGATCGGGTTACAGCTGACTGGCCAAGACCCTGAAGTCACGATAATTCAATCCGAAGTGACAGTAATTCTCTAGAAGCTGATTCCAACAAGAACTCGGGATTGCCCAACAGCGATTCGAGCATTCCATTCAAATTTAATATGAAATGATGAAATATTTTGTTTCCCTTGGAAGTTCAATGGCCTATGTTGGAATTCATCTACTTCAATCAAAGTTAGTTGGATAAAGTTAAACCACAGAGAAGTCTCAGTGGTTTAACACAGTTAAAGTTATTTGCCTACACAGGTTCTAATTTTATTGGGAATTTTTTGCAGATTGGGATGGAAAGGTTTGATAACAAATAAATCAAAACTCTATCAAACTCACATTCATAAAACTTTACAATAGCTATAGTCAAATTTGTTCTAATTCTATCAGGATCTTCTGATGGGACACAGTAGTACCTTAAACCGTCACAAAGAACTGAGTCTCATCAAGTAGGCCCCTATAGAATATGTGGATAAAAAAAATTAAATGACGTACGATACAACATAGGGATCCTTTAGATAGAGTCACATAGAAATATATTTTTTGCATATATCATATCGTAAATAATCTTATTAGTCTTCCATAGCTAAACAATACGCTACGAACTCTTACCCAAAAGTTAAATATTTAAGAAGATTTTTTTATTTTGATATTTCATCATTATTATCTCAATGCAAAGTTGACCCCCTACCGTTTTCAGTTCGATTATCTATTTAATTTGAGGGCGGTTTTAGAGAGAGGCATATTCTGTACTGAGACCTTACTCAAGAGCATTAATCTCATAGGCTGGACCTTATTAGACGTAGCAATCTTGCAAAAATATATTTCTATATTATATCCCAATTGGATTTGCAGGGTTTTAATACGTTTGATTAATAAATAACAAAAATGTTAAGCCTTTTTCAAACCCTTATCGCCCATGTATATACAGGGTGTCACAAAAATACGTTATTCAATTTCATAATCTACACATAAAAATAAACAGAAAATGATCAGTATTTTTTTCGATTACGGCTTCGTTAATCTGCTAGCCGCCATTTTGTTTTTTATACTTAATAATTTTTTTTAACGAATTGACGTATTAAGTTCATATTTAACATGGACCTCTCTAAAAAAAAAAAAAAAAAAAAAAAAAAAAACATTTACATTCATTTACAAGAAAAATATTTTTCCTACGTGCATTAACAAAATGGCAGCTATTTTCAAACATCTTAAAAACGGTAAATTTATACAAATTTTTACTCGATACAAAAAAGTTGACTATCCAAACAATGATACCAAGAGAATTAAGATGGAACAACAAATGTGCAGTGAATGCGAATTGTCTCATGAAAAAAAAAATTTCGCTGCATATCAATTGCATATTTTTACATTTTTATAAGTGATTTCCGTCATTTCTTTTAACACTGATTAGGCAATTGAATTCGTTAAATTTTTGTATCTTGCAGAAATTTATTCAAATTACCGTTTTTGAGATATTTAATTTGAATTTGAAAATACACTTAAAAAATAATAATATATTTCTTGTAAATGTATATTTAGACCTATGTTACAAAGGTCAATGCCGAAATATGAATTTGTTACATCAATTCGTTGCAGATACGAATAAACTTCGTCGTTTCGTTACCCTCATCTCAGTAGACCTGCGTACTCAGCAAATTTCCAAAGTAGGTAGGGGGGCCTAATTTGATAATTTGCATTTTCTCCATAAACACCACAAGGAATGAGAATGTAGGGTTACTGCCATAGAAAGTTGTTGAAAAATATAATGGTTAGGTAAGGTAATAATCAAATTGTATAAATATTCGGCACTTTTTAATTTTCCCCATACACCCCATGAGTATGTAGCTTTGCCGCCATTTGGGTGTTATATGAAAATATCAGTTAAACCCTACCGAATTAATTTATATCCCAAATTTTACCAAGTTATATCAATAAATAAGCAAAATACATTGTTTTGATGATTTCCCATAAGATTAACATGGGAAACCTATTTCTGACTTTACTCCAAAATCTGTTAAGCCAAGTTAAAAATTCAAAATACTAATTGTTTACGCTCTTTTAACTGGTTTCAGTTTAAGTTGTTGAATTTGGAAATTGATATCCAAAAATGCCAAAACCCCATTTTTGGCCCCTTTGAAACCCCATAAAACCCTGTTCCCGAAACCCCATCATGCTGGTTCATGAAATTACCAATCATGAAAATTTTACCAATCATGAAAATAGACCTGGCCTTATACCTACATACAAAGTTTCATCTCTTTGGGGGGGGGGGGGTCAAAAGTTATCAGTACCACAAACACACACGTACACACAAACATATACGAAACGAACGAATTGTGTTTTTGGTTTCTGGGGAGCTCAAAATAAAAAAGTAACATGGTCCCGGGCTTAGGTCTTACCATGGCTACTATCGTAATAGTGTAATCCCTTTAGGTAAATTCACTAAAATTAAGACGTGTAAAAAATTAATTATTAAGTGTAAACAAATTTTGGATAGCGGCTTAACGAAGTCTAAATAAATAATTAATTACTGTACTGAACATTTCCTATTTATTTTTATGTAGACACAAAATTTGAATAGCCAGTCTCCTACTTTTGTGCACCCCGTATATAAATAGGTACTTAGATAGTTTTAAAACGGTGTTATTATTTAACAGATATGAATGAGAAAGGTCAATGTATTTTCAGCCTGACTTCCCTGAATGAGATTAAATTCACGTTCATGGCCGATCATTAGTGGTGGAACCTGAACCGGTGTGAAAGTGTACACTTCATTGCCACTGTCAGGGTCTAAAAACTGACAGATCCGTCTGTTTTTTCAAGACATTTGAAAAGTGTCATTTCTCTTATGTTACGTACTATACTATGGATTATCTAGTTTTAATCTTAATAGGGGCATTGAGTAAATATAAGGCTCTCAATCCAAATCTTTTCAACATATATGATCAAATGTAGATCAGATTATGATCAAAACTTACTAAAGCAAATAAGATTGAAATTTGCCAGAAAAAAACTTTGATCAAGTCTGTGGAAATTTGATCAAGTCTTTGGAAGTTTGATCAAGTCTTTGGAAGTTTGATCAAGTCTGTGAAAATTTGATCAAGTCCGCAAAGATTTGATACGGCCAGTTTTTATTTATTTATTTATTTTTACTGTACTTAGTTTATTTTGGATTGAGTTTACAAAATATTTTAGTGCAACAGGCGCTATTCATTATCTAATAGTGTTTACGTAGCTGGACGTAGTTATGCTAAAAGGAAACATCCCTTAGGAGATTGAAACTGAGATTTATGGACCTAAATTATAAATCTTAATTCTAATTCTGTAATTAAAGTTATCCGTTAAACTTTATATTCAGGTTAAAGTAGATTACTCTAAAATAGATTTTGTAGAGGTTATTTGTTTGTATGTCCATACATAATTTTTGACGTAAAATGTGGGGTTGTTCCTTTTTGATTTATATTAAATTGGGAGTATAAAAGGAACCTAGAGTCTACTGATATCTACATACTGGTTGCCATAGCAACAAATACAAAACTCGTGGGATGGTTTATTTTTCCATAACAACGTCCCATTATGAAGTCACGCTCAGCGAACCACGGGATGTGTTAATAACGTCCCTCCGTGGAGATAAGATCGCCAGACAACTATAACCCATAGTAGTAGTGCAAAAATGGCGGAGCTGGGACGTGACGTCATCACGATGACGTCAGCAGTGATGACGTCATCAATGACGTCACGAATGACGTCACTAATGACGTCATATGACGTCACATGACGTCACACCTATGACGTCATGGTGACGTCATTATTGCTGACGTCATCGTGATGACGTCACTGACGTTAATTAGGTCAAGGTCACGCAAGAATACAAAAAAAAATTTTTTTGCACTTTTGCGATTCCTCAGACTATGGCAAGAAATTGAAATTTCTCGAGGAATCACAAAAGTGCAAAAAAATATTTTTTTTATTCCCTAGCGATCAGACTCTTGACCTAATATATCCGTCAGGGGTCATTGACCCGTCCCAGAGCCCCACTTGAAAAAAAAATAATTTTTATATTTTACTTACCCACCGAGACTGAGAACCAAAGAATAATTTCTTCAAACACCCGACAGTGCGACAAACGACACGCGATCCGAACAAAAGTGACGTACGGCATTCCTCAGAGGCCATTGACCTGAACCCCAGCAACCCCACTCTTAAAACTAAAAAAATAAATAATTTTTATTTCCACTTACCCACTGGAGAAACCCGAAGCCCAACTGGAAACAAAATTGCAAACAGTTGACGGTGGTGGTGTCATCACCGCGCGGGAGCCGGACGCCGACTGACCGGACAGCACCGTGCCGTCCGGGTACTAGACCGCGTGGTGGGGGTAAAGTGGTCAGATGCGAAAAAATAAAAAAAAAATATTTTTTCCAACAACTCATCCGAGTTTGTCCTTTTGCTGGACCTCCGTTACTCGGAGTGGAAATATTTGTCAAAAAATAAATTTCTTTTTATTAATTCTTAAGTGACCTTGACACTTAGTCTGGAATTGGAGTCACCAGCGTTATTTTACTGGCAAAAGTTAGCTCGTCTAAAAGTTTCTGAAACATTAGATCATCCATAGTGATTTTGGTGTCTTTTGAGTAAAATTTCGGATTATTCTTGAAGCAAAGTTTCATTTTTGTTAAAGTGGAAGTCTTGGACACCCTAACAGAATTATTTTGCTTGGCCAGCAAAAACTTTACTCTTAATAATTTTTCCCGCAAAGTTTCAGCCATAGGTGTGTCTCACAGTAAGGTTTGTATAAAACTGAAACACTCAGTTAATCGTAGCACCTTAGCTGGAAGTAGTGGAGGGTATGAGTAGTGGCGAGAGTAAAGTGGTCTGGTGTTCCTATGTCTAGAAACAGTTTACTGTGAACTGCCCAAGTATTAACATGTACTGTGTGGAAAAATAACAGCGTGAATTGTACAAAAATTAAGTCCAAGAAATATTTATTGTAAGACTAATAAAGAGGTATATTTAAAAAAGAAAAAATAATTTTGTACAAGATGGGCATGGTTCAGTTTTGCAGCTAAGTCCAAAACCCACCAGTGTAGAATAAAATATAATCATGAGAGTAAAATATTTAAAAACATTTGCGAAAATATTAGTAGACTTGTAGAGCTAAATAAAAATTAATTTTGTAGCAAACAGGTAGCGATATATTTTTGCTAAGTCATATAATAAGAGAGAATGATGTAAAAAAAATTAAAATTTTACTCACAGAAAGTCCGGTAGCGTTGAGTCGCAGTGTATACCTTGTGTCGAGGAAGACGGCCGGCGAGTAACTGACTTGTATCGAGAGAGAGCCAAGACGGCAGACATGGGTTGGTTACATAAGTGTTACGTAATCCGCAAGCGACACTGGAGACAAAATTTAATTTTGTTCCCAACCAACACTGACTGTAGGCTGCGCTGAGAGAGACAAAATAAATTATTATTTTATACTACATATATCTTGGACTGAAAATATTCTAAGTCCCAGAGCCCCCCCCCCCCGGGGGTGGGTCCGGCCGGTTGAGCCCCCCCCCCCCCCGGGTGTGGGGGTGCCATACCCTAAGGCGCCATTGGCACTTTACCGCTGTCACGTATTGTATAATGAGATCCGGCTAGTTATGTATTCAGGCGTAGCTCTTGGGGATTGTCCAATGCCGCAAACAAGTACATGTCGAGGTCGTACGTGCCGAGGTCCGGCTGTTTACGTAACCAGGTCCGGTTCCCCCACTCCTGACCGGCTCAGCTTCGGTTCTCTGAGGCTTAGCTTCCTCGCAGTTGCTTTCAAACACTTCAGCTGAGTGGTTGAAGCTCTGCCCTACAGGATTCGCAATGTAATGTTGGCGCCGCATTATATTGGGAATTCTTTTCTAGTCTAAGGCATGGCATGTGTAGTGTTAGGAAATAATTTTATTTTGTGCTTGCTGCTTGGTGCTCGGTGTTGGTTGTGATTTAGTGAAAGTGTTGTGCAGTGAAAAATATTTGTGTGTGCTAATGTTTCCACAGGTTGGTGTTAGTCTAAGTCTTGTGTTTAGAAAAATATTTCTTTGTATTAATCTTCCACAGGTTGTTCTCAAAATTAGTTTTTATAAATTTTTGGCTTCCTTAGCCTATGTAAATTAATAGTTATACTGTTAGGTTTGAGGCTTAGAAGCCTCCGTAAAATTAAATTTTTTTCGAGGCTTAGCATGCCTCAAGAATTATTTTTTGCCAACAATAGTATGACACTTTACGAGCCTCGGGGGGGACAGTATCCTTACTAAGATTTGGATCAGCACTAGCACATTCGTCATTACTTCCTTCACATACAGTAGACGTAGAAGCATTTTGGATTGAAGCTGAAGAAGGTTGGGTCTGTGAGGCTGATGTAGGTTCTGGATTGAAATCCGGTTGAAATTCTTGCAACTCTTCTTTTTCATTACTCTTAAAAAACTTCTTAATATCCTGGCGACCTTTAGCAGATTGTTCTAATTTTTCTTTCTGGAGCTTTCTTTTCAAAGCTCCAGACTTATGTTTATAGCTTGACATCTTAAATTATTATTGTTTCATAACGTAAACCTGAAACAAAACACGACGGATAAAATCATAATAAGATCAATGGTTTTCGATCCTAAGCATAAGCATATAAATATTTGGATCTTTTACCGTTACCTAAAGTAAAGTTATGTGCTTTCCCATTGTATACAAACAAAACAATTGTCAGACAAGGAGCCAAGCAAAGGAAGATCATTATACAGTTGGCAGATGCTGGCTTATTGCACAGACAGAGATAAAGATGGATATGACGACAACGCATGCAAAATATTTAAACATTTAATTTCCACTATAAAACGAATGATAACAATGATTTCAACTTTTTAATGGTGCTACACCAAAAGTGAAGCAGTTTGAATGTAAGTGGTATACGTAGCTTATAGGCCTATGGAAAAAGATACAACTATTGTTTTCCTTTAAATTTGCTTTTTTACACTATTGTGACGATCGGCTTTCTCAAAACGTATTAAAATTAATTATTATTTTTGTTTCGGGACGGCAAGAAAGCCAGATTACAGTACATATACAGTATGTCTAAACACTAATCTCTTGAATACCGTAACAAAAAACCAAGACGGCTTTAATTGTAAACAAACACAATTTTACTGTTTAAGAACATTTTAAACAAAGATACATTCAACTATATAATTACCTGTCAATAGTAATAGTAGAGCAGAGCAGAGCACAACAATTAAACAATTCCGCCCATATCAAACGGAGTCAACAGACGAACTGACGAACTGATGAGAAGTGTTTATTTTTAGAACAAAGCGGAGAGACAAAGATGGACTGGCCGCGGAAGTGGGGGCGGGGCAGCTAGGCGCCTGTGGGAAGGGGAAGGTAGAGAGAGTGTGTGAAGCCCGAGCAGGCTGTTGTACACTAATATACAAACAACAGTAACTATTATGTACGCACCTAATTCCTAATTATATCGTAAATAACCAATAACCTAGAATTAATATTATTTCACAACACTCTGACTTTGTAATAATTATATAGGCCTATTTGAGTTTTTAATCTATGATCCCCTGTAAATATTCTGCAATTAAAAAAAAACAGGGCTAGGCCTGGGCCCCCCAGGAGCCCGGGCCCTGTGACCAGAGTTGCACCAGCCCCACCCTTGTGGGGGCCATGCTCGGGGTTGGCCCCTTGGTATTCACCGTTAGGCCTAGTGCCAGCGGCGCTGCTGGGCCTCATCACTCGTCACTGGCAACATACGGGTGGTTGGCATCCTTCAGCACAAAGTGTCGGCCCTGACACTGACCGGTACGTTAGGCTTTATGTCAGTGCTTTGCATTAGATTTTATGTCAGTGTACTGGTTAAGATGGGGCCCAGGTCATGATTAGCATGACCTTATGATTCCCGTTAGGGGAACCAAAATTATTTAGCATGTTTCCCTTGTGGAAACTCAAAATTAAGTAAAAAATTATTTATTTTTTGTAACATCAATCCCCCTATGTTTAAGTTTTGTGTTGTAAAATATTTCTTTGTACTAATCTCCCACAGGTTGTCCCCAAGAAAAATATTTTCTAAATTCGTATATTGGAGGATTAGCCTCCGTAAATTGGCAGTTAAAGTGTTAGGTTTGAGGCTTAGAAGCCTCCATAAAATAATTTCTTTTTGAGGCTTAGCATGCCTCAATAATTAGTTTTTAACAACAGTAGTATGGTGCTTAACGAGCCTGGAGGTAGGCCCCTGGGCATCCACCCTTAGGTTTTCGGACCAAGGGCGCTGCTGGGCCTCATCACTCGTCACTGGCAACATACGGGTGGTTGGCACCCTTCAGCACGAAGCGCCGGGTCCTGACACTGTCCGGTACGTTAGGCTTTATGTCAGCGTATCGGTTAAGATGGGGCTCAGGTCATGATTAGCATGACCTTATGATTCCCGTTAGGGGAACCAAAATTATTGTAGCATGTTTCCCTTATGGAAACTCAAAATTAAGTAAAATTATATTTTATTTTTCACCTCCCCCTAAGTTGTGAGATTCCCCCGAGGCCTTTGACCGCCGGCGGTCTTAGGCCTCGGGGGAATTTCTTTTTAATTCTTGGATGACCTTGACCTATATTTGTGTGTGAATAAAAAATAAAATTTTTTTGTTTCACATGTAATCACAGTCAGCCAACACTTGGCGGATTTTTGCCAGAGTCCTGAGAGCTCGCAGGACTTAGAGCGATATGCGTAGAAGCGTTGGTTGTCTGAGCTGTGATTAAAAAATTTTATTTTATGTTCACACATAAGTAAGGGTAGCAGCCATCCAAGAGTTAAAGTCCTAGGGGTAGGTGACCCCCCCCCGGGGAGGGTCCGACCGGTCGAGCCCCCCCCCCCCCCCGGGGAGGGTCCGACCGGTCGAGCCCCCCCCCCCCCCCCGGGGAGGGTCCGACCGGTCGAGCCCCCCCCCCGAAACTTTTTTGACCTTGACCAAAATTTTTTTGCTCCGGACGAAAAGCCCCCCCCCCCTTCCGGGGAGGTGGAGGTGCCGAGCTAGTAGTGTGAAACTGTAACTCCCAGGACAAGTTAAAGTAGTAGTGGCAAATTGTTACCACCGTCACAAATCGATTGTAAAATTTTCAATAAGGAATATTTTATTTATTTTTTACTTCTCGATTTCTCCCCCAATAGTCTACCACTTAGGTACCTTTGAAGCAAGTTTGGTTCATCTCATTCTCTGTCGAGCTGTGAAGGCGTTGACATGGATGTTCCACAGCTTCAGATGTGGCATAAACATAAAGGTATATTTAGCACAATGGTATCATGTATGTATTTTAGTAATGATTAGGTTAGAATTTTTTTTTAATTTGTTGGTCTATGACAAGTCTTAAACTTTGAAATTTTAAGGATGAAAAAAATATTTGTAAGTATTTAAAATATAGGTAGCACCGTTTTAGTACTACATTGAATATAAATTTTAAAGATATAAATTTTGAAGTTTTTTATGATGATATTAATTTTATCTTTTTTGAGCTAATCCCTGGACAAGTTGAAGTAGTAGTGGCAAATTGTTTACTACCGTCACAAATCGATTGTAAAATTTTCAATAAGGAATACTTTATTTATTTTTTTTTTACTTCCCGATTTTCCCCACCAGTTTACCACTGAGGTACCTCTGAAGCAAGTTTGGTTCATCTCATTCTCTCTCGAGCCGCCAAGGTGTTGACATGGATGTTCCACCGCTTCAGATATGGTATAAACATAAAGGTAATATTTAGCACAGTGGTATTATGTATGTATTTTAGTAATGATTAGATTAGAATTTTTATTTTCAATTTGTTGGTCTCTGACAAGTTTTACACTGTGAAATTATAAGGATGACAGCTAGACAGCCAACACCTCACAGCAAGGAAGATCCGCGTGAGGCCAAGGCACGGGACCAGTTTTACACTGTGAAATTGTAAGGATGAAAAAAATATATTTGTAAGTATTTAAAATATAGGTAGCACCGTTTTAGTGCTACCTTAAATATACATTTAAAAGATCTGAATTTGAAAATTTTTTTAAATTATTATTAATTTGATATTTTTCAAGCTAAATTGAATATGCAGGTAACACTTTAGTATTTTTCCGTGGAAATAGTCTTAATTAGGTACATTTTTGAGTTTTGCCATGTGGTAAGTGTGTTAAAAAGCATCCGATTAAACAAATATATTTAAGTTGACTTGTAAAAAAAAAAAATTATTTTATTTTGTGATCCTGTTGTTTGTTGGTTACTGACAAGTTTTTAAACTGTGAAAAAAAATATTTGTAAGTATTTAAAATATAGGTAGCACCATTTTAGTGCTACCTTAAATATACATTTAAAAGATCGGAATTTGGAATTTTGTTTTTAAAAGTATTATTAATTTGATATTTTTTAAGCTAAATTGAATATGCTGGTAACACTTTAGTATTTTTCGTGGAAATAGTCTTAATTCTGTAAATTTTTTGAGTTTTGCCATGTGGTAAGTGTGTTAAAAACATCCTATTAAAGAAAAATATATATAAGTTGACTTGTAAAAAAAATAAATAAATAAATAAAAATATTTTAATTTGTGATCCTGTTGACTTATTATTGAAAGTATTTGTTAAAAAGTCAATCTTATCCAGTGTTCCCTCTTTTTTGCCATATTTTAGATGGTCTTGATCTGTATTAAACTTATGTAAAATTTTAGGAAACATTTTTAAATAATCTATAACATTTTGTTCTGCGCATGCGCAGAACGGGTTTTTCCAAGATCACCCCCCACCACCCGCTATAAAAGGAGGTCGATCAAGAGCGTCTCTCATTCTTTGGTGAACTTTTGTAGAGGTAACATCTAAAGACGCTAGTGGTAAAAAGTGTTAAAATGCTTCTTTGCCATATTTGTGGGGAATTTTTCCCAGATGAAGACATTTTAGCTATACATCAGGAATTGCATTTGGATCAAGACCCGGCAAGTTTAACGGCTAATGAAATGGACTGTGATTGGATTGACGAATTTTTGGATAAATTTAATCAACGGCTCGACAACTGGGAGAGTTATTTGCAACAAATGCAGCAGAGACGACCCAGCGTTATACAGTTTGGAGGCGCCGGACCATCAGGAGCTGGAAGAACTACGGCACGGACGGAGCTGGACTCTGACACGGACACGGACTTGGATTTGGTGGACTTGGATATGGATGCGGGCGAGGAGCAAGAAAATATGCGACGGCTACGTGCAACCGCCTTCCCCGGATACACGGTAATCCATAACAAAATTAATAATGTACAGTTAGATTTAGAAAACTTTGTAACCGAGGCAAAATTATTGATTTGTGAAACTTTAACTGAAGAATTGGCAAGATTAAATTTTATTAAATTTGGTTTAGTGTTGGACGCAAAATTTAGTAAATCTGATGGTGAAACCACACTTCGAGGTTTCATAACAAAAAACCGTACATTGATGTTTGCCTCGGATATAAATAAAATTGTAAATGAATGTATAGAAGAATTGATGGTAAAACTGCAGGAACATGAAAATAGAGGTTCAGGATGGATGTTAACATCGGTAGAAGGTTTAGACTTAAGGATTCACAAACATGGCTTTGGTATGAGAGGAAGCAGCTACATCCCTCTACCAAAAGCCATTGAGAAAACTAAAGCATGTATAAATGTACAGAATGTAGATAATGAATGTTTTAAGTATGCTATGTTATGTAAATATATTTTGCCAGAGCAGCGCCCTTCTAGAGTAAGTAGACACTATGTAAATGTAAATAATAGGTATAATTTTGTAGGACTATCATACCCTGTAAAAATGTCAGATATTTCTAAGTTCGAGAAACACAATCCAGGTGTTAGTGTAAATATTTTTGGATTGGACGATTCAAATAATGTATACCCTTTAAGAGTAGCAAAAACTGAGCTTAGGAACAATACTGATTTGTTGTTGATAACTAAAGGTGAAATATCTCACTATGTGTATATAAAAAACTTTGAAAAACTTGTTGTACGACAACTAACTAAAAGAGATCAAAAAATTACTATTTGTAAGCGATGTTTCAATTTTGTACATAAGGATTTGAGGAGAGGGGGTGCGCAGTGGTTGCAAGAACACCAAAGACTCTGTAATGAAAATTTTGAATGTAAAATTAGTTTGCCCTCATGTGATCGATCAATTGTAAAATTTTAAAAGATTAGCCATCAATATAGGGTACCATTTGTAATTTATGCAGACTTTGAGTCCACACTGGTACCCCAAGAACATCCAGAAGGGGAAATTACCAGTAGGACTAAATATCAGCTGCATAAACCTAACAGTTTTTGTTTGCTTGTTAAATCCACACTGTCAGAAGAACATTTGAAAAATTTTGGTTTAATTTCAACACCAATTTTGTACAGAGGTGAGGATACTGCTAAACATTTTGTAGATAACTTGTATTATATAGCTGATAAGGTTGATGAAGTGTACAGTAATATTGTTCCTATGATTCCTCTAGATGAAGAGGAGGAAATTCAATATATCAATGCCACTAATTGTTACTTGTGTAAAAAAGAATTTACTGTTGAGAACCATAAAGTTCATGACCATGATCATCTTACTGGTTATTACAGAGGGGCTGCATGCAATTCATGTAATATTAATTATAAACTTCCGAAATTCATTCCAGTTGTTTTGCATAACCTTAGTGGTTATGATTCACATTTTATTATTCCGGAATTGGGCAGGGATGATGGGAAAATTGATGTTTTGGCCACAACTTTAGAGAATTATATTAGTTTTTCCAAGACTGTTGGCAAGATCAAGCTTCGATTCGTGGATTCTTATAGATTTATGCAATCCAGCCTTAGCAAACTAACAGCTAATTTAAGAAGACAAGACTTGAAGGAAACAAGAAAAATTGTGCCAGAAGATAAAATGGACTTGGTACTAAGGAAAGGAGTGTTTCCTTATGATTATATTACAGGAATGGAAAAATTTGAAGAAACAAGACTACCACCTATCGAAGCCTTTAAAAGTAAATTAACTAAATCCGAAATTTCAATTGAAGATTATAATCATGCTCAGAAAGTCTGGAATGAATTAGGAATGAATACCTTGGGTGATTATTCTGACTTTTATGTAAAACTAGATGTAACATTATTGTGTGACATAATGGAACAATTTAGGAACACCTGTTTCACCGCTTACGGACTGGACCCCCTTCATTCGTTTACATCTCCCGGCTTAGCATGGCAGGCCATGCTAAAATCCACCGAGTGCAAGTTGGAGCTGTTAACCGACATCGATATGGTTTTGATGATTGAATCGGGTGTACGCGGTGGATTGACTCAGGCTGTTACAAGACATGTGAAAGCTAATAATAAATTTCTACCGAATTATGATGAAACTAAAGATTCGATTTTTCTTGGATATTTTGATGCTAATAATTTATACGGTTGGGCGATGTCCAAACCCCTTCCGTATGGTGACTTCCAGTGGGTAGACCCGGACAGCATCGGGGACATCATGCAGATCCCACAAGATGGACCAACCGGCTACATTTTGGACTGCGACTTTGAATATCCAGAACACCTACACGACCACCACTACGATCTGCCCTTACTAGCCAGGACCTAAGTTTCACCCACTGGAAGATGGCCTAAACTGATGATGACTTTGGAAAATAAAAACCGATATGTAGCACATTATTTTGTTGTTCAGCAAGCCCTGGAATTAGGATTGATTATTACCAAAATTCATAGAGTTTTAAAATTTTCCCAATCTTGTTACTTGAAACCTTACATAGATTCCAACACTGTGAGGAGAGCAGCAGCCACATCAGCTTTTGAAAAAGATTTTTATAAACTGATGAACAACTCAATCTTTGGGAAAACTTTAGAAAATAAGAGAAAACATAAAATTGTAAAATTAGTAACAAACCCCAGACAGATGCAGAAACTTGTACAGAAACCGAATTTCGGAACAAGTATGATAATCAATGAAAACTTGGTAGCAGTCAGCATGAAGAAAACCAAGATAGTAATGGATCGACCGTTGTACATAGGAATGTCAATTTTGGATATAAGTAAAACGCACATGTATGACTTTCATTACAACAAAATGGTTCAACATTATGGAAGAGAAAATATTGCAGTAGCCTACATGGACACGGACGCACTAATTTATTGGATTAAGACACAAGACATGTATGAAGATCTTCGGACGTTCATACACAAAAATGATTTTGATTTTTCCGACTACCCAAGAAACCATCCGAACTTCAATGAAGAAAACAAAAAGGTGCTAGGAAAATTTAAAGATGAATGCAACGGATCGGTAATGGATGAAATTGTAGCATTGATGTCCAAATTATATTCTTTTAAAGTATATAAAGGACAAGAAGAAACATCAACCACTAAGAAAGCAAAAGGTGTAAAGACAGGTTATTTGACGAAAAATATAGACTTTGAGCACTACAAAAATTGTTTATTTAACGATACCCCCTTGACTGCTAAATTCAACACCATAAGGAGTGAAAAACACAAACTGTACAGTGTTACAGAAGTTAAAAAAGCATTGTCAAACAAAGATGACAAACGTCACATTATGGAAAACAAAATTGATACTCTTCCTTTTGGCCACTACTCTCTCAACCCTATCAACAACTAACCTATTCTTCGTCCTTCTTCGTCCTAAATTCCTTTTCCTTCCGTAAAAAAATGGGGAACACGGCAAGTCCAACGCCGTGTTCCCCATTTTTTTACATAAATTTGAATGACCTTGACACAGTTAAAATCAGTTTTAATTAAAAAACAAATTTTTATTTCCACTTTATTGGTAATATAACAACCTAAAAATAATTAATATATTGTTTATAAAATTATTTTCTTAACCCTCTTAAAATAAGGGAGGGGGGTATCATATAAATGAACTATATTTTTTAAATATCATTCATTTATATAATACCTTAACCTGAGGGTAATGTAATAAAAAAAAGAACATTACTCGGACATTCCCCAACCATGTCCTTGAGGGTTAAGAAAATATATAAATAATAGTATTTCTTACCAATTTAGAATACCTTAACAGACTTAAATAGGGTTTAATACATACATACATAAATTTCATTTCTATTTCAACCGTAATAACGGAAGGATTAAATAATGGATTTAAAACAAAAAATTGTTAATGAACTTCATAAACCTGCTAGAAGGAAATTTTCCAGTAGAAATACCGTTATAAAAGGAATGAACGACTTATATCAAGCGGACTTAATAGAAATGATTCCTTATAGTAAACAGAATAAAGGATTTAAATATATATTGACTATTATCAATTGTTTTACAAAAATGGCAGATGCTTTACCGCTAAAAGATAAAACTGGCAAGAGTGTATCAAAAGCCATGGAAACGGCTATACAGAGAGACAAAAATAACATAAAACATTTACAAACCGATGATGGTAAAGAATATTTTAATAAAGAATTTTCAAATTTAATGAAGACACACAATATAAACCATTATTCCACTAATTCAGAGGTAAAAGCATCAATTATTGAAAGATTCAATAGGACTTTAAAAGGTGCGATGTACAAGATGTTCTCAAACAGAGGATCGCACGTATGGATTGATCTGTTACCAAAACTAATAAACGATTACAATAACAAGTACCATAGAACTATTGGTATGAAACCAAGCCAGGTGACTAGTAAAAATGAAAAACTTGTATTAAAACGTATAAAAATGAATACTAAACCAAAAGTTGAAAAACTAAAGCCTAAAGTGTTTAATGTTGGTGATAAAGTGCGAATAAGCAAATACAAAGGTGTATTCAATAAAAGATATCTGCCAAATTGGACAAATGAGGTTTTTACCGTATTTAAAGTGCAACCTACAGTACCGGAAACTTACATTTTAAAAGATAATAAAGGACAATTGCTCGAAGGAGGGTTTTATGGACATGAAATGTTAAGATCTACAGTAGGTGATGTGTATCTCGTTGAAAAAGTGTTGCAACGGAAAAAAAGATAAAGTAAAAGTGCGATGGTTAGGATTTAATAACAGTGAAGATTCTTGGATACCTAAAAAGGATCTCATTTAATGATGGAGCATCATTTTAGGTTGAACCTTTACAAAGGATGGAGATAATACCGCAAAAGGATAGTTTTCCTATTAAAAATATTGATGAACTCACGGTGGACAATTTAGAATTAAACAGTGGCAAACATGGTGTTTTGTTACCAAACACGGTGCGTTGTCTTGTAACCGGTCCATCCAATTGTGGTAAAACAAATGTAGTATTCAATTTGATTACAAACCCAAAAGGATTGCGTTTCAATAACTTGTATGTCTTTTCCAAATCATTACAACAACCCAAATACCAATTATTAGAAAAAATATTTAATAATGTGCCAGAAGTGAAATATTACAAGTTTGATGCAAGTGAAAGCGTAATGCAACCGCATGAAGCTAAACCATTTTCAGTTTTTATATTTGATGATGTATCCTGTGAAAACCAAAACACTATCAGGAGCTATTTCGCTATGGGGCGACATAACAATATAGATAGCATTTACATAGGCCAGACTTATTGTAAAATACCAAAACAACTGATAAGAGACAACGCAAATGTGTTAATTGTATTCAAACAGGATGAAACTAACTTAAAACACATATATTACGATCATGTCAATGCGGATATGTCATATGAACGGTTTAAAGACATATGTGGTAAGGCTTGGGCTGAAAATTATGGATTTTTGACAATTATGAAGGAACAACCACTAAATAACGGCCGATACAGGATAGGTTTTGATAAATTTATATTAATTCACTAACCAATATATCATACAATCATTCTTGTACAGCACGTCTTGCTACAAACATGATTAACCAAGAAAAGTTAGTAAAGGAAATAAAATCACTTAGTGATTCTATTCGGGCTAAAAATAGAGCATTAAAGTTAGGTATTAGTGAAAGGGAGAAATTTCTTGAATCTACTTTTAAACCTATTACAGAACCTTTGAAACAATTGAACAAAAAATTGACTAAACCTTCTTTTCAAGGTGATATTATTGCTCCGATAACAGAATATGAAAGGGAAAGTGTAATATCAGAAGATATTAGCGATGAGGACCCGGAAGCCTCCATATTTAGTGATACAACGGCAGAAAGAGAAGATGTATATGCTGGTAGTGAAGAAGAAGTGGTATCTATAGCGAGTGAAGAAGAAAAAACAGAAGGAGAACCATCAAACATAAGCTTATTGGGTGAAAATATTCATACAAAAGGACCTTTAGGAAGAAAATACTTGTTAAAACTGTTAATTGGAACTAATTCTACTAAAAAATATCACAGTTATGGAGCAAGAATGTCCAAAGAAGGTGTAATGATTGGTAATAGCAAATTAGATGTCGATGAACATGATAATATTCGCGTAGGTGATCAAATATATAAGGGAACAAGGGGACTATTTGAATTATTATTTCAAAATAAACCTTTAAAAGCATTGGTAAAAAATGATGATTTAGAAGTGTACAGCAAAATTTTGGAACAAACTAATGCATATAGAAGAAATTATTTACCTGAAGCACCCATATATAGAAATAAATCTGTAAAATATAAAGATTTTGTTTCCAAATTAATACCGATTATAAGAAGAAAACCTGTAAAAAGAAGATTAGTAGCATCCACTTTAGATTTAAGTTCCCCAGAACCGAGAAAAAGAAGCAAATCAGTCACCGGTAAAGGATTGATGAAGAAACTATACAATACAAACGTAATTTATTACAATAATATCAATAAATTGGTGGATAGAATGAAACTAATACATGAAGCCAAAGAAGCGGGTCATACTGGATTGGAAAACGAATGGGTGGCTTTAGTGGATGAACTTAGAAACCGCGGGGTAATCTCATAAAAATGTGTTACTCCCTAAAATGCTATTCAGTTGCATCATGAGTGTCGACAAGTTCGGACGTTATTCCTCGGATGGATTACATTACGCAAATAGTTTAAAAAGAAGTGCTGGTTTACCACAGACACCTGAGGGAGATTATGATATTAGCAATAAAAGGTTAAAAAACATAAAAGATCCCATGTATGAAAACGATGCAATAAATTTAAAAATACTAAAGGAAAAGATATCACCAACATTAAGACTACACAATAACACATATGACGCAGAAAATCATAGAATTATCAACGTTGGTAAACCAAATCAAAACGGTGATGCAATAAACAGAGGTTATTTGACATCTGAATTAAAAAATACGTTAAGATTCAATGGAAAAACGTATAGTGCTAACAATAAACGTATATCCAACGTAGATGACCCTAAAGATGAAAAAGACAGCGTAAATAGACGCTATTTACATTCCATAATACCTGAAAAGACCAAAGATGGTTTTTCTTTTTATAAATTTGTTATTAACGATATAGGTTATCCGAAAAATGAAAATGATGCTGTAAATCTCAAATATCATTGTATTACACGTGATGTAGGAGTTATTGATTGTCTCGGTAATTGTTTAGCAAATGTAAAAGATGGTTCAGCGCCATCAGATGGTGCAACAGTGGGTCAAATGAAGGAAACTTTAAAGCAAGAAACATCTGGATTTGTAAAACAGGATCAAGTAGTATCACGGTCGGGTGATGTGTTTGTACAAGGAAATGAAATCTTTATTTTACTTGAACAAAAAAATAATGTTTGGGATTGCAAAGACATGAAATTATTAAATGCGCAATTAGCTACAGATGCTCATGATGTTCCGATTTTATCACAAGTTTTACATACTAATCCAAACAATTATCATAGAAGTTGGTTGGGTACAAATAGAAGGATAATTAACATATTTCCAGGTATCGATGATAACGATTGTGTTGTAGTACAACAATCTTTAATATTAGACAAACCAAGAGGTAGTACTTTCAATGCGAAAAATAAGAAAATAGGTAATTTGGCACAAGGAACAGATTCAAAGGATGCTGCAACTGTAGGACAAACATTACAATATGATAGTGCAAATCAAGAGTTTATTTATAATACCAAAAGATTTAAATTAATGGATGTAAATGATTATCAAAATATATTAATTGCAGATCCAAATTCATTTAGTGGATTTAGAAAATTGTCTGGTGAAGAATTTATTTATAAAAATCATGTATTTAGAAATGAAGCAGATAAAGCGTTAATTAGTTCAGATTTAAAATATTTTAAATGTCCTGGGAGTGATGAAAATGTAACTGATAAAGACGATTAATTTGTATAAAAAAGAACCAATGGATGAACATCATAAAAATGCACTACTTTATAGAATGCTGTTCAGTTGCACCATGAGTGTCGACAAGTTCGGACGGTATTCCTCGGATGGATTATATTATACAAATAATTTAAAAAGAGCTGCTGGTTTACCACAAACACCTGATGGAGATTACGATATTAGTAATAAACGGTTAAAAAACATTAATGATCCTACAGATGAAAACGATGCAATAAACTTAAAAGTTTTAAAGAAAGAAATATCATCGACATTAAAACTAGAAAAAAATACATATAACGCTGGTAATTACAGAATTACCAACGTTGGTATGCCAAATCAAAACACTGATGCAATAAACAGAGGTTATTTATCATCAGAATTAACAAATACTTTAACATTTAATGGAAAAACGTATAATGCTGAAAATCGTCGTATATCCAACATAGCAGACCCTATTGATGAAAACGACAGCATAAATAGACGTTATTTACATTCTATAATACCTGAAAAAACAAAAGACGGATTTTCTTTTTATAAATTTGTTATTAACGATATAGGTTATCCAAAAGATGAAAATGATGCTGTAAATTTAAAATACATCAAAGATTATTGTATGACACACAACAATAAAGTATATACTTGTAATAATAAACGTATCACAGAACTTAAAGACCCTCAACATGTGGATGATGCCGTCACTGTAAACTTTCTTATTAAAGTTTTAGGTAATGCATTGTTTGATTTACACAATTATATATCAAAACCTAATGTTTTAAGTGAAAGTAACAGAGGTACTTGGATTAAAAATGAGATTTTTAAAAAATATTTCATTAATCCTCCCACCCAGAAGTTTAGATCCTCAGATTGGGGTGATTTGGATATTTAATTATATAACTTAAATAAATGACTTCATTTATGTCCAACTCGTCATAGAGGTAACACATAAGTTGTGCATATCAATTATAAAAGACAATCATGACATTTCAGTACATCAGTCCATATCGAGACACTGTAAGGAAAGGAGGTGGGATTACGTCCACAGCGGTTTCTCTATTAAGTAAAGCTTTAAATCGAATTCCAGTAGGATCTGTCGTAAATAGAGCAATAGACGCTTTACCATACGAATTTCATATACCGGGAGGTTATCAATATTGCGGACCAGGAACGAAATTGAAAAAACGGTTAGAAAGAGGCGATCCAGGCATAAATAAGTTAGATCAAGCTTGTAAAGAACACGATATAGCATATTCCACATTTAGCGATACAAAAAATAGATCGATAGCTGATAAAAAGCTCGCGGATATAGCTTGGCAACGAGTAAAGTCTAGTGACACTAGTATTGCAGAAAAAGCGGCGGCTTTAGCGGTAACAGCAGGTATGAAGGCTAAAACAGCAGTAGGAGGTGGAAAAAGGAGGAGTAGGGGTAAGAAAAGTTCAACCAAGACAAAACATGGAGGAAATATTAAAAGAAAACGACGTTCCACCAGAAAGGATAGCAAAAAACCAACAGTATGGTCAATGGTAAAAAACGGGGCAGGTCTATACCTAAGACCGTATCGTGCATATTAAATAAAAGAAATCAATTAGTAATACCACATAAAGCGTTAACAAATATCGAATTATTTAAATACATATCATGTTTTAAAATACCTTTTTTTCGCGGTGTCTTTATGAAAGATACTTTACCAGTTAAAATGTGGAAAAACGAAACCGGTATTGTAAATTTAGACAATTCTGAAGGTCATGGCACTCATTGGGTTTGTTATAAGAAATTAGGTGAAAATATATATTACTTTGATAGTTTTGGCAATTTACCACCACCTAAAGAACTTGAGCATTACTTTAAATCTGCTAAAAACATATATTACAACTATAAAAGAGAACAACCTGATAACACTTTAATATGCGGCCATTTATGTTTGGAATTCCTAGTTAAAAGTATCAGTCACGATTGAGATGTCTTCCTATACGGTATCATTAACAGGAAAATCGTCCACTTTACGAAGTATCCTTTTTCCAGCGTTACGCTTGCAAAAAGGAAGGTTTTGGGAGGCGGCACTGTTGGATTTTACAACTTACAACTCTATTCCCAATGTTACGGAAGATAAAAACAACTTATTGCATTATTATAAAGGAAAAGATGCCAGTGGGAAGTTTACAGACTTAGAAGTTTGCACTCTACCCACAGGTTCTTATAAAATTGATCATATTAATGAATTTTTGCAAAATAAAATGGGAAAAGACAATATAACATTAAAAGGTAATAACAATACGATGAAAGCTGAAATTAACTCCAAATATTATATAGATTTTACTCAGGAAAAGTCAATCGGTGATTTATTAGGATTTTCCAAAGATGAACCAATTTTAGAACGAAATAAAACACATTCCGGTAAACAAACTGTAACTATACTAAAAGTTAATAGTATAGATATAACTTGTAACATTATACAAGGAGCTTACAGAGATGGAGCAAATACTCATATAATACATACTTTTTACCCAAGTGTACCTCCAGGATTTAAAATTGTTGAAAAGCCACAAAACCTAGTATATCTGCCGTTGAACACCACTTTCATTTCAGACATCGTGTTGAACGTATTGGATCAAGACGGTAACTTGATAGATTTTCGAAGAGAGCCAATTACAGTTAGATTACATTTAAAATCCACACTTTAATACAAAAATCATGGGTTTATCATTTAAAAGTGGACAGCCTACGAGAAACCGCATTAGTAGCTCTTCAGCTGTGGAGGAGTTAACACGCGAGAACATTCGTTTCTTAGAAAAGATTGGTTTCAAATTAACCGATTATGGATATACTGGATATAGCGCAGGGTCCGACATTCGACGAAACACTATGGGAAAAAGAATATCACACCCACAACCCTTACACTTCATCAAAATTGAACAATAACGATGAAATTCGTATTCCTATACAACATCAAGACATTTACACACTACCATGTGAAAGTTACTTATATATCGAAGGAAAAGTAACAAAAAAGGACAATAGTGTAGGTACAGTAGTTCCATTTATAAATAACGCAATGGCTTTCTTGTTTGATGAAATCAGATATGAAATATCAGGTGTTACAGTAGATTCCACTAAAAAAGTAGGTATTGCAACAACTTTAAAAGGATTAACATCTATATCACCGACTGATACCAATTTATTAATACCCGCCGGATGGGTTTTACCTACAATTGATACAATCACCCCAAATTCAAAGGGATTCTTTGATTTCTACATTCCATTACGTTTATTGCTTGGTTTCGCTGAAGATTATAGGAAAATAATATTAAATGTTAAACAAGAATTAGTATTATTGAGATCTTCAAATGATAAAGATATTATTAAAGCTGCGAGTGGTACAACAGATGCGACTTTAGAATGGAAATTAACGTTGGACAAAATCGTATGGAGAGTTCCACATGTTAAATTAGCTGGCGAGCATCGAATGCTACTATTAAGAAAATTAAAAGCTGATCGTGATATTGTTATTCCATTTAGAAGTTGGGAATTCCATGAACATCCCAGTTTACCTACTACGGATCGACACACTTGGACTGTTAAAACATCAAATTATGTGGAACGGGCCAGATATATTATATTTGGTTTACAAACGGCTAGAAGAGACGATATTACTAAATATGCGGGCCAATTTGATCATTGTGACTTGAAAAATATTAAAGTTTATTTAAATTCACAATTTTTCCCATACGACAATTTAAATGTATCGTTTGCAGATAAAAAATTCAGCATACTATACGATATGTATGCGAGATTTCAAAATTCATATTACGGTAAAACAAATACGCCTTTGCTTTCACCAGAAAAATATTTAGATAACTACCCAATAGTAGTAATCGATTGTTCTAAACAAAATGAATCGGTAAAGTCATCAAGTGTGGATATAAAAATAGAAATGGAATTTGCCAAAGCCATACCAGCAAATACTACCGCATATTGTTTAATTTTACACGATAAAATTGTCACTTACACACCTTTGACAGGAATTGTTAAAAATGTTTTATAAAAACTCGTTTTTGTAAAATTTCAACCACGGGCGCGATTATAAAAGCGGAGCGCGCAGGTCGCTCCTGATCAGTTTGTTGCCTGACATCGTATGGGTAGCATCATCTTCAATATGGCTTCTACTAGTGGTACAACGGAATGCGATATAGAAAAAGAAATTTCAGAATTTTTGGACATGAATGGACAGCAACACGGCGCAGATCAAGAAGGAGAAGAAAAAGGTAAAAAGAAAAAATATTTGTCCAAGAGGAAAAGAAATGTGGAAGAAAATATTTCACCAAATATTTTGATGGAAGTATTTTTAAGAATTTTTTATCCAATCTCTTCAAGTTTGGATAAAAGTGTTTTAATTGGAGTTATGAAATCAACCGACTATTCACCTACAGTAATTTTAACCCACGGAACAAAAATGATTTTGTTTACAGCCAACGCTTGGGAATCTTTTATGAAACACCTCCATTTGTTGGAATGTTACTTTAATAGCAACATGTTTGGCAGGAAAACAAAAGTAGGACTATTGGATTCAGACTTGGAAATTGATATTATTAAACACCGAGGTGAACATCAAATGAGATTCAGAGATACAACCAAACATGACATAAAAATTCAACTAAACAGAGAAGAATTTTTTATTTTAACATGTGCAACGGAACCGATAACAAGATATTTAAGACAACTAGTATTTTCCAGTTCAATTATTAAAGATTATTTAACAGACACTTTGGATAAACAACCGGACGCACCAATTTTGTATGGACCTGTGGACACTTCAATATTCAACAGAATTCCTCATGAAGTTCAAATGTGGAGACAATTGGAACAATATGTGCAAGAAAAAAATAATTTTGTAAAATCGGATGAAGAAACACATTTCAGTGATGAAAAGGATCAAAGTGATGACAATGACTACAACAAAAAATGACCAGATGGAAAGTTAAATAAAATTTTAAATTTTTTCACAACACTTTACACTTGAATTGGCAAATTTTTAATAAAAAACTTAAAATTTTTAATAAAAAATTCAAAATTTTGTGGGTGTAGGCCTACCGGGGATGGTGCCCACGTTAAATATACACCAACGCGCCTTCAACCGTACGGCCTGGCATAAATAAATGCCTACCGTGGTGTGGAAAACAGTTGACCTTCTGACACCGTGATGGATAGACGGGTGACCTTTCAAATGGACATGGAAGAAGAAATCAAGTCCAAGCCGGGTATTATTGAATTTCAAGCTTTTCGTGGTAACGATGATCGGTTTATAATTAAAGAACTCGTATTTTACGATTTAGATAAAAATATTCCTTACACATTTTTATTTAAACCACCATGCTCTTTTTCTTCACTAACCACCAAAGCCGCAACAACAAACCGATGGACTTGGAAATATTTTCATCACATCGATTGGTATGACGGTTTTACCAGTTATTCAGACTTGTATCATATAATGCATCAATTTTCAAACAAATTTACTAATATTTACACAAAAGGGCTTGAAAAGAAAAGATGGATAGAACAATTTACCTCTAATCCAGTCAAAGATGTGCAAATTGATAAAAATTTTAAATTTATTGCTGAAAATGTTTGTATTTGCACACAAAGCGTGGAACATGAAAGGGACAGGCACTGTGCATTAAAAAATGCTTTAAAATTAGCAACTTACCTGCAAGATGGAGAAATTGGTGGTGGTGGTGGGGGTAACGGCGATTATAAAAGCGAGGAGCAGACCGAGACCTGGCACGAGTATTACTCGAGATTCCGAGACGACAACATCTCAGAGCAAGAAGACAGCGAGGACCTCTAGAACAACCATGGCATCCAACCAGTTTCTGCAGTCTTTGGTAGAACAATTCAACGCCCACTCCAAGTCTACAATTTTACCGGTAAAAAAATGTTCTGAACTCAAGGATGAAAAACATTATATCATTCATGGACTAAAGAAGATGGAAACTACAGTCGGCGAAGCAATCTGCTGCAGCCTGAGCGAAGCACCTTACACTCCGGGGGATGAGCCAAAATTCCAAATTTACCTGCCCAAAAGATTTGTACACCTACTGCAGAACGAAGATCTCCGCTCCATACAACCGGGATGTCTCTACTTGGTGTCCCATGGATCCAGCGGCAGCAACTCCACCGAGCTGACCATCCACATGGCCGAGAAGCAGCAGTGTTAAATATAAATTAAAATTTTTCTTGTTTCTGTTTGTATTCACTATATAATTTTTGTCATGTAATCTTGTTTGTACTGTATTAAATAAACATTAACAAAAAAAAATAAAAAAAATAAAAAAATAAAAAAAGGCAATATATCAATATGTGAAACAAATAATAAAAATTTATCACATATTGATATATTGCCTTTTTTTAAAGCTCTGGGGTGACCTTGACCTTTGACCTTTGCACAAAATTAAACAAAAAAGATTTTTATTTTTTTTAACAGCAAATTGTGTGTGTGTGTGTGTGTGTGTGTGTGTGTGTGTGTGTGGGTGTGTGGGTGTTTTCCCCCACCATTGTGGGGTTACCGCTATATAGACTCTACAGGAATTCAGTTTGAGTGCAACTGTCAAACTATGAGCACCCTATTTGAGCTTTGTCTAAGGAAAATTGTTGATGATCAACAGCTATTTAAACACAGTTTACAATCCAACGCTCCGCAACAAATAAAAAATTTTGTTAAACAGTACAAACAAGAAAACAGAGGTTACGCCACTTATAGTTGGTACAAGTTTAACGATGGAACAAGATTTTGTAAAAAATTGTGGAAAGGCAGCTGTTACTGACACTAGGCAATTTATTCATGATGATGGGTATTATCAATTTGGTCATGTAGCTCCAGTTTTAAGTTATGAAGCACCTAAAATATTTTGTGCAATTTGTTCCATTAATCTATACAGTTGGCACAAATTTAAACACATCCAATCGGACAACATGTAATGTTCTTTCCCCCACCACTTTTCCATACTACCTTCAAACAACCATGCTAATACTCATTCCGCGTTTGGACGTCACACAGCAAACATCAAGATGGCTCTTACTGTAAAATGTGCAAATTATGAAGAAGTTTTTGTAAGAAATTTGGAGGAATTAAACAAAATTGTTGAAGAATTTAAATCGCTAATTGATAAAGGATACCGACTAAACATGCAAATTTTTGCATGCAACACAAAATGCTGCCATGTCTACAGGGATGACGAGCCTCCAAGGTCGCCTTCAACAACTTCTTCAGCCTACTCCTCCAGATCATCCATGAAGACCCAAGCCAGTCCAAACTTGGAATATTTCTCCTGACTATTGTTTACAATATTGTTTTTCTCAACTGTTTTTGTAAACCTATGTATTACTATGAATAAAGAATAAAATATATAAAAAATTTAATAAACCTATCTTGCTACAGTATTTGCAGCAAGATAAGGTTTTATTTTTTAAAATTTTAATTGGTTGACCTTGAACACGTTTGAACATGTTCGTTTGTAAACATAAACACAAGTCTCAAAAAAGAATTTTTTTTTTTTACAAACATGTTTGTCTATAACAAATTCACAAGTCCCAAGATGAATTGGAAATAAGGTAAATTAATTAAAGATTTTTTTTAAAACTTCAAATGGTTGACCTTGAACAGGTTTCAACATGTTGAAGAATGTGGATGAAAAATAAAAATAAATTTTCTTCAATCTGATCACTTAACCCCACCACATAACTGGGTACCTAGGATGCATGGAGCGACTTGGTCAGTCGCTATTCAACTCTTGCAGTGTGCACATCACACTTTTTCCACTCAATTTACATAACTGGAGTTCTAAATGAAATATTTAGCTAAAACTTACATATTTCACAAGTTTTAAGCCAAACTAAAAATCGCGAAAAAAATTATTTTTTTTATTTTCATATGGTTCAAAATTTTACAAGTCCCAAGTTCACCTGAGAAAAAAAATATATTTTTTTTTTCATAATGTTTCCAACAAGGACAAACTCGAATGAGTTGTTGGAAAAAAATATTTTTTTTTTATTTTTTCGCATCTGACCACTTTACCCCCACCACGCGGTCTAGTACCCGGACGGCACGGTGCTGTCCGGTCAGTCGGCGTCCGGCTCCCGCGCGGTGATGACACCACCACCGTCAACTGTTTGCAATTTTGTTTCCAGTTGGGCTTCGGGTTTCTCCAGTGGGTAAGTGGAAATAAAAATTATTTATTTTTTTAGTTTTAAGAGTGGGGTTGCTGGGGTTCAGGTCAATGGCCTCTGAGGAATGCCGTACGTCACTTTTGTTCGGATCGCGTGTCGTTTGTCGCACTGTCGGGTGTTTGAAGAAATTATTCTTCGGTTCTCAGTCTCGGTGGGTAAGTAAAATATAAAAATTATTTTTTTTTCAAGTGGGGCTCTGGGACGGGTCAATGACCCCTGACGGATATATTAGGTCAAGAGTCTGATCGCTAGGGAATAAAAAAAAATATTTTTTTGCACTTTTGTGATTCTTCGAGAAATTTCAATTTCTTGCCATAGTCTGAGGAATCGCAAAAGTGCAAAAAAAATTTTTTTTGTATTCTTGCGTGACCTTGACCTAATTAACGTCAGTGACGTCATCACGATGACGTCAGCAATAATGACGTCACCATGACGTCATAGGTGTGACATCATGTGACGTCATATGACGTCATTAGTGACGTCATTCGTGACGTCATTGATGACGTCATCACTGCTGACGTCATCGTGATGACGTCACGTCCCAGCTCCGCCATTTTTGCACTACTCATAGTGCATTTAAATATTGTAACGATTGAAGGCTCTCAATCCAAGTCTTTTCACCATACCGGATCAAGTTTAGATCAGATTTTGATCAAAACTTATTAAAGTAAATACGATTAAAATTTTGGGAGAAAAAAACTTGATCAAGTCTATAGAAATTTGATCAAGTCCTCACAGATTTGATACGACCAGTTTTTATTCATTTATTTATTTTACTTTAATTAGTTTAATTTGTCTTGAGTTTCTAAAATATTTTAGTGTAAGAGGCACTATTCATGCTCTAATAGTGATTACGTAATTAAATTAATCTACTGTTATTGACAAAAAAATATAAAAATACATTCAAAAAGTTTGTATAAGACAAATAACAAATACAAAACCCTGAAAACCTCCCTAAAATGCACCAAAGGTCTCTAAATTTCCATTATGAGTACATTCTCAAATTATTGCTGTTTAACCAAAGCATACAATCAAATACCATGAAAGTAACGTGCTGGATATTCTTTATTTAATTAGGATACTTTTGTGTGTGTAACAGTAGAAATCCTCGAGCATGGTTTTGTAATGAAGCTATAAATTAGGAATCTTTTTCATTAAATTGAAAAAATAGACGTTTTGAAATAAAGATACAACTTATGCTTAGATTAAACTTATGTATTTGGTAATATTAAAAGTAATATACATTGAACCAACTATATGAATCCCTTTGGTTTTTAACGAGTTAAATTCTTTAATGTATAGTTTTGCGTTACATATTACAGTTTCGTGTATTAATGAGTAGGCATCCGAGCTATGACTTCAGTGAGTAAATTTCAGAATTTCTTTAGGCCGATAGAGATTTATTCTTTTTCGTTTATTGTGTATTGAATTGCAAAGGTATTTTTTATTCGCATATAATTGTGTATATAAGGTCCTAACGGACTGTATTGTTTAGTATTGTAATGACGATTTTAAGACTAGAATAGCCTCACAAGACACTAGCTTTGTGTTCCTCATTATCAACTTCCCTGTTTTTTTCGTTGAGATCAACACATGGAACACCATAGTTAATTAAATAATAAATTGAACATATAAAAATTTATTGGTAATCAAAAATGTTTATTAATCTTACCGTTTCCTTTTATGGAGATTGATTAACAGTATCAGGAATGCTACTAAGCTATAAAAAGATTTAGGCCTATGGTCTCTGTCGTTTAACAACTCAAATATAAGGCCTAATCTATTTTCTTATTGTCTCAAAACAATTAATTTTATCAAAATCATAGGCGTCATTTGGGGGGGGGGCAAGGGGGGGCAGTTGCCCCCCAATAATTTCGGTGATTTTTTTTTAATTGGAAATTAAAATGTTAGGTTATGTAATATGGTGAAATATTTCTATATAACAATTATAAACTTCTGAATCAGACTTTAACAAAATGTCTACTTTGTATTATTTATACAAAACACTCAAATTGACTCATTCTGCAATCGTCATCTGTAGCAGGAAGTCCCATCTCACGTCTGTTGAGTTGTTAAGGCTCCGGTCTACCTGCACGAACGACGTTACCGAATGCCACCTCTCGGTCGTAGCGCTAGGCGAGTTCCGCGAGTTTGATGGCTGCAAAGGTTTACTGGGATCGTGTTTTAAAACTAACCAATTAAGATAGAGATTGGCTCTTAACTTTTTCTAAATGTAAAAATACGGATCTCGTCGGCTCTGTTTTTAGAATTTTTAAATACAATTTGTAATTTTAGCTATAACTGTCTAAAATTATCTGTTTTTCTAAATTTTTAACTTAAGTTTTCCATTAGTTTTGATAACACTACCAAAGTGTAAAAATAGTATATTTCACCACTAGTCCGGAAAGTGACCCATTTCTGGGCGAGATAGTGTATTACGCGCGAGGCGAAGCCGAGCGTGGAAAACACTATCGAGCCTGGAAATGGGCTTTCCGGGCGAGTTGTGAACGATACTTTTCATCACGACGCAATTATTAATAAATGTGGAAGTTTTAAAGGAGGATTATTTTTGTAAATTCTTCGACATTGGACAAAGTAAACAAAGCTGAAATTCAAAATTTAATTTGTTTTAAACCCAGCTGATTGTTGCTGTACGGAAAAGTTTGTTTACCTTGGACGGAAAGTAATGTTTACAAACATTACTTTCCGAACAGGTCAGTAAAATCAGCTGACGGTGACAGTTTGGGAAATGACTAATTTCCAAGGTCTCAGCTGTACGGCAAGTTGTCACTTTCGTATACGGAGTTATGAAAAGGAAATTTAGCACCGTTATTCTTCTTTAATATGACATATTAGTTGTAGCTCTAGGCTGCATTTAGCAAAAGATAACAGGGTTCTAAAACCCCTTGCATTTGCATAGAGAAAACGGATGATTTTAGACAGTTATAGCTGAAATTGAAATTTTATTTAAAAATTCTAAAAACAGAGCCGAAGAGACCCGTCTTTTTAATTTTATAAAAGTTAAGATCCAATCTCTATCTTAATTGGTTAGTTTTAAAACACGATCCCCGTAAACCTCTGCATCTATATAAACCATTTGCCACTAAAAACAGATGATTTTTGACAATTATAACTGAAACTAGAAATTGTATTTAAAAATTCTAAAACCAGAGAAGACGAGATCCGTCTCTCTACTTTTAGAAAAAGTTAAGAGTCGATCTCTATCTTAATTAGTTAATTTTAAAACAAGATTCCCGTAAACCTCTGCACTGTCTGCAGCCATCAAACTCGCCTAGCGCTACGGCCGCGAGGCGGCATTTGGCACGGTAACATCGTTCGGGCGTTCGGGCTCAGGTAGACCGGAGCCTTGCCTTGGGCCTTGGATAAACATAACCTCTTTCATGTGAAAAGGTAGATATAGTACTTTCGCTGATGTCCGATGTTTACACTTTACTGTTGTTTACTTGAAAATCAATCAATTTCCTTACTGATGGGTAATCAAATGGGAAAATTACAAACTTTAAGGACTTGTAGGTCCCCTCTTTTTAGTGGACAATTTACCAATTCACTTTAGAAACAACTTCACGCCGAGCTCTATCCAATGGCACTAAAATCATTAAAATCTATTGCAAATTGTGGGAGGAGTTTCTCGTACAAAAATCCGAATCACGTATTAAATATGTATAAATGCTTTTGTAAATCATTATTTATCTTTTTTTGATCACTTAGTAATTTTTTACCTTTCTTGTCCGCAATAGCAATTTAATTTTTTTTAGGTAATGTAATGGGCAATATATTGTAGCTGTAGTAATCCTACCCAACAATAATTAAATGTTAAGTGATATTTTTGTCCCTTATACGGCAGACTGCAAAGGTGCTTTGTCAAAAACTAATTTTTGATAAAGATAAAACAATATGTTTTACCATAAAAACCTATGGAGTTTTAGTCTATGTATCCGACGGTAAAACTTTAGAGTTGTAAATAATATACAATAAAAATAACTAAATAGTTATGAAATGATTTTTTTTTATTTCAACGATTTAGCATCCATTAACCAATTAAATCCATTAAATTTCTTAAGGTGTTTTACATCACAGTAACCACTGGCAGTTCCAGAAGAATAATGACTTTCTACAAATAGAAACATGTTATATAATCAAATTTTACATGCATTAGGGTATTGTTTTCATGGGTTTGCGAGATTATATTATAAGTTCACATTTTATGGACAGCTTAGTGTCACAAAGGATACTTAATTAGCTTTTATTGACAGTTTTTAGCGAAATTTAAGATGTTTGGCGTATTTGTGGGAAGGGGGGGAGGGGGTATTACCTTATGAAAATCTTGCCCCCCCAATCAGAATGCTGAAATGACGCCTATGATTAAAATGACTATAAAGTTTCGAAAGTGGGTCATATGGATCTCGTTGCGTACATTGTCTTTAGGTCTTTTGTCGAAGAGTCTTCTATTAGAACCGGTATAGAGCACATTGTGGCCACTGCCCAGGTCCAATCATTTATGAAGAGTCTTCTACCAGAGCTCGTGGCCTACCTTGTTCCTAGGTCCAAGCGTGAACTAATTTTTGATGAAGAGTCCTCTACTAGAAGTCATATAGACCATATTGTTTCTAGGTCCAACTATCTCATGAAGATTTTTCTAGTATATCTCATAGTAGATCCTAGATCCAATTATTTGACGAAGGATCATCCTCGTTTGGCCTATCCTAGGTCAAATATTCTTTGACCAAGTCGTGACCTACCATGATCCTAGATCCATCATTTGACGATGGAGATTTTTTAAACTCGTTGGCTACGTGGATCCTAAGTCACATTGTTAGACGAAGAGGCTTGTAGAACTCGCGTTCTACATTCTTCCTTTGTCCAGATATTTTGATAATCGATCTTCTGGAACTCGTAGCTTAGCTTATTCCTCGTTCCAATAATTTGACGAAAGAGTTCTTCTGGAACATACACTATTAAACGATTCATCATTTGACGGCGGATCTTCACCGATCCGTGTCCTACATCGCTCCTAGGTAAAATGAAAATCCCTCGGCTAGGAGAAGGCTCAGTGTTTATGCGTCCATAGCAATCCTAGAGCCATTAATTAGCCCGAGTCACGCTCTCTCGTCTCTGGTCTCGGGGCGCGCGTGCGTAGTAACTAGGGAAATGCAGAAACAGCCGACAGAATTAGCACACGCTCGACGATGTCTCGGAATGTTCCAATCTAACTAATCTAAGAACCAACTAACCTTATTGTCACTCCCTTGCCATTTTTGTTAGCCTTATGTATGAAGGATAAATTTAAATTGTCTGCTTCCACAACGTGAACACATATCACAAACGCCTGAAGAACAAGAAGACTTAATTGCCACATCGACTGGCCGTCTTGCACCGAGTGGCGTTGCAATAGCAGTCAGGGTGCATGATGCAGTCATGACGCAATAATGACTCCAGTGCATAATCTTGAGTGTATTACTTTCTAACCCACATGTGGAGTGGAACTTTCACTTTAATATGTAAATTTCGAAAAACTCATTCCTTGCCATCTTCAACAACACAGGGTGTATCGTAGTTTTGAAAAAATCTTCGGAGAACTAGTTTCTGACTTGGAAGTTTTTTTAGAAGATAAACAATGCCTTTGAGTAAATTGTTAAGTAGAATTCACTGACAAAAGAATTATAACCTGCTCAAAGTATTCACCATAAAAATGACATGCCTGATATATTTGAATATATGCTTCAAAAGTTATCATAAATTCGTTATAAATAGTGAATAGGTCAAATCACCTATTGCTTTAAGATATAAATCTCACCCAATAGCTGTCTAAAATTAAATTAGAAGAGAATGACCCACTGAAATGTACCTCTTCAAATACACGTATATAAAACACCTCACATAGGTATACTAGTATAGAATATCACGTTTTCTGGTAATTTTGTCACACAAACAGTTGGTTCCACTTAAATTTAAAATAATAAAACCTATTGATTTTCCAATTTCCATGTTGTTTCATATTAAATCATTGATGTAGCTTTACATGTTCATCGCTACATTGTGGATGTCCCTAGAAATACCAGGCAAAAGACTACAGAAAAAATATTGATCTTTTGTACATAATTTCATCATTTATGAAGATATTTCTTCTTTCTTTATGCACAGTTTTAATTATCGCCGGCATGGTTATTTTGTGAATCGATGTACCTCAATTTTGGATAGTTACAAGATATGTAGAAAAAGTTAATAGTTGTATTGCTACATAATTTTAAGACATTTGCTCAGGTAGCCGGACAGAAATGTGACCACAACGTGATGTCACTGCAGCAAAGGTTTCATTAGTGTTTCACGGCACAGTCCCAACAGAGGATATAATATCAAGGTCTGTTGGGTTTATGACCTCAATAACGGACGGTTTCGTTTAATGCCGAGTTCCTCCTGTATCACCACCGATTGCGGAATTTTTATTGTTCCTGTTGAGGGAGATGAAATCCATGAGACTTGTTGCTCCATCGACCCCTCGTTGAGTGGCCCACATCACATTATAAAAATAATTTAAGAATTCACTTAATATCGTGAAACTCGTAACATACATAACTATTTGATACATTGGATACAACTATTGGATTTTTATTCTAGTTTCCTGTTCAAGACAATTCTTTTGCAGATTTATTTGTTCATGCAATAAAACGATTTGAGATTACTATTAAGATTTACATTCAGAAAATCAGCCAGAATGTTACATTACTCTCAGTTCTAATTTAATTTCGTTACTAGGCTTAATAGTTCATTTTCTGTAATAAAATTTAAAACAGTAAAGAACTATGTGGATTATCAGACTGTAAAATTAAGGAACATATCAAGGATGAAGGTATTTAAACATTCTCTGGCATTTTAAATAAATGTGTATACACGTGTTTTACTAAAAGAAGTCAAGAAAAATGTATTCGCGTGCACTAAACACGTGCGACTGCATCTCTAAACAGTAATTTCTATTAGGAACCAGTTTAGGATGTTGACCTTCATCTTTGTCTGAGAGCCTCAAGGGCAGCGACACCTTAACTGCATTTCTCCAAAACACCGGCTTTCATCTTACCACCCATCTTGATAGACACAGACCTATAAACCTAAAAAAATGCCCCTGACGCAACAGACCTGCGAACTAAGCGAATTTCCAATGGAATTTCAGATGTTTTTACTTTTCCCATGAAAACACCATAGGATCGAGTATGTATGTTTGCTGCCATGGGGTGCTGTTAGAAAATATAGGTTAATCAATAAATGATGAAGCTAAACACATAATTGTACCAAGATCTGGCACTTTTCTATTTTCCCCATAAACCCCATGGGGGTGAGTATGTATGTTTGCCGCAATATGGGTTTTGTAAGCTAGTATATGTTAAACCTTGTCTAGGTAATGTACACACCAAATTTGATAAATTTATGTCAATAAATAAGCAAGATACAGGATTTTGTTGATTTCCCATTAGAATAACATGGGAAACACATTTTTTATTTTATCCGTAACCAGCTAGCTACCCTAGCTACACTAGGTTAAAAATTCAAAATACTTTATTGTTTGTTTTTTCAAGCTCTTTTAAATAGTGCCAGTTAAAATTGATGACTTTTAAGAATTAAGGTCGAAAAATGCCAAAAACCCATTTTAAACCCTTTTAAAACCCATAAATCAAGTTACCATAATCCGATCTCTGTGGTTCATGAACTCATTAAAATAGATCTGGTATTACACGTCCATACTAAATTTCATCAAAATCGGACGTTCCTTTCAAAAGTTATCTGAACCAAGGACACATATTTATACATATATTTATACATACATATATATGAAAATGAACGAATGGTGTTTTTGGCTTCTAGGGACCTCAAAATGAAAAAGTAACATAATCCCTGACTTAGGTCTTTCTATCGCTACTACTGCAATCGCGTATTCCCTATAGAGAAATTCGCTAAAAAAATTCTGAAGATAATTTTGATAATACTATCGCAAGACAAGATGTAACTCTAAGGTGTCTTGGTGAAAACGATTCAGCAAGCACACCATCATTCTACAAGTTACATAATAATTGACTTAATCTCAATAAATGTCTATGTTAATGTAATCACAGTCATATAAGAAAAGAAAACTTGTCAATCCGGTTAAAAATTGATTCAGCCAAGAACGAATCTAAATAACTCTGGATAAATTCACGAAAGTTTATTAGGTAACTTCAAGGAATGACCAACCAGAGTTTTAAAGAGATTTTTAAAAGTTTCACCATAAAATTTGAACTTGTGTTTGTATTTTTTATTTAATAATCTTACCCATCCTCTGATATTACCACTTGTATTTAATAACTGTTCACAGATCACTATCAAATAATTATCATTCGTCTCTGGTCTACGTAGAATGATTCCAGAGTACTAGATCAGAAGACGTAGGGGTGGATTATGTGTCTTTATATGCAGTGTAAAAACATAGCTTTCATTTACGATCCACTCACCACAGCGTGTGCGCCATACCTTTTTGCAAACATATAGATGCCATGCTTTACCACTGGTCTCAAATCATGAGAGGTTCCTTCAGACAGGAACCCCTAATTTTTAAAATTCATCATCTCAAATTTGGCCAAAATGACGGAACGAGCTAGATCTCATACCCTGGTTGTGTAAGCAGGAAAAGTATTTAGAATGATAATTTTGATAGTCTTCAACTCATTAACAGTGGGTTCCAATTAAAGAACATGAGTGATTAGTTTATGTAGAATAGTTTAAAATTGCAACCGTTCTGTATGGGCTAGGATTAGTAAACTTACTTGTCATTTGACAGAAACCGGCAGAAATATATCGACGAGAATTTTTAAAGAATTATTTTTCATTGAAAAGAATGTAAGAAATTATGATGAATTTATCAAGTAGCAGAAGTAGAAGTAGCGAAGTTTATCAAGTAGCAGAAGTTGCATTGTATATTAAGTAACCTAAGGAGGAAGACAAAGATGATTCAGAATTCTTCCAGTTGAAGGAACGCTTATTGAATATGGGTTCAATTCTATATCCAAGCACCGCTAAGAAAAAGGTTCTTCTTTGAATGAAAGTTAGTTAATAAACCGCTGTTGTTCTGGAAGCTGTTTTCAGAGGTCAGTCGGTGAACGTTGTGCCTAGGTGTCAATCTCATTTGCTTACAATAGCAACAGGTATCATCGGGACTTATCAAACGGTCGCCTTCGAATAAAATTCAGCTTCTGTTTCGGTCCTAACGACCTAAACAGAAGCATGCGTTTCTCTAAGCGTGTTTCTTGCTAACAAGCGTTTTCAAATTACAATCCAATTTTAGTTGGCTACACATGGTTAAATTTTTGCTTTATTTTATTCTTGTAGTTAAAGTCTTGTATTAACTACCATTACTAGGTTCTTTGACATATATCAATTTCTTTTCGGCATTTACATTTTTATTTTATGATTGAACTACTAAAAGAATCCATGCAAATGGACTATTTGTTCCAATAAAATCTCCCTATTACAGTTTCTGTTGTGATACCTTCTATTCTTGGTACTATGAAGATAATTTGAAGATAAGATAATAAACAGTTCCAAAACCACCACATGATTGTCCAAATGTCCAAACTAGATCTTCCTTATGGAATTCTCTTTCCCCCAGTGGGCTGGACATGGACGTGATCCGAACAGTGAAAGTGAGGGAAGCCGGCTGCAGGAAGCCGATGGTCCATCGACCCAGAGCCCCTCGGAGGTCACGGATCAACTTAAGATGTCCTCCATCTTCGTCTTGTTGCGTCACCCGCCGGTCAAACGCCTTACATCACCCACTCTTGTCAGACACTCCTGTGCCGGATACCTCACTCCTGCGGTCTCTTGCATCTGCTTTTCCTAAGAAGACTTTATTGTCAAATCAGCCGTTACGTTAAACCCCGAATCCAACCAATCTTACAAAAGACATAGTTATATCACTACTTACAACTTACGAGGACCTAATGGCACAATTCTTCGGCGTGAGAAGAAATCCCTCATGGGTGTTAGATAAAATCAAATGAAAATTTATAGACCGATCAAGAATTTTACGATGAATTTAATCGAGTTCTATTCAAGAGGATCCTCCCCATTCACCTATTTATTTTATTAATTATCATAAAAAAATCAACAACAACGGCGAAAGTTCGTTATCCTACTCCATTGTTATCATCGATGGTTGACATTTCGATTTTGCTATAATATTGCTACAAATAAACGACACGATTACGATTTTATCATCTGATTTAGTTTTGTTGTAAGATAATTAAAAATACTATTCGACAATAAAACAATTAAAAAATAATATATTGCCAACAAGTAACTGAAAATAATAAAAACAAGTACAAATTTTAACAGATGTAGTCTGTCTATAACATTATCAAAGACCGACACAAAATAAACTACCTAAAGTTGGTTTTTTGTGTGTATCAACTGTGAAAAGATGCAGAGTTCATTGGACCTAAAATGGCGTCACACAAATGCTGCCAAATACAAATCAAAAGGTAATTTTTTCGTATTTTACGCATATA
The DNA here is from genome assembly GCA_030545055.2 of Neoaliturus tenellus. Taxonomy (NCBI): domain Eukaryota; kingdom Metazoa; phylum Arthropoda; class Insecta; order Hemiptera; family Cicadellidae; genus Neoaliturus; species Neoaliturus tenellus. The sequence goes on from CM061535.1 coordinate 128,561,735, forward strand.
TTGAGGGAATATGCGTTTTAAATGTCCAAAACCTTCCATTTTGTTATTATAAACTTCACTGTGCATAAAATGACGGAGGTTTACGGTTAGATTGTTAGGTTACATTATTATTATAATACATCTCTCGCCTTAATATCGTTGTTGATTCGATTGTTTTCATTGCACAATTTTAATCGCAAAATCTAAATTTCAACCATCGATCATAACGATGGAGTAGAATAATCAATTTTTGCCCAAAATACTTTATTGAATCGAAAAACAATCAAATCTTCAACTTCATATTTTCTACTCTACTTTGAGAGATATCCACAACCTCTCAATCAATTTTCTGAAGATCCTCTCATCGACTCAACTCTGATGAGACTTCAGCCATCAACCGTATCAAATGAAACATTGCGTGTTGGTCATGACTTCACTTTTTCCTATGAGGAAAGATGAATGATTTCCTCGGCGAATTACGAAACTTCTAATCTGGTCTGTTTTGGAAACTTTCACCTCCACGACCGGACCAGGAACGAGAGAACCCATGAAGTTCTGCAGGAGAGAACTTCCATGCTAAGGAGAGAACCCTATGCAACCAAAGACGTGTAAAATTATTGCGTTAGAACAGCATTCTGTATTTTTCCATATACATTTTGGGTGAGGTGAAAATTCACGGTAGTATAAACAAAGAGGACAAAAGATTTTAAGGTAAAAAAATTGTGAATTAAAACCATAAAGCCATTAAAGGAAACGCACATTTCCAAATAAGTACTGTAGAATTTCGTTTTAATGAGGTGCAAAAAGCTAGAACTATATAAAGTTAAAATAAAATTTCGTTAACTTATCAAAACCTATACGTAGGAAAAATGTTACATTGTAATTAAGGGTTATTAAGAATAAGATACTTGATTTTAATTATTCGTAACCTGTTTTTAAACATAATTATGTTTAGTAAACAATTTATCAGCGTTACAAGTTAAATGTGTTTATTGTTAAATGTGCCAAGTAGTTTTTTTTTTATTTTAAATTATGATTGAGTATAAGATCAATCTTTTAACAGTTCCAGCAAAAATAATTTCATTTCATTTGTTTCATTAAAAGGAATCTTATGTGTATGTGTAGTATGTACAGAAAAAATGTCTTAGTTGGTTTCTGCTAAAAACTTAAAATACAGTTTCGACCAATCAATATAATATACCTTGTATTTGAGTGTTTCTACACATTGGCATTAAAATCTACACTATCCACGCCTTTCATTGGGCCTATTAGGGCCACAGGTGAAAGGTGGTATTCACCTTATAGGTATAGTCAGCACGAGTTCATAAAAACACAAAAAAGCGATTCATACTTCTACTTTCCCAAACTTGAATTATGCCAAATATTTAGGTATAAATGTTCTCAGTTCAATTTAGATACAATCGTACGATATCAAAAAGAAAATTTTGTTTCAAAATATGTGTAATTTATACTTAACTGTATTTGAATTTCAAAATTGAATATAAAGCATACTTTATAAAGTAATTTAGTCATCTAACGAAAACTTTGAAAGATTTATGACGAATTACAAAAAGAATAAAATTTCAATCAGAAAACCCTAACATATTTTCTTTAACTTTATAATAAAATAATAAGTTTTAAAAAACATAGCATGTTCAAATGTCATTGTTTTAGATATTTAAATCCACTTTATGATGAGACATTAAAACAGTTTAACAGTGAAGGTTTTTAAATAATTTTCTTTGAAATAGCCAAAATGTTTTACAACTTTTTTTTCATTATAAAATTTTACCGATATTTTATAGTTTCTTTGCCCATTTTGAGATGAGAGTTTTTGCACATATACGGTAAATGAATTCGGTAAACGCTAAACGTTATTTTAATCATGGTATATTTAGCTATTTTTACTGCTTGGAGAAACGGGAAATAGTCCAAAAGTGATCAGTGGCAAGCATTTCACATTATTCATACTGTTCAAAAATACTGCATAACCTACTAATCATAATTTTAAAAATTTTAAATAGTATTTAGCGTATACCGTAAGACAGAGAGAAAACATTAGATAGGAGAGACACATGATACTGTACTCCATTTTGTTTTTAAGTACTGAATTTATGGACGTTTTGAAAATTGGTTGCGAGAAATGATATTGAAGCCAATGAATAATTTGGTCCAATAATAGTAGTGTCAAATTGTTGGTGCTGGCCCAGTTCAAGGTCACCTGAGGGATGACGTCATCGAGGTCAATGACCTCACCGATGACGTCATCGATGACGTCATCGATTGCGTCATCGATGACGTCATCACTAATGACGTCATTTCCATGACGTCACACCCATGACGTCACAGAAATGACGTGCTGATGACGTCATCACCCCTTACGTCATCAAAATGACGTCACCGACGCCACTGAGGTCAAGGTCACGCCGAAACTTAAAATTTTTTGGCACTTTTGCCGTTTCTCGCACTACGCTCCGAGTTTCAGTCAGAGTCCCCGTGACCTTGACCACTTGGAGCGAATTTTCGACGAGAAACGGCAAAAGTGCCAAGTTAAACTCGAGTTTCTGACATGACCCTGCCTAAATGGGCAATCGGTTATCCCTCAGGTGACCTTGAACCAGCACAACACCAACAATTTGATATTACTGTGACCTTGTAAAACCTAACAACGGAGCGCCGACACCGATGCGCACCCCACGACAGCCACCGAGTGACTGACTGTCAGGCTCTGTGTACTCTAGGTATATGGGGAAGTGGAGGGGGAAATCTCAAGGTCATCCAAATGGAGTTTTAAAAAAGTTGAAGAGTAGAAAGACTACTCTTGTGCTTCCTGGGCGACCTCATCAATTTCCAACGGATCTGTAAACCAATCCGATCTGTAGCGGCAGGAGTCCAGAAAACAGGTGCACCACCCATCAGGTTGTCCGTAGCACTTCCGACAATTGGTAAGATTGGAGAAATGAAATTTAATACACCGCTGCGGACAACAAGTGTAAAAGTAGTTGGATTTGTAGATTTTGAAAGTTTGTAGTACCGGTGGTGGCAGCTGTTGGTTCTTGCATCTACACCTGCAACATCCAAAGCATTCACATTGCCGGCAGGCCAGCCCGTCCACTTGCCATCTTGGTAGTAGGAAACACTTGCCCTCGCAGCAATAGGTTGTCCCTGTCTCTTCCTCCCAAAGCTTCTTTGCACAATGGATGACGCCTTGTATCTCTAAACACTTATGCTCGCAACATGAGACACGCTTAGTTTCCATACTTGATGTTGCTTCGGCGAGGGAGCAAGATGAAGTGATGCCGTGGTCAGCGGGAATGGAGCTTATATAAACTAAGGTGAGTGGAGGGGGAAAGGTCAAGGTCATCCAAATGGAGTTTTAAAAAAAGAAAAGAGTAGAAAGACTACTCTTGTGTATCTATAGCGATTTCATTGATAGTGAGTGCTTCTGTATGCCAAGTTGATCTGTACTGACAGGCTCCTAAATAATGTTTGCAAAAACCTGCAAAATGATTGTTGCACAATTTGCAGCCAGTTAGCTGTTTTAATGTGAATTCAATGCAACGTTCAGGGCAACAAGTGTACTTATGCCCTCTCATCTGGTACACATGGAATGTCTTCAACTCCGGTTTCGGCTTCTTCCAAGACTTGCACTTACACATGCATTGACCAAAAGCTTCACATTTTCTACACGCCAGGCCATCCGCAACATCAATGTCATTCGACCATGAAAAACATTTCCGTTCGCAACAGTAGTTGAGTTGACTCTCCATGTTGCTGTGGTGAAGGTGCGCGATGAAATGATGCTGCAGTCATTGAGAGTGCACCTTAAATAAACTCAGTGGAGGGGGAAAGGTCAAGGCCATCCAAACGGAGTTTTAAAAAAGATTACTAGTCGTCCTCCTCCTCCTCCTCATCCGTTGTACTTAGAGAGCTGTCAGACGAAGAGCCCCGTGCAGGTGCTCCCCAGATGAAAAACAAATCAATTTTAAAACGAAGACCAGGATCTTGCATCATCAATTCCTTTAATTTGTCACATACTAAGTCGACCTTGTGTAAGGTGTCAACAACAAGCTTCCAATTCGTTGGTTCAATATAACTTGTAGTAGAGTCTGCCTCGCTGATAACCACATCCTCCGGCCGTATTGGAGTGTAAAGATGTGTAAAGTTCTTTGGCTGTAGCTGAGGTTCAGGCTGGCTGGAAGTGGAAGGTTGAGTGTGGACCCCTGTCGCATCGAAATCCATAGTCATTCTACATTCAATGTTGGGGTTTTCGTTTAATACATACACCAATTTCTCATGCAACATATCCACTTCTGCCGAGTCTTGCAGATGAACATTCCAGGAAAATGGCCATTCTTCATCCGTAGTGGAGTCAACTCGAGAAAGAGTGCTGTCCGCCATGATAGCTAAGCAAGGAATGATGTGAGCTACAGACTGTGGTAACAGTATTGAAAAGTAGAGGGGGTAAACCAAAAGTACGTGGAGGGGGTATTTTCAAGGTCATTTAATTTGGGTTTTAAAAAAGGAAATTCTGGAGGGGGAATTCTCAAGGTCATCCAATTTAGGTTTTAAAAAAAAGGAATGAAGCTTACTCCTCTTCAGCCTCGTTGTCCCCTGCATCTTCATCAGCCTCATCTTCATCGACGTCAGACTCGCCGTAAGGATAGATCGGGGACATGGGCGAATATTGTGGAGATTGTTGACCGTTGTTGTCGTCCCCTTGCATTCTAACTTGGGACCAATCATAATTTAAATTCATTTGTATTATGATCCCAGGGTTGTCCCGCAGTATTTCCTTCATACGTTCGCAAATTGACTCCAAATAGTGTACACTATCGATCGACAGTGTCCAACCCGTACTTGTACCGACATCAGTAGTGGAGTCAGCTTGGCTGATGGTGTTGTTGTCTGCCATGGTTGCTTGTCGGACAAGGAATGACGGTTGATGTGATGCTCATGCAGGAACATGGTGAAGTGGTGGGGGGTGTGGTGGAGTAGTGGGGGAATTTTCAAGGTCATCCAAACGGAGTTTTAAAAAAAAAGGAAAACTTACAAAGTAACATTGAAACTTTCCAATTGATGGTGGCGAGCGTTTTCTTCTGCAACCTTGCCGACACATGTGACTATGCCGTACAGTATGAAAAGTACAACCATAATAAGGCCGAACAATAAAAGATAGCCGTTGACTATCATGATATTTTCTGAGTGGATCTGTTTTCTTCTTATCGCCCTCTCCTGCATCCTCTTCTCCAACTCGTGGACGAAGTCACAACATGCGTGAGGACATCTTTCATCTGTTGGTAGGTTTGCCATTGTTGATGTTGTCGGTGTGGCTGTTGAAGATGGAATGAGGTTTCCAATTGCGATGTGCCATGTACACCAATAGTCAAGTGGTGGGGGTAACAAAGCAGTGGAGGGGGAAGTTTCAAGGTCATCCAAATTGTGTTTTAAAAAAACCTATCTTGTTACTGAGCTTATATGTCAGTAACAAGATAGGTGTTTTTGCTCTTTTACTTCTTTAATATAATGAAAAAATATACATATTCTACAATGGTTAGGATAAGAAATACAACTGCTAGTCAGCTGAAGTAGTCCAAGTTGTCTGGCTCGGTCTTCATGGACGCTGGTGAGGAAGCCGTCGAGGAGTGTCCAGGCTCTTCCTTTGACTGCCGGGTGTTCCGTATATTGCAAGCGTAAACTTGCACATTTATACGGTAGCCTCGTGCCACCATCAGCTGCAACTCCTTGTATAAGTCGTTTAGCTCCTGCTGAGTCTTGATGCTCACCTCCTCGTAACTTGCGCAACTAACGTTGAGGGACATCCTGATGTTGCTAGGTTGGCTGCTGGAGTAGAAATGAAGCCGAGGCACAGCGTTTGGAGGTACATGGAAAAGTGGTGGGGGTGATGGTGGTGGGGGTATGGAAGATGCAATTAAACACTTCTAAACTTTTTCCATTGATACAAAGGGATGGAACAAATAGCACAGGTGTCCTTGTAGTTTTCAAATCTAAACATTGGTGCTAGAAATCCAAACTGTTTTCTACCACCTTCCTGTACGAACCGTCGAAGGTCTCTGACGGCAGCATTGCCACAAGGCCTACAAAACTTTTCCCCGTCTTGGAACCTATACCAGGAGTATCCCGAATACCCTCTATTATCTTTCTTGTACTCCTCGATATCCTGCTTTACTGTTATAGGGATATTATCTCGTAAAGCCGTCTGGAATAAAGATGCGTCAGTTATAACTCGTTGTAAGCAAAGCTCGTACAAGGTGCTCATCGTTTGCTAGTTGGCAACAGACTGACCGTTCTTTGCATCCAAGCAGGTTTGAATCCTAGTGCGGTAGTGGGGGTAATTACGGTAGTGGGGGTAGTTGTGAAATGCAAAGGTCAAAGGTCAAGGTCACCCGCGAAGTTTAAAAAAAAATGCAACATATCAATACGTGAAGTCTGTCACATATTGATATGTTGCATTTTTTGTTTTTTTTTTATTTTTTTGTCTTTTATGATTCGTTTATTTATAAAACATTACAACAACAACATATGTACAACATTAAAACTTAAATCTAACACTGCTGCTTGTCAGCGATGTGGATGGTCAACTCTGTAGAATTGCTACCCGTGCAGCCGTGGGACACCAGGTATAGACACCCGGGTTGAATAGAGCGAAGATCCTCGTTTTGTAGAAGATGGACGAATCTCTTGGGCAGGTACACCTGGAACTTTGGTTCATCCCCCGGAGTAAACGGTGCCTCGCTGAGACTGCAGCAGATGGCCTCCCCAACTGTAGTCTCCATCTTCTTCATAGCATGGATTATGTAGTGCTTCTCGTCTTTTAGTTCCGAGCACTTCTTTACAGGTAATATTGTTGACTTGGAGTGAGCATTGAACTGCTCGACCAAAGTCTGAAGGAACTGGTGAGATGCCATGGTCAGGTTACAGATCGTCTTCTTGCTCGGAGATGTTGTCGTCTCGGAATCTCGAGTAATACTCATGCCAGGTCCCTGTCTGCTCCCCACTTATATACTCTCCGTTACCCCCACCACTCCCCAATTCCCCACTTTGAAGGTAAGAGGCGAGTTTATAGGCATTTTTTAAAGCGCAATGTCTATCTTTATCATGTTCTGGGCTTTTTGTACAAATACATATGGTTTCCAGCATGTATTGATAATTCTTATCCAATTCCACATCATTAACCGGAACATGAGTAAATCCTTCGATCCATCTTTTCTTTTCCAGCCCCTTTGTGTAAATATTGGTAAACTTGTCTGAAAAGTGATGCATAATGTGATACAAGTCCGTGTAACTTGTAAAACCATCATACCAATCGATATGATGGAAGTGTTTTGAAATCCATCTGTTGGTAGTAGCGGCTTTACTAGTTAAAGACGAATAAGAACATGGTGGTTTAAATAAAAACGAATAAGGAACACTTGTATTCATGTCCAAAAACACAAGTTCTTTTATAATGAATCTATCATCATTACCACGAAACGCTTGAAACTCAATAATACCAGGCTTGGACTTTACTTGTTGTTCTTCTCCCTTGTCCATTTTGAAGGTCACACGTCTGCTCATTACGAAGTCAGGAGGTCAACTGATTTCCACACCACGGTAGGTACTACTTTTATACCAGGCCGTACAGTTGTTGGCGCGTTGGTGTATATTTAACGTGGGCACCGTCCCCAATAGGCCTAACCCCACAAAATGTTGGTTATTGTTTTAAAAACTAACCATTGTCATTTAAGTTTCCATCTTTATATTTTCCTTATTTTCATTTTCATCACTAACACTTGATTCTTCTCCTCCATCTTCCTCTTCTTCCTGTTTTACTGATTTCTTATGTAGTTGAGCGTACTTTTCCAATTGTCTCCACATTTGTACTTCATGAGGAACTCTATTAAATATAGAAGTATCCACAGGTCCGTATAATATAGGTGCGTCCGGTTGTTTGTCCAATGTGTCTTCCAGATAATCTTTAATAATCGAACTTGAAAACACCAGTTGTCTCAAGTATCTTGTTATAGGTTCAGTAGCACAAGTTAAAATGAAAAACTCCTCTCGATTAAGTTGAATTTTGTTATCATGTCTTGTTGTGTCTCTAAACCGTAGCTGATGATCACCACGTTGTTTAATGATATCAATTTCCACATTTGAATCCAAAAGTCCTACTCTTGTCTTTCTTCCAAACATGTTACTACTTAAATAGCATTCTAGTAGATGCAAATGTTTCATAAACGATTCCCAAGCACTGTCCGTAAACAAAATCATTTTGGGTCCATGAGTTAAAATTACAGTAGGGGAATAATCTGTAGATTTCATAACACCGATTAAAACACTTTTATCCAAACTGGAAGAGATTGGGTAAAATATTCGCAAAAATACCTCACTCAATATGTTTGGAGAAATATTATCTTCAATATCCCTTTTTCTCTTTTGTATAGTCTTTCTTCTTTTACCTTTTTCTTCAACATTATTACTGGCGTGAAGTTGTCCGCAAACGTTTTGTTCACCTCCTTCCTGGTGACCTTGAGGATCTAAAAACTCAGATATCTCCTTCTCAATATCTACCACATTTTCAGGTGTACCACTAGGAGAAGCCATATTGAATACGATGCTACCCATACAACAGTAGGCAACAAACTGATGAGGAGCGGTCTGTACGCTCTGCTTTTATACTCGCGGAATGAAACAAAACCGGTTCTTACAATACATTTTTAACAATTCCAGTTAAAGGTGTGTATGTTACGATTTTATCATGTAGAATTAAACAGTATGCAGTTGTATTAGCCGGTATAGCATCGTTGAATTCCATTTCTATTTTTATATCCACACTTGAAGACTTTACTGATTCATTTTGTTTAGAACAATCGATTACAACTATTGGGTAGGCATCGAAATATTTGTCAGGTGGTAATAAAGGTGTATTTGTTTTACCGTAATATGAACTTTGGAATCTCGCGTACATATCGTACAATATACTGTATTTTTTCTTAGTGAATGACACATTTAAATTGTCGTATGGAAAGAATTGTGAATTTAAATAAACTTTAATATTTTTCAAGTCACAATGATCAAATTGTCCTGCATGTTTAGTAATGTCGTCTCTTCTACCTGTTTGTAAACCAAATATAATATATCTGGCTCGTTCTACATAATTCGATGTTTTAACAGTCCAAGTGTGTCGATCCGTAGTAGGTAAACTGGGATGCTCATGAAATTCCCAACTTCTAAATGGAATAACAATATCACGATCGGCTTTTAATTTTCTTAAAAGTAGCATTCTATGCTCGTCAGCCAATTTAACATGTGGAACTCTCCATACAATTTTGTCTAATTTTAATTTCCATTCTAAAGTCGCATCTGTAGTAGCATCTGCAGCTTTAATAATGTCTTTATCGTTAGAAGATCTCAACAAAACTAATTCTTGTTTAACGTTTAATATTATTTTCCTATAATCTTCAGCAAAACCAAGCAGCAAACGTAATGGAATATGAAAATCAAAATATCCATTTGGATTTGGAGTGATCGTGTCAATTGTAGGTAATACCCATCCGGCAGGTTTAAGTAAATTGGTTTCATTGGGTGTTATAGATGTTAATCCTTTTAAAGTTGTCGTAATACCTACTTTTTTAGTGGAATCAACTGTTACACCTGATATTTCATATCTAATTTCATCAAATAGGAAAGCCATAGGATTATTTATAAATGGAACTGTTGTACCAACAGTAGTACCGTCCTTTTTAGTAACTTGTCCTTCAATATATAAGTAACTTTCACATGGTAGTGTGTAAATGTCTTGATTTTGTATGGGAATACGAATTTCATCGTTATTGTTTAATTTCGATGAAGTGTAAGGGTTGTGGGTGTGATATTCTTTTTCCCATAGGGTTTCGTCGAATGTTGGACCCTGCGCTATATCCAGTATATCCATACTCGGTTAATTTTAATCCAATTCTCTCTAAGAAACGAATGTTCTCGCGTGTTAACTCCTCCACAGCTGAAGAGCTACTAATGCGGTTTCCCGTAGGTTGTTCGCTTTTAAATGTTAAACCCATGGTTTTGTATTAAAGTGTCGATTTTAAATGTAATCTAATCGTAATAGGCTCTTCTCTGAAGTCTACCAAGTTACCGTCTTGATCCAATACGCTCAACACGATGTCTGAAATGAAAGTGGTGTTCAACGGTAGATATACCAGGTTTTGTGGCTTTTCAACAATTTTAAATCCAGGTGGTACACTTGGGTAAAAAGTATGTATGATGTGGGTGTTAGCCCCATCCCTGTAAGCACCTTGTATAATGTTACAAGTTATGTCTATACTATTGACTTTTAATATTGTTACTGTTTTCTTACCGGAATGTGTTACATCTGGTTCTAAAACAGGCTCATCGTTGGAAAATCCTAATAAATCACCAATTGAGTTTGGTTGAGTGAAATCTATATAATATTTGGAAGTAATTTCAGCTTTCATCGTATTATTATTACCTTTTAATGTTATATTGTCTTTTCCCATTTTAGTTTGCAAAAATTCATTTATATGATCAATTTCATAAGAACCTGTGGGTAACCTGCACTCTTGTAAGTCTGTAAATTTTCCACTGGCATCCTTTCCCTTATAATAATGCAATATGTTATTTTTACCTTCCGTAACATTGGGAATAGAGTTGTACGTTGTAAAATCCAATAGTGCCGCCTCCCAAAACCTTCCTTTTTGCAAGCGTAACGCTGGAAAAAGGATACTTCGTAAAGTGGACGATTTTCCTGTTAATGATACCGTATAGGAAGACATCTCAATAGTGACTGATACTTTTAGCTAGAAATTCCAAACATAAATGGCCGCATATTGAAGTATTATCAGGTTGTTCTCTTTTATAGTTATAATATATGTTTTTAGCAGATTTAAAGTAATTTTGAAGTTCTTTTGGTGGTGGCAAATTACCGAAACTATCAAAATAATATACATTGTTATTTAGTTTCTTATAACAAACCCAATGGGTGCCAGGCCCTTCAGTATTATCCAAATTTACAATTCCAGTCTCATTTTGCCACATTTTCTTTGGTAAACTGTCTTTCATAAACACACCGCGGAAAAATGGTATTTTTAAACAGGAAATATATTTAAATAATTCAATATTGGTTAATGCTTTATGTGGTATGACCAATTGATTTCTTTCATTTAATATGCACGATAAGGTCTTAGGTAAAGACCTGCCCCGTTTTTTACCATTGACCATACGGTGGGCTTCTTCCTGCCTTTTCTTGTAGATCGTCGTCTTCTTTTTATATTTCCTCCATGTTTTCTTGTGGTTGACCTCCTTTTTACTCTCCTTCTCCTCCTTCTTCCACCTCCTACTGCTGTTTTAGCCTTCATACCTGCTGTTACTGCTAAAGCTGCTGCTTTTTCTGCTATGCTAGCGTCACTTGATTTTACTCGTTGCCAAGCTATGTCCGCAAGCTTTTTGTCAGCTATTGATCTATTTTTTGAATCGGCAAACGTGGAATATGCGATATCGTGTTCTTTACAAGCCTGATCTAACTTGTTTATGCCAGGATCGCCTCTTTCCAGTCGTTTTTTCAATTTAGTTCCTGGTCCGCAATACTGATAACCTCCTGGTATATGAAATTCGTATGGTAATTCGTCTATTGCTCTATTTACTATGGATCCTACTGGAATTTGTTTTAAAGCTTTACTTAACAGAGAAACCGCTGTGGACGTGATCCCACCTCCTTTTCTTGCAGTGTCTCGATATGGACTGATGTACTTGAACGTCATTATTGTCCTTTTATAATGGCAATGTGCAACTCATGTGTTAACTCTATGACAGGTTGCACATAAATGAAGTCATTTATTGAGTTATTTACTTAAATATCAATATCACCCCAATCTGATGATCTAAACTGTTTCGTTTTAGGGTTAATAAAGTATTTATTATAAATTTCTCGTTTAATATACTCACCTCTCATGGATTCAGCATAAGTATTATGACCTGATTTTCCTTGAAGAATATCTGGTGTAAAATGATTGTGTAAATCAAATATCGCATTACCTAAAACTTTTACAAGAAAATTAACAGTGACAGCATTATCTACATGTTCAGGGTCTTTAAGGTTTGTTATACGTTTATTATTACAATTATACACTTTACTATCCTTTAATGATGTTGTAATGGTCTGTCCTACAGTTGCAGCATCATTTGCTTCTCTTCCTTGTGCCAAGTCTCTTATCACTCTATTTTTACATGTAAACCATCTAAAATATCGATCTGGATCTAGATGTACGGTTTGTGATAAAGCAGCTGCATCTTGTTTTTCATAACCCCATCCCATATTTGATAACTTTTTATCCATGCAATCCCAAGCATCATTTTTGTATGTTAATAAATTAAACTTTTCATTACCTTGAACAAATTCATCCCCTTGCTTCGATACTACTTGATCTTGTTTTACAAAAGAGGTTGTTTCTTGTTTTAAGGTTTCCATCATTTGACCCACTGTTGCACCATCTGATGGCGCCGAACCATCTTTAACATTTGCTAAACAATTATTAAAACAATCTATAACCCCTACATCACGTATGATGCAATGATCTTTAATATATTTTAGATTTACAGCATCGTTTTCAGTTTTTGGATAGCCTATATCATTAATAACAAATTTATAAAAAGAAAATCCATCTTTTGTCTTTTCAGGTATCAAAGAATGTAAATAGCGTCTATTTACGCTGTCTTTTGCATCTTTAGGGTCATCTACGTTGGATATACGTTTATTGTTGGCACTATACGTTTTCCCATTGAATTTTAACGTATTTTTTAATTCAGATGACAAATAACCTTTGTTTATCACATCACCATTTTCATTTGGTTTACCAACGTTGATAATTCTATGATTTTCCGCGTCATATGTGTTATTTTGTAGTTTTAATGTTGGCGATATCTTTTCCTTTAATATTTTTAGATTTATTGCATCGTTTTCATCCGAAGGATCTTTTATGTTTTTTAACCTTTTATTACTCATATCATAATCTCCATCAGGTGTTTGTGGTAAACCAGCACTTCTTTTTAAACTATTGGCATAATATAACCCATCCGAGGAGTAACGTCCGAACTTGTCGACACTCATAGTGCAACTGAATAGTATTCTAGGGAGTAACGCATTTTTATGAGATTACCCCACGGTTTCGGAGTTCATCCACTAAAGCCACCCATTCGTTTTCCAATCCAGTATGACCCGCTTCTTTAGCTTCATGTATTAGTTTCATTCTATCAACCAATTTATTGATATTATTGTAATAAATCACATTTGTGTTATACAGTTTCTTCATTAAACCTGTACCTGTAACAGACTTGTTTCTTTTTCTTGGTTCTGTAGCACTTATATCCAAAGTGGATGACACAAACCTTCGTTTTACAGGTTTTCTTGGTATTATTGGCATTGGTTGTCTTCTCGTTGTTGGTATTAACTTGGATACAAATTCTCTATATTTTAAAGACTTTGATCTAAAAACAGGTTGGTCAGCTGAATACTTCCTCCTGTATGCATTAGTTTGTTCCAAAATCTTTTTATATGCTTCCATGTCTTTTTCTTTAACTAACAATTCTAAAGGCTTATTTTCAAATAATAATTCAAATAATCCTCTTGTGCCCTTATATCTTTGATCACCAACAATAATATTATCATGTTCATCAATGTTTACCGGGCTATTACCAACCATTAAACCCTCTTCTGTTAATCTTACTCCATAACTATGGTAGTTTTTATTAGGGTTTGTTCCAGCTAACATTTTTATCATGTATTTCCTTCCTAAAGGTCCTTTGTTATGAATGTTTTCACCCAACAAGCTTATGTTTGACGGACCTTCCCTTGCTTCTTCTTTTTCCTCTTCACTAGCAGTTGATACAACTTCATGTCCTCTTTTGGCTTTTACTTCATATAATTCTCTTATTCCACTATAGTCTGGTGATTCTAGCTCTCTTTCGGGTTCTCCACCGGTAAAACCACTATATGTAGAGGATTCCGGGTCTTCATCGCTAAAATCTTCTGATTTTACATTTTCTCTTTCAAACTTTGTAATAGGTGCAATCGCATCTCCTTCCAATACAGGTTTAGCAAATTTTTTGTTTAATTGTTTCAAGGGTTCAGTAATAGGTTTAAAAGTAGATTCAAGGAATTTCTCCCTCTCGCTAATACCTAGTTTCAATGCTCTGTTTTTAGCCCGAATAGAATCACTAAGTGATTTTATTTCTTTTACTAATTTTTCTTGGTTAACCATGTTTGTAGCAAGACGTGTTGTACAACAATGAATGTGTTATACCACGTTTAATGTATTAATATAAATTTATCAAATCCTATCCTGTATCGACCATTGTTTAGCGGTTGTTCCTTCATAATTGTTAGGAACCCATACTTTTCAGCCCAAGCCTTTCCACACAACTCTTTAAATCGTTCAAATGTCATATCCGCATTTACATGATCAAAATATATATGTTTTAGGTTGGTTTCGTCCTGTTTAAATACAATTAACATGTTTGCATTGTCTCTAATGAGTTGTTTAGGTATTTTGCTGTAAGTTTGGCCAATATAAATGCTATCTATGTTGTTATGTCGACCCATAGCGAAGTAATTCCTTATTGTGTTTTGGTTTTCACAAGATACATCGTCGAATATAAACACGGAGAATGGTTTAGCTTCTTGTGGCTGCATGACACTCTCGCTTGCATTAAACTTTAAATATTTAACTTCAGGCACATTAGTCAGTATTTTTTCCAATAATTGATACTTTGGTTGTTGTAGTGATTTTGAAAATACATATAGATTGTTAAATCGTAATCCTTTAGGGTTTGTAATCAAATTGAATACTACATTAGTTTTTCCACAGTTGGAAGGTCCGGTAACCAGACAACGAACGGTGTTTGGTAACAAATTGCCATGCTTCCCACTATTGAATTCTGAATTATCCACTGTGAGTTCATCTATATTATTAATAGTAAAACTCTCTTTTTGTGGTACTATCTCCATCCTTTGTAATGGTTCAACCTAAAATGATTCTCTATCGTTATATCAAATCCTTTTTAGGTATCCAAGAATCTTCCGTCTTATTAAATCCTAACCATCGTACTTTGACCTTATCTTTTTTCCGTTGCAACACCTTTTCAACTAAATATACATCGCCTACTGTTGATTTTAACATTTCATGTCCATAAAACCCTCCTTCAAGCAATTGTCCTTTATTATCTTTTAAAATATATGTCTCAGGTACTGTAGGTTGTACTTTGAATACAGTAAAAACCTCATTGGTCCAATTTGGCAGGTATCTTTTACTGAATACACCTTTATATTTACTTATTCGCACTTTATCACCCACATTAAATTTTTTAGGCTTTAGTTTTTCAACTTTTGGTTTAGTATTCGTTTTTATACGTTTTAATACAAGGTTTTCATTTTTACTAGTTACTTGGTTTGGTTTCATCCCGATAGTCCTATGAAATTTGTTATTGTAATCGTTTATAAGTTTTGGTAACATATCAATCCATATGTGCGATCCTCTGTTGGAAAACATTTTATACATTGCACTTTTTAAAGTTCTGTTGAATCTTTCGATTATTGAGGCTTTTACTTCTGAATTGGTTGAATAATGGTTTATATTGTGTTTTTTCATTAAATTTGCAAATTCCTTATTAAAATATTCTTTTCCATCATCTGTTTGTAAATGTTTAATAGTATGTTTGTCTCTTTGTATAGCTGTTTCCATTGCTTTTGTAACACTTTTGCCACTTTTATCTTTTAGTGGTAAAGCATCTGCCATTTTTGAAAAACAGTTAATAACAGTCAATATGTATTTATATCCTTTATTTTGTTTGCTATAAGGAATCATTTCGATTAAATCCGCTTGATATAAATCATTAATTCCTTTTATCACCGTATTTCTTCGTGGAAACTTTCTTCTTGCAGGTTTATGAAGTTCGTTGACAATTTGTTGCTTCAAGTCCTTCATATTGCAGGTTTCAATGTTTGTTGTATCACATGTATAATCACAATGAATGTTGTTTTAAATATTCACATCATTTATATGGGTCAAGGTCATCCAAACTTGTGTAAAAAAATGGGGAACACGGCGTTGGACTTGCCGTGTTCCCCATTTTTTTACGGAAGGAGAAAGGAATAAGGTCGTAGTTGTAGAAGGACGAAGAATAGGTTACTAGTTGATAGGGTTTAGAGAGTAGTGGCCAAAAGGAAGAGTGTGGATTTTGTCGGGCATAATGTATCTTTTATCATCCCGAGCTGACAACGCTTTTTTAATTTCGGTGACACTGTAGACTTGATGCTTAAAGCTTCGGATATTGTTGAATGTTGCTGATATCGTAGTATCTTCAAACAAACAAGTCTTGTAGTGGTCAAATGTCACGTGTTTTTTCAAATAAGATGTCTTCACTCCTTTTGCTTTCTTCACTGTCGGTGTGTTGTTCTCGTGGTACATCTTAAATGAATACAATTTCGCCATCAGCGCCACTATTTCTTCTAAAAGCATTCCATTTGCTTCATCTTTGAATTTTCCAATTACTTTTTTATATTTTTCATTAAAATTTGGATGGTTTTTCGGATAGTCAGAAAAATCGAAATCTTCTTTGTATGGAAAAGTCCTTAGGTCTTCATACATGTCCAAAGTCTTTATCCAGTAGATAAACGCGTCCGTATCCATGTATGCGACTCCAATGTTTTCCCTTCCGTAATGTTTAACCATTTTGTTATAATGGAAATCATACATCAGGGTTTTACTTATATCCAAAATCGACATACCTATGTATAACGGACGGTCCATGACTATTGTTGTTTTCTTCATACTGACAGCGACTAGATTTTCGTTTATAATCATGGATGTTCCGAAATTTGGTTTTTGCACTAATTTTTCCAATTTCCTAGGATCACTCACTAATTTTACATTTTTGTGTTTTCTTTTGTTCTCCAAGGTCTTCCCAAAGATGGCATTGTTCATTAATTTATAGAAGTCCTTTTCAAATGCTGTTGTCGCTGCAGCTCTTCTTGCAGTGTTGGAATCAATATATGGTTTCAACCAACAAGACTGGGTGAATTCAATTGCTCTATGAATTCTCACTATACGTAGACCCAATTCAAGAGCCTGTTGAACTACCCAGTAGTGAGCCACATAGCGATCCTTATTCTCCAAGGTCATCATCAATTTTGGCCATCTTCCTGTCGGTGAAACTTCAGTCTTGGCTAGGAGAGGCAAGTCGTAGTGATGGTCATGAAGGTGCTCCGGGTATTCAAAATCACAGTCCAAAATATAGCCTTTTGGACCATCCTTTGGAATCTGTGAGATGTCTCCGATGGTGGCCGGGTCGATCCACTTGAAGTCAGCGTAGGGAAGCGGATTTGACATTGCCCAACCATAAAGGTTATTTGCATCAAAATAGCCAAGGTAGACCGATGGTTGTTGCTCGTCGAAGCCGGGGATGTACTTGTTGTTGGCTTTGACATGACGTGTTACAGCTTGTGTCAAACCGCCCCGTACACCAGATTCCATCATGAGCACCATATCAATATCCGTTAGAAGTTCCAGTCGACAGTTGGTTGACTTTAGCATAGCTTGCCATGCTAATCCTGGAGATGTGTACGAGTGTAGAGGGTCCAGTCCATAGGCGGAGAAGCAGGTGTTTCTGAATTCTTCCATCACATCGCACAGCAGAGTTACATCCAATTTTATATAAAAGTCAGAATATTCCCCTAAGGTTTGAATGTTTAGTTGGTTCCAAACATTACATGCATGATTGTAGTCTTCAACGGAGATTTCACTTTCGTTTAATTTGCTGTTGAAGGCTTCAATCGGCGGTAGACTGGTTTCTTCAAATTTTTCTGTAGAAGTTATGTAATCGTAGGGGAACACTCCTTTCCGTAATACTAGGTCTAATTTATCTTCAGGTACAATTTTTCTGGTTTCTTTTAGGTCTTCTCTTCTTAGGTTCTCTGACAATTTGGCTAAACTAGATGCCATAAATCTGTAAGAGTCTACGAAGCGAAGTTTAATTTTACCTACTGTTTTTGAAAAGCTGATGTACTTTTCCAATGTTGTAGCAAGAACATCAATTTTACCGTCATCTCTTCCTAACTCCGGGATAATAAAGTGGGAGTCGTAGCCGCTAAGATTGTGTAAAACGACAGGAATAAAGTTTGGCAGTTTGTAATTTATATTGCATGAATTACAAGCAGCTCCTCTGTATAACCCTGTCAGGTGATCGTGATCTCTTACTTTTGGATTTTCTTCACTGAACATCTTCTTGCATAAATAGCATCTTGTCGCTAAGTTGTATTCTTCTTGTTGATTTTGGTTTAAAGGTTCCATAGGTACAATATTACCGAACAAGCGTTGAACCTTTCCAGCAATATCGTACAGTTGGTCTACAAAATACTTAGCGGCTTCTTCACCACGGTAGAGTATTGGAGTGGATGTTAAACCATAGTCTTGCAATTGGTTTTTAGACAAGGTTGATTTAACTAGTAAACAAAAACTGTTGGGCTGATGCAACTGATATTTTGTTCTTCTAGTCACTTCGCCGTCCGGCAGCTCCTGTGGTACTAACGTTGATTCAAAATCTGCATAGACCACTATTGGAATTCGGTATTGGTGAACTGTCTTGTTAAATTGGATACACGCTCGAGATGGTGGTGGCAGACTAATCTTCACTTCATAGTTCTCGTTGCAAAGTCTTTTATGTTCCAATAACCAGTCCAATCCTCCACGTCTTGAATCTTTCCAAGAAAAGCAGAAACATCTCTTGCAAACTGTAATCCTATTTACTCTTTTGGTCAATTGTTTTACAACTAAGGCTTCAAAGTCCTTTATCCATACATAATGGGAAATTTCACCCTTAGTTATCAATAGCAAGTCCGTGTGGTTTCTTTGCTCAACCTTTACTACCCGCAAAGGATAAACGTTGTTTGAATCATCCAGACCAAAAACATTCACTGAAACGCCAGGATTTTTCTTTTCAAATTTGTCTATGTCTTTCAATGTAACTGGGTAGGTGAGGCCTTGAAAGTTGTAGCGGTGTTCATTTTCGTAATATTCTCTACCAACTCTTTCAGGATGATCTTTAACATACTTGGTTAACATTGCATACTTAAAACATTCATTACCTTCATTTTGCACATTCCTACACGATTTAGTGTTTTGGATTTTCTTTGGTAAAGGGATAAAACTACTACCCCTTAAACCATATCCATGCTTGTGAACCCTTACATCCATACCTTCGATTGATGACAAAGTCCATCCAGATCCTCTTCCTTCATGTTCTTGAAGTTTTGTTATAAGTTCTTCCAAGCATTCTTCAATAATATCATCGATGTTGGAGGTGAAGGTAAGGGTTCGGTTTTTGGTAATGAACGCTCTCAATGCTGTTTCACCATCAGTATTGTTAAACATAGCCTCTAACACCATTCCAAATTTAATAAAATTTAGCCTTTGTAATTCTTCCCTCAACGTTTGACCAACAAGTTCCTTAGCCTGGGTTATGAATGTTTCCAATTCCAATTGAACGTTATTAATTTTGAAATGTGTTACAACTCGTCCTGGCAAGGCTGTGGTGCGCAGTTGTCTTACATCTTCCAGTTCTTCTTCTTCCATATCCTCTTCTTCGGTGTCCTCTTCTTCGGTGTCCTCTTCTTCAATAGGTCTTGTAGCAGTAGATGGTCCAGCACCAGCAAATTGAATCACACTAGGTCTTCTTCTTTGCATTTGCTGTAGATAGCTGTCGTAGTAGTCCATCTGCTTCTGGTGCTCTTCCAAAAACCGGTCAATTGAGTCTAAGTCTATTTCATCCATGGTAATATCTTCTTTTCTATCTTCGTCTTCATGTACTTCTCTGTGTATGGTGAAAAGATCTTCGTCTTGAAAGATTTCCCCACAAATGTCGCAAAGAGCCATTTCAAACAGTTTGGCTTTGAATGCACACTCTGTGAATGTCCACGCAATAATGAGCAGCGCACTCCACCGGGACCCTTTATATCCGAGGCAGATAGGTGGGGAAAGTGACGTCATATGGAAACAGGTTATCACTTATGTGCTAAATTTAGCCTTTACACAACCGTTTGTAATACATTTATCAGTAGGCTTGATAAATTGATGATATTTGGTCTAGATTCAATAATTTGTACAAGTTTTTTCAAAGATGTCTGTTTGAGCAAGTTTATGTAGGTCAAGGTCATTTGGAATTATTATTTTGAGCGGGGGATAGAGCACTAAGCAGCATCATTTACTACAAAGTGCTCTATCCCCCGCTCACATTCTTTTTTAACTTTTTGTTTAAACTTTTTACAAGGGTGAAACATCACCATCAGAGTCGGAATCATCCTCATCACGGAATAGGTAGCAATGACAATACATAATTCTTCTGGCAACTAACATCCTATCCATTGGACGATGGGGAGTGTCTTGTTCTTGTTCTTCTTCTTCTTCGATTTCCAATTGGAATTCCATTTCCGACTCAGATGACGACTCTAATGTTTCGTAGGCATGCAAGTCCACCTCATTGTCCGTTGAACCAGCTTCGTCAGAGTCCGTTTCAATATCCATTATCTCTTCCTCCTCCTCTTCTTGATCAACCGCAGGTAGTTGGTCCTCTACTTCTATAATTTCTAGAGGTATAACCTCCAGAATAGAGACAATTCTGTTGCGATGGAACACGGTGTTGTCAAGTGGAGCCATGGTATGAAAGTGGTGTATCTATCCAATTGGTTTGCCCTTTTTATACCCCCACCAACTATACATTTTATGTGGGTCAAGGTCACGTAAAGATACCCTTTGAGCGGGGGATAGACCACTAAGCAGCATGCTAGTCCATTGCCGCAAAGTGATCTATCCCCCGCTCTATTCCGCAGACCACACTCAAGTCCAAGTCCACATCCAAGTCCACATCCATATGTTACACTTTATTATTACTGCCACCAAGTAATTGTCACTCGCACATTTACTTGGTTTTGATAAAGGTACTGCACAAACTCCATATTGGTTGTTTGTTCGTTATACAAATGCATCATGAAATATGCAATCTTATCGATTGCGGCATTGTCCAACGGTTCGCAATTCACAAGTTCCAATGTGCCCTGGCTGGTCTTCTCCTCTATAAGTTCCACCACTTCGTTGATGTCTTCTTCCAAGAGGATGAACTCAACACTGAAGCTCTCCATTGTTGTTGATAGTGTCTAGACAAATGCTTGACTAAATGCTTTATTCATCAGTCCTACATATATACCAATTTCCCCCTCCTATTACCCATTCCCCCTCTACCTTTATATGGGTCAAGGCCATCCAATAATACCCTTTGAGCGGGGGATAGACCACTAAGCAGCATGCTAGTCCATTGCCGCAAAGTGATCTATCCCCCGCTCTGTATTCCACACAAGTCCTAGTCTTTACACACACACATAAGCCCCCAGTCTTTTACACTTACTCATATACTCTGTCCTCCCTGCCAATTAAGAGTTCCCCATGTTTGCCACTATTTTCAATTAACCTTTCCAAGTCCCAAAACACAATGTCCAAATTAACCAAGTTCGCTCGTCCAATTTGAAACACACTATTCCCCCCAAAGTCACTTGCTCTCACTTGTTGTCCTGTATACTGCTTCTTCTTCCACGCTACAATCACTACCCTACCTTCTTCAACAACCATTCTTTTAACGTTATCATACACCTTCTTCAACATCCCTTTACAGTTTAAATAGTTTATGGTTACATACTCCCACTCCTTACCAATGATCAGTGATCCACTCATTTTCTAGCGTTCCACTGGAAGGTTCAAAGCAGAATGAAGTCGGGATGTACAGACCCCCCTCTTTTATACCAGTTAACCGGTTGTCCTTGCTGTAAAGTGGGTCAAGGTCATCCAATGCTACCCTTTGAGCGGGGGATAGACCACTAAGCAGCATGCTAGTCCATTGCCGCAAAGTAGTCTATCCCCCGCTCTGTATTCTACACACACACACACACACACACACACATGTCCCTGTCCAAGTCTTTCATTACATACCCAATATATATTCAGTTCCTTCATCATCACTATCACTCATCACTGCTTCCACAAACTCCACAGGATTAAAGTTAAATTGTTTCAATTGTTCTTTTAAGTTTTCAATTTGTTGGTCCTTTACTTCTAAAACACTGTGAAGGTGTGATATGTAATCCGCTGCCTCGTTGATGCTTGCTACTCTCGGATCGCCTAACTTCAAGCTGGGAACTACACCCTGCAGCCTGTAGTACGCCATACGCCTTTCTTGCTCCTGCCGTTGACCAGGACTGAGCAAGCCTTGCCCGTCTTGGCTCACCTCCAGCAAGGTCCGTAGCATTGGAGCTTTGCAGGCGTTTGCCCGAGCAACAGTTATGCTGTGGAATGGTCGAGCAGGTCCACGAGTAGCAGGCAGGACGTTGGCAGCACGCCTTCTTGAAGAAGAAGAGGAAGCCTGAGAAGTTTTGCAGTTGGAAGCCATGTTGAAGTGAGGTATTCAGCTAAGCGATACAAAGCAGAATAACCAAACTGCACATCAATACCCGTATATATACACTTATCAGTGGTGGGGGTACTAGCTAGCCTTGGTAAAGTGGGTCAAGGCCATCCAAAAACATTACCAGAACGGGGGATAGATCACTAAGTGGCATGTTAGTCCATTGCCACAGAGTGATCTATCCCCCGCTCTGTATTTCACATTCACGCACACATTCATACATACACACAAGTCCCAGTCCAAGTCTTTACCCACACACCTATCCACTCTCATCCTCACTATCATCACTGTCCAACAGGCTTTCACACTTCTTAATCAGTTTTTCCCATTTACTCCTGACATAAAGTAGCTCCCTGCGAGTATTCTCTAGCATTCTGTCCCTTTGCTCTATCACTTCGTCGTACCACTCGATGATGTTTGGTGGAGTCTGAGTTGATGCATCCGTCGTGGTTGGTTGAGACGCTCCGCTGCTCCGCAACTCCTTCCTCACAGGACCAAAGCCGGAGAATCGGACACGACTTCTTGACGAAGGCGCCGATCGGATTGGTCCAATGCTCGGGCTGGAGTTGGAGGCGACCGGGCCAGAGGTAGAGGCTGGGACGTTCATAGCAGACATGGTGGTGTTCAGCTTAACGGTGTAAAGCAGAATGAGAGGACGGTTGATCACCACTCCTATATATACCCATTTTTAGTGGTGGGGATAACACTGGGGGGGGGGGGGGTTAAAAGAAATTTTGCTTAGTCTTCCCGGTCATCAGTTTTACATACCTTTAGCACACCCATTATTTTGGTTTCTTCAATAACTTTACACACCTCAAACACCCAAGCAAACAGCTCATCTATGTTGTTATAGTTAATTTTTGTCCAGTGTTCATACTTATGAGTTTGGTTGTTTATAATACATAGATAAAATGTAGACCCGTCTTGTCTTATACAATACTCAACTTCCATTCTATGCTGGTTTAGTACTTCCCAAGCATTGTGTTGATCTATCAAGAAGTCACCACCTTTGTAATTGTACCGTGACATGTTTACACGGAGCACAGAAACTGACTGAAGCAAATGAACGGCTCATACAAGCTTAGTAAGAGCGTTAGAGTGGGGGTATCACGTGATACACAACATTAGTTGTAAGTAATTTATATGGGTCAAGGTCATTCAAACTTTGAAAAATTTTTACCTCCAAACACTTGTAGCAAGCTACAAGTGTTTGGAGGTAAGTTTTTATTTGTTAATGATTTATTTGTAACTTAGTCTTCACCCTCAAGGACACGGTTTGAGATTGTCCCAGTGACTTTACATCACCGCCAGGTTAAAGTATTATACAAGTCAAGTATTTTTTTTTATTAGTTGACTTGTATAATACCCCTCTCCCTTACTTTAAGAGGGTTAAGACTAAATTTGGAAAAATAATTTGGAAAAAGACTTTTTAAATATTGTCCAACACAGCCTAACAATTTTGTTTTTTTTTTTGGTGGGCCCATGTCCTAGTCCATTTCCCACACGGTTTCACATCCTTTCCTTCGTATTAGATAGGCTTTAGGTATGAAAAATTCTCTTTGTACCATACGAGGTGGTACTTGCATTGTACAAAGGCGGCCTTCACCTTTTACAACGATTTCTACTTTCTTATTACCTGCTCCATATGTCTGACCAATGAAATAGTATTTTTCATCAACCTTTAGCCTTCTAATATCCCGCGGTTGCGGACCGTGGGGATGTCTGAACTTGAACGTTTTAGGCTTAATGTACAGAGTATAGGGTTTGAATTGCCGAAATTTGACTGTACTTTTGAGGTGTCGTTGGCAGCGATCCCCTTCTGCACAAGCAAGTTTCTGGCAACACAAAACCCCAAACTTACTAGACATCCAAGCGTAATCGCATTTCTTACCCTTGCCAGCAGGGGCTTTAACGCGTTTACGTTTCTGTGTTGGACTCTTTAGCGGAGTGTCTTGGAGCTTCTCTGAATTAGGCTGGCTAGAAGGGATGGGGTTGGAAGGAGGTAGAAGGGGCAAAGATTGTTCAAGCGGGATGGAGCAAACAATTTTGGGCGGGGTAGGAGAGCGTGTTAGGTCTATGGTGGGAAGATCAGGGGAGAAGATGGATTTACGGGGTAGTTTGGTTGGTGTAGGTGGCATGGGGGATATAGGTGAAGGACATTGGGATGTAGTGTATGAGAGGATTTTCCGGGTTCTGCTGTATGGGGTGATCCTCGACCTAGACGTCTCTTCAAAAGCCGCAGACTCCGATCCTGAGTCCGATAGCAGCGAGAGTGCTGGAGAGGCTACCGGGACTCGGCCTGACGACTTGACGAGTTCTCCTGACGATGGCTGTGCACCAGCCTCTTCCACTGTCGCCGGCAATGGCGACAGGCTGGGCATTGAGGCGGGCTGTGGTGGCGGCGGCGGCGGTGGCGGCATCGTCAGGCAGCTCAGGATGTTCGCAGTCATCAGGTATTCCAGGATCGAAGTCGAGGATGATGAGGGTCGAGACGCGTCGGTCGAGGTTGAAGTTGATGGGTAGTTTTTTTAGCTTCAGACCCATTTTACCCATTGTAATAAATGAAAAGAAGTGAACGTGTAAAACAAAAGTCTCAAGAGCGAGAGAGAGTACCTGTCCGTATGGGAGCTTGGACCGGAATGAGAAGTGCGTGCAGCCCGGCCGCCTTATATCCCCACCGGGGCTGCCACGCCCAGGATATTAGGGGTGGGGGTGGGGGTGGGGGTGGGGGTGGGGGTGGGGGTGGGGGTGGGGGTGGGGGTGGGGGTGGGGGTGGGGGTGGGGGTGGGGGTGGGGGTGGGGGGGGGGTTCGCACTTTTTGCGGGGGGGGGGGGGTTCGCACTTTTTGCGGGGGGGGGGGGGGGTTCGCACTTTTTGCGGGGGGGGGGGGGGGGTTCGCACTTTTAAAAAAATAAGCCCCACTTGAGGCATTTATGTTACCATAGCTGAAGCCTCCCAAGGGACCCAACTATTAACAACTCCAAACTTGTGGGTTACAAATACCTAACTGTTATATTTTTTTTTAACAGACATTAATGAATTAACTGTGTTAATAAGACCTGACTGTTAAACACTTTGAAAGATTTTACATATTTAGGTCAAGGTCACAAAAAAACTTTAAAAAAATTAAGCCCCACACCCCCCTTTGGGGGTGTGAGGCACTTGGGTTGTCATCGCTGTAGCCTCCGAA
>CM061535.1:129297471-129562392 GCA_030545055.2 Neoaliturus tenellus
AGTCCATCCGGTTTACAAAATAAGTCGTCGTATCCCTTCATTCTCTCACTTCACCTTCAAACATTAAAGGTTTTATAGGGTAAAACAACCTCAGTAGTGGGGAATGGGGGCTTTTGGGCCAGTTCAAGGTCACCCGAGCGATGACGTCATCGATGACGTCATCGAGGTCAATGACCCCATTGATGACGTCATCGATTGCATCATCGATGACGTCATCACCAATGACGTCACTTCCTTGACGTCACACCCATGACGTCACAAAAATGACGTGCTGATGACGTCATCACCCCTTACGTCACCAAGATGACGTCATCGATGTCACAAAAGGTCAAGGTCACGCTGAAACCTAAAATTTTTCGGCACTTTTGCTGTTTCTCGCACTACGCTCCGAGTTTCAGTCACAGTTACCATGACCTTGACAACTTGGAGCGAAATTGCGATGAGAAACAGCAAAAGTGCTGAGGAAACTTGAAGTTTGCAACGTGACTCTGCCTAAACCGTCATGTGACACCGCTCGGGTGACCTTGAACTGACCCAGAAGCCCCCATTCGACCATTACTGCAACCGCGATGCGCACCCTAAGACAGACACCGAGCGACTGACTGTCCGGCCCCGCGCACTCTAGGTATATGGGAAGTGGTGGGGGAATTGCGATGATCTTGGGAAACTTAAAAATGCCAAGTCAGGTAGCACTGTTTCGGTGCTACCTTAAATTTACATGTTAAAGTGTGATGACCTTGAGGTTGACTGTAAATTTGGGACTTAGGATTGTTTTTAAAGATGTATCTAAAGAATCTTCAGATTTGAGTCAACACTTAGAAAAATTTACTCTTAGGGCCGGTTTCTCCAAACACGTTTAACTTAAACTTAGTTTAAATCAATGTTAATCATATGGACAATTTTGGTTTAAACTTGATTTTAGGTTTAAACTTGTTTCGAGAAACCGGCCCTTAGTACAACTGTTTAATGTGTATTTACCAGAGTTTAAGTGTGGTGACCTTGAACTACCTGAAATTGTCAGGAATCGGAGTAGCAACCGCGATGTGCACCCTACGACAGACACCGAGCGACTGACTGTCCGGCCCCCGTGCACTCTAGGTATATGGGAAGTGGTGGGGGAAACTGCGATGACCTCGGGAAACTTGAAAATGTCAAGCCAGGTAGCACCGTTTTGGTGCTACCTTAAATTTACATGTTAAAGTGGGATGACCTTGAGGTTGACTGTGAACCTGGGGCTTAGGATTGTGTTTAACAGCTTGACATTTTCGCCAGAGTTTAAGTGTGGTGACCTTGAACTGGTTAAAATCAAAACTGCACAGCAGACTGCACAACACGGATGTGCATCCTACGACAGCCGCCGAGCGACTGACCTCCGGGCCCTGCGTACTCTAGATATATGGGGAAGTGGTGGGGGAAATTTCAAGGTCATTCAAACGGAGTTTTAAAAAAGTCAAAGAGTAGAAAGACTACTCTTGTGAGTCTATAGCCATTTCATTGATAGTGAGTGCTTCGGTATGCCAAGTTGATCTGTATTGACACGCTCCTAAATAATGTTTGCAAAAACCTGCAAAATGATTGTTGCACAATTTGCAGCCAGTTAGCTGTTTTAGTTTGAATTCAATGCAACGTTCAGGGCAACAAGTGTACTTATGCCCTCTCATTTGGTACACATGGAATGTCTTCAACTTCGGTTTCGGCTTCTTCCAAGACTTGCACTTACACATGCACTGACCAAAAGCTTCACATGTTCTACAAGCCAGGCCATCCACCACATCAATGTCATTTGGTCATGAAAAACATTTCTGTTCGCAACAGTAGTTGAGTTGACTCTCCATGTTGCTGCGGTGAAGGTGCGCGATGAAATGATGCTAGAGTCAGTGAGAGTGCACCTTAAATAAACTCAGTGGAGGGGGAAAGGTCAAGGTCATTCAAACGGAGTTTTAAAAAAAATGACTAGTCGTCCTCCTCGTCCGTCGTACTTGGAGAGCTGTCAGACGAAGAGCCCCGCGCAGGTGCTCTCCAGATGAAATGTATATCTATTTGAAAGCGCAGGCCTGGATCTTGTACCATCAACTCCTTTAATCTATTACATACCAATTCCACTTTGTACACATTGTTAATAATCAACACCCAAGGCTTCGGCTGAACATAACGTGTAGTTGAGTCAGCCTCGCAGACAGTTACACCTTCCGGTGATATTGGAGTGTATAAATGTGTAAAATCTCGTTGCTGAGGCTGGCTTGAAGTTGAAGGTTCTGTGCCGACCCTGGTTGCATCAAAATTCAAATCCATTCTACATTCAAGAGGTCCAGGGTTCCCGTTGAATACATTGAGTAATTTTTGATACAAGACTTCCACTTCTGTCGCATCCTGTAAATGAACAGTCCACCGCAAGGGAAATGCTTCGTCCGTAGTGGAGTCAACTTGAGAAAGAGTTCCTTCCGCCATGGCAGCTAAGCAAGGAATGAGGTGAGCTGCAGTCAGTTGTAACATTATCGAAAAGTAGAGGGGGAAATTTCAAGGTCATTTAAATTGGGTTTTAAAAAGGAAGGAGTGGAGGGGGAAAGTTCAAGGTCATCCAAATGGAGTTTTAAAAAAGGAAAACCTAGAAAGTAACATTGAAACTTTCCAATTGATGGTGGCGAGCGTTTTCTTCTGCAACCTTGCCGACACATGTGACTATGCCATACAGTATGAAAAGTACAACCATGATAAGGCCGAACAACAAAAGATAGCCGTTTACTATCATGATATTTTCTGAGTGGATCTGCTTTCTTCTTATCGCCCTCTCTTGCATCCTCTTCTCTAACTCGTGTACGAAGTCACAGCATGCGTGAGGACATCTTTCATCTGTTGGTAGGTTAGCCATTGTTGATGTTGTAGGTTTGGCTGTTGAAGAAGGAATGAGGTATCTAATTATGTTGTCTCATGTATATCAACAGTGAAGTGGTGGAGGTAGCGAATCAGTGGAGGGGGAAGTTTCAAGGTCATTCAAATTGTGTTTTAAAAAAACCCTATCTTGTTACTGAGCATATATGTCAGTAACAAGATAGGTGGCTTTGCTCTTTTTACTTCTTTAATATAATGAAGAAATAAACATATTCTACAATTGTAAGGACAAGGAAGACAACCGCTAGTCAGCTGAAGTAATCCAAGTTGTCTGGTTCGGTCTTCATTGACGCCGGTGAGGAAGCTGTCGTTGAAGAGGAATGTCCAGGCTCTTCCTTCGGCTGCCGAAGATTCCGTATATTGCAAGCGTAGACTTGCACGTTTATACGGTAGCCTCTTGCCACCATCAGCTGCAACTCCTTGTACAAGTCGTTCAGCTCCTGTTGCGTTTTGATCGTCACCTCCTCATAGCTGGCACAGCTTACGTTCAGAGACATACTGATGTTGTTAGGTTGGCTGCTGGAGTTGAAATGAAGACGAGGCACAGCACTTGGAGGTATATGAAAAAGTGGTGGGGGTGTTTTGCATTCAAGCAGGTTTGACTTGTAGCGTGGTGGGGGTAACTGTGAAATGCAAAGGTCAAAGGTCAAGGTCACCTGCGAAGTTTAAAAAAAAATGCAACATATCAATATGTGACAAACTTCACATATTGATATGTTGCATTTTTCGTCTTTTGTATTCTTTTTTTGTCTTTTATGGTTTATTTATTTATAAAACATTACAATAACATATGTACAACAGTAAAACTTAAATCTAACACTGCTGCTTGTCGGCGATGTGGATGGTCAACTCGGTGGAATTGCTACCCGTGCAACCGTGGGAAACCAGGTAGAGACAGCCGGGTTGGATGGAGCGCAGATCCTCGTTCTGGAGGAGATGGACGAACCGTTTCGGCAGGTAGACTTGGAACTTGGGCTCATCCCCCGGAGTGAATGGTGCCTCGCTAAGACTGCAGCAGATGGCCTCTCCAACTGTAGTCTCCATCTTCTTCATGGCGTGGATAATGTAGTGCTTCTCGTCTTTAAGTTCGGAACACTTCTTGACGGGTAGTATGGTAGATTTGGAGTGAGCATTGAACTGCTCAACCAAAGTTTGCAGGAACTGGTGAGATGCCATGGTCAAGTTATAGATCGTCTTCTTCGTCTTCTTGCTGGGAGATGTTGTCGTCTCGGAATCTCGAGTAATACTCATGCCAGGTCCCGGTCTGCTCCTCACTTATATAACCCCCGCTACCCCCACCACTCCCCATTTCCCCACTTTGAAGGTAAGATGCGAGTTTATAGGCGTTTTTTAAAGCGCAATGTCTATCTTTTTCATGTTCTGGACTTTTAGTACAAATACAAACATTTTCCATCGTATACTTGTAGTTTTTATCCAAATCCACATCATTAACCGGAACATGAGTAAATCCTTCGATCCATCTTTTCTTTTCCAGCCCCTTTGTGTAAATATTGGTAAACTTGTCTGAAAAGTGATGCATAATGTGATACAAGTCCGTGTAACTTGTAAAACCATCATACCAATCGATATGATGGAAGTGTTTTGAAATCCATCTGTTGGTAGTAGCGGCTTTACTAGTTAAAGATGAATAAGAACATGGTGGTTTAAATAAAAACGAATAAGGAACACTTGTATTGATGTCGAAAAACACAAGTTCTTTTATGATAAATCTATCATCATTACCCCGAAACGCTTGGAACTCAATTATACCAGGTTTGGACTTTACTTGTTCTTCTTCCTTGCCCATTGCGAAGATCACTCGTCTGCTCATGACGAAGTCCAAAGGTCAACTGATTTCCACACCACGGTAGGTACGACTTTTATACCCGGCCGTACAGTTGTTGGCGCGTTGGTGTATATTTAACGTGGGCACCGTCCCCGGTAGGCCTAACCCCACAAAGTGTTTGATATTGTTTTAAAAATTAACCATTGCTGTGTAGTTAATTGTCATTTAGGTTTCCATCTTTACATTTTCCTTGTTTTCATTTTCATCACTAACACTTGATTCTTCTCCTCCTTCTTCTTCCTCTTTTTCACGTTTTACTGATTTCTTATGTAGTTGAGCGTACTTTTCCAATTGTCTCCACATTTGTACTTCATGAGGAACCCTATTGAATATAGAAGTATCTACAGGTCCGTACAATATAGGTGCGTCCGGTTGTTTGTCCAAAGTGTCTTCCAGATAATCTTTAATAATTGAACTTGAAAACACCAGTTGTCTCAAGTATCTCGTTATTGGTTCAGTTGCACAAGTTAGAATAAAAAACTCTTCTCGATTAAGTTGAATCTTGTTATCATGTCTTGTTGTGTCTCTAAACCGCAACTGATGATCACCACGATGTTTAACAATATCGATTTCCACATTTGAATCCAAAAGGCCTACTCTTGTCTTTCTTCCAAACATGTTACTACTTAAATAGCATTCTAGCAGATGCAAGTGTTTCATAAACGATTCCCAAGCAGTGTCCGTAAACAAAATCATTTTGGGTCCATGAGTTAAAATTACAGTAGGGGAATAATCTGTAGATTTCATAACACCGATTAAAACACTTTTGTCCAAACTGGAAGAGATTGGGTAAAATATTCGCAAGAATACCTCACTTAATATGTTAGGAGAAATATTATCTTCAATATCCCTTTTCCTCTTGTGTGCATTCTTTCTTCTTTTACCTTTTTCCTCAACATTATTACTGGCGTGGAGTTGTCCGCAAGCGTTGTGTTCATCTCCCTCCGGTTGACCTTGAAGATCTAAAAAGTCGGATATCTCCTTCTCAATATCTACTACATTTTCTTGTGTACCACTAGGAGAAGCCATATTGAATAAGATGCTACCCATACAACAACAGGCAACAAACTGATAAGGAGCGAGCTGAACGCTCTGCTTTTATACTCGCGGAATGCATTGGAATGTAGGAAAACCGGTCTTTTACAATACATTTTTAACAATTCCAGTTAAAGGTGTGTATGTTACGATTTTATCATGTAGAATTAAACAGTATGCAGTTGTATTAGCCGATATAGGCGCGTTGAATTCCATTTCTATTTTTATATCTACACTTGATGATTTTACCGATTCATTTTGTTTAGAACAATCGATTACAACTATAGGGTAACCATCTAAGTATTTTTCTGGTGATAGTAAAGGTGCATTCGTTTTACCATAATATGAACTTTGGAATCTTGCATACATATCGTACAATATGCTGTACTTTTTATTAGCGAATGACACATTTAAATTATCGTATGGAAAAAATTGTGAATTTAAATAAACTTTAATATTTTTCAAGTTGCAATGATCAAATTGGCCTGCATGTTTGGTGATGGTGTCTCTTCTGCCTGTTTGTAAACCAAATATAATATACCTGGCTCGTTCCACATAATTAGATGTTTTAACTGTCCAAGTGTGTCGATCCGTAGTTGGCAAGCTGGGATGTTCATGAAATTCCCAACTTCTAAAAGGAATTACAATATCACGATCAGCCTTTAACTTTCTTAATAGTAGCATTCTATGCTCGTCAGCTAATTTTACATGTGGAACTCTCCATACAATTTTGTCTAATGTTAATTTCCATTCTAAAGTTGCATCTGTTGTACCGTCTGGAGCTTTAATAATATCTTTATCGTTTGAAGATCTCAACAAAACTAATTCTTGTTTAACGTTTAATATTATTTTCCTATAATCTTCAGCAAAACCAAGCAACAAACGTAACGGAATATGAAAATCAAAATTTCCATTTGTATCTGGAGTGATTGTGTCTTTTGCAGGTAAAACCCATCCTGCAGGTTGTATTAAATTGGTTTCATTAGGTGATATAGATGTTAATCCCTTTAAAGTTGTTGCAATACCTACTTTTTTAGTAGAATCAACTGTTACACCTGATATTTCATATCTAATTTCATCAAACAGGAAAGCCATGGGATTATTTATAAATGGAACTGTTGTACCAGTAGTAGTACCGTCCTTTTTAGTAACTTTTCCTTCAATATACAAGTAACTTTCACATGGTAGTGTGTAAATGTCTTGATTTTGTATGGGAATACGAATTTCATCGTTATTGTTTAATTTTGATGAAGTGTAAGGGTTGTGGGTGTGATATTCTTTTTCCCATAGGGTTTCGTCGAATGTTGGACCCTGAGCTATATCCAGTATATCCATTATCGGTTACTTTTAATCCAATTCTCTCTAAGAAACGAATGTTCTCGCGTGTTAACTCCTCCACAGCTGAAGAGCTACTAATGCGGATTCCCGTAGGTTGTTCGCTTTTAAATGTTAAACCCATGATTTTGTATTAAAGTGTTGATTTTAAATGTAATCTAACCGTAATAGGCTCTTCTCGGAAATCTATTAAGTTACCGTCTTGATCCAATACGTTCAACACGATGTCTGAAATGAAAGTGGTGTTCAAAGGTAGATATACCAGGTTTTGCGGCTTTTCAACAATTTTAAATCCAGGTGGTACACTGGGGTAAAAAGTATGTATTATATGAGTATTTGCTCCATCTCTGTAAGCTCCTTGTATAATATTACAAGTTATGTCTATACTATTGACTTTTAATATTGTTACAGTTTGTTTACCGGAATGTGTTTTATTTGGTTCTAAAATTGCTCCATCTTTGGGAAATCCTAATAAATCACCAATTGAGTGTGACTTACTGAAATCTATATAATATTTTGAAGTAAGCTCAGCTTTCATTGTATTGTTATTACCTTTTAGCGTTATATTGTCTTTTCCCATTTTATTTTGCAAAAATTCATTAATATGATCAATTTCATAAGAACCTGTGGGTAGAGTGCAAACTTCCAAGTCTGTAAACTTCCCACTGGCATCTTTTCCTTTATAATAATGCAATAAGTTATTTTTACCTTCCGTAACATTGGGAATAGAGTTGTAAGTTGTAAAATCCAACAGTGCTGCCTCCCAAAATCTTCCTTTTTGCAAGCGTAACGCTGGAAAAAGGATACTTCGTAAAGTGGACGATTTTCCTGTTAATGATACCGTATAGGAAGACATCTCAATAGTGACTGATACTTTTAGCTAGGAATTCCAAACATAAATGGCCGCATATTGAAGTATTATCAGGTTGTTCTCTTTTATAGTTGTAATATATGTTTTTAGCAGATTTAAAGTAATGTTCAAGTTCTTTAGGTGGTGGCAAATTTCCAAAACTATCAAAATAATATACATTACTATTTAGTTTCTTATAACACACCCAATGGGTGCCGGGCCCTTCAGTATTATCCAAATTTACGATTCCAGTCTCATTTTTCCATATTTTCTTTGGTAAACTGTCTTTCATAAATACTCCGCGGAAAAATGGTATTTTTAAACAGGAAATATATTTAAATAATTCAACATTAGTCAACGCTTTATGCGGTATAACCAATTGATTTCTTTTATTTAATACGCACGATACGGTCTTAGGTATAGACCAGCCCCGTTTTTTACCATTGACCATATTGTCGGTTTTTTATTATTTTTCCTTGGAGAACGTCTTTTTAGTCTAATATTACCACCATGTTTTCTCTTGCTTGATCCTTTTTTATTCTTACCCCTCCTTTTTCCACCTCCTACCGCTGTTTTAGCCTTCATACCTGCTGTTACCGCTAAAGCTGCTGCTTTTTCCGCAATACTAGCGTCACTAGACTTTACTCGTTGCCAAGCTATATTCGCTAGCTTTTTATCAGCGATTGACCTATTTTTTGAATCGGTAAACGTGGAATATGCGATATCGTGTTCTTTACAAGCCTGATCTAACTTATTTATGCCTGGATCACCTCTTTCCAGTCGTTTTTTCAATTTAGTTCCTGGTCCGCAATACTGATAACCTCCCGGTATATGAAATTCGTATGGTAAAGCGTCTATTGCTCTATTTACGATAGATCCTACTGGAATTCGATTTAAGGCTTTACTTAATAGAGAAACCGCTGTGGACGTGATCCCACCTCCTTTCCTTACAGTGTCTCGATATGGACTGGTGTAATGAAATGCCATGATTGTCTTTTATATTCGAAAAGCGTAACCTATGTGTTACCTCTATGACAGGTTGCACATAAATGATGTAATTTATGGTGTTATTTAATTAAATATCAAAAGTACCCCAATCTGTTGATCTAAACTTTTGTGTATTATGATTAAAAAAGTATTTATAAAGAATTTCTTGTTTAATCCATGCACTTCTCATTTTTTCATCAATAGGTTTATGTTGTCCGGCTGCAATATAATTATGCATATCAAATAATAAATTACCTATTACTTTAACAAGAAAATTAACAGTTACAGCGTTATCAGCATAATCAGGGTCTGCAACATTTGTTAATCGTTTGTTATCACAATTCCACCATTGTTTTCCAGTTGGCTCTAATTGTATTATCTGTTCATAAGTAACAGCATCACCAGGCTTTTCACCAATACCTAAATTTGTCAATGACTTTCCTTTACCATCCCAAACACTATTGTTTTCTTCAAGTAAAGTAAACTTTTTATTTCCCTGTACAAATACATCTCCTTGTCGTGTTACTACTTGGTCTTGTTTCACAAAACCAGATGTTTCTTGTTTTAAAGTTTCCTTTATTTGCCCCACCGTTGCACCATCTGATGGTGCAGAACCATCTTTTACATTCGCTAAACAATTACCAAAGCAATCAATAATTCCTACATCACGTGTAATACAATGATCTTTGATGTATTTTAAATTTACAGCATCATTTTCATTCTTTGGATAACCTATATCGTTAATAACAAATTTATAAAAAGAAAACCCATCTTTTGTCTTTTCAGGTATTATAGAATGTAAATAGCGTCTATTTATGCTGTCTTTTTCATCTACAGGGTCTGCTACGTTAGATATACGTCGATTTTCGGCATTATACGTTTTTCCATCGAATTTTAACGTATTTTTCAATTCCGATGATAAATAACCTCTGTTTATTGCATCAGCGTTTTGATTTGGCTTACCGACGTTGGAAATTCTATGATTACCCGCGTTATATGTGTTTTTGTCTAGTTTCAGTGTTGGTAATATCTCTTTTTTTAATACTTTTAAATTTATTGCATCATTTTCATCTGTGGGATCATTAATGTTTTTTAACCGTTTATTACTAATATCATAATCTCCATCAGGTGTTTGTGGTAATCCAACACCTCTTTTTAAAGGATTAAAGTAATATAATCCATCTGATGAATACCGTCCGAACTTGTCAACACTCATGGTGCAACTGAATAACATTCTAGAGTGTAACCCATTTTTATAATATTAGTCCCGATTTCTAACCCATATCAGTTTTTATACAAATTCTTAGTCTTCATCAGTTACATTTGCATCATTCCCGGGACATTTAAAATATTTTAAATCTGCACTAATTAATGATCTGTCTGCTTCATTTCTAAATACATGATTTTTATGAATAAATTCCTCACCAGACAATTTTCTAAATCCGCTAAATGAATTTGGATCTGCAATTAATATATTTTGATAATCATTTACATCCATTAATTTAAATCTTTTGGTATTATAAATAAACTCTTGATTTGCACTATCATATTGTAATGTTTGTCCTACAGTTGCAGCATCCTTTGGATCTGTTCCTTGTGCCAAATTACCTATTTTCTTATTTTTCGCATTGAAAGTACTACCTTTTGGTTTGTCTAATATTAAAGATTGTTTTACTACAACACAATCGTAATCATCGATACCTGGAAATATGTCAATTATTCTTCTATTTGTACCCAACCAACTTCTATGATAATTGTTTGGATTAGTATGTAAAACTTGTGATAAAATCGGAACATCATGAGCATCTGTAGCTAATTGCGCATTTGATAATTTCATGTCTTTGCAATCCCAAACATTATTTTTTTGTTCAAGTAAAATAAACTTTTCATTTCCTTGTACAAACACATCACCCGACCGTGATACTACTTGATCCTGTTTTACAAATCCAGATGTTTCTTGCTTTAAAGTTTCCTTCATTTGACCCACTGTTGCACCATCTGATGGTGCCGAACCATCTTTAACATTCGCTAAACAATTACCTAGACAATCAATAACTCCTACATCACGTGTAATACAATGATCTTTTATATATTTTAAATTTACAGCATCATTTTCATTTTTCGGATAACCTATATCGTTAATAACAAATTTATAAAAAGAAAAACCATCTTTTGTCTTTTCAGGTATTAATGAATGTAAATAGCGTCTATTTACGCTGTCTTTTGCATCTTTAGGGTCATCTACGTTGGATATACGTTTATTTTCAGCAGTATACGTTTTTCCATTGAATTTTAACGTATTTTTTAATTCTGATGATAAATAACCTTTGTTTATTGCATCAGCGTTTTGATTTGGCTTACCAACATTGACAATTCTATGATAACCTGCGTCATATGTGTTTTTCTGTAGTCTTAATGTTGGTGATATCTTTTCTTTTAATACTTTTAAATTTATTGCATCGTTTTCATCTGTGGGATCTTTTATGTTTTTTAACCTTTTATTAGTTATATCATAATCTCCATCAGGTGTTTGTGGTAAACCAGCACTTCTTTTTAAACTATTGGCATAATATAACCCATCCGAGGAGTAACGTCCGAACTTGTCGACACTCATGGTGCAACTGAATAGTATTCTAGGGAGTAACGCATTTTTTATAAGATTACCCCACGGTTTCGGAGTTCATCCACTAAAGCCACCCATTCGTTTTCCAATCCAGTATGACCCGCTTCTTTAGCTTCATGTATTATTTTCATTCTATCCACCAATTTATTGATATTATTGTAATAAATCACATTTGTGTTATATAGTTTCTTCATTAAATCTGTACCCGTAACGGACTTACTTCTTTTTCTTCGTTCCTGAGCACTTACATCCAAAGTGGATGCCATAAATCTTCGTTTTACAGGTTTTCTTTGTGTTAACGGCATTGTTTGTCTTCTAGTTGGTATTAACTTGGATACAAATTCTTTATATTTTAAAGACTTAGATCTAAAAGGAGGCTGGTCAGGTAAATACTTTCTCCTATATGCATTTGTCTGTTCCAAAATATTTTTATATGCTTCCATGTCTTTTTCTTTCACTAACGATACTGAAGGCTTATTTTCAAATAATAATTCAAATAATCCTTTTGTGCCCTTATACCTTTGATCACCAATGACAATATTATCATGTTCGTCAACGTTTACCGGGCTATTACCAACCATTAAACCTTCTTCTGTTAATCTTACTCCATAACTATGGTAGTTTTTATTAGGATTTATTCCAGCTAACATTTTTATCATGTATTTCCTTCCTAAAGGTCCTTTGTTATGAATGTTTTCACCCAACAAGCTTATGTTTGACGGACCTTCCCTTGCTTCTTCTTCTTTTTCCTCTTCACTAGCAGTTGATACATCTTCATGTCCTCTTTTAGCTTTTACTTCATATAATTCTCTTATACCACTATAGTCTGGTGATTCTAGCTCTCTTTCAGGTTCTTCGCCGGTAAAACCACTATATGTAGAGGATTCCAGGTCTTCATCACTAAAATCTTCTGATTTTACATCTTCTCTTTCAAACTTTGTAATAGGTGCAATTGCATCTCCTTCCAAAACGGGTTTAGCAAATTTTTTGTTTAATTGTTTCAAGGGTTCAGTAATAGGTTTAAAAGTAGATTCAAGAAATTTCTCCCTTTCGCTAATACCTAATTTTAATGCTCTGTTTTTATCTCGAATAGAATCACTAAGTGATTTTATTTCCTTTATTAACTTTTCTTGGTTAACCATGTTTGTAGCAAGACGTGTTGTACAACAATGAATGTTTTACATCATGATCAGTGTATTAGTATAAATTTATCAAATCCTATCCTGTATCGACCATTGTTTAGCGGTTGTTCCTTCATAATTGTTAAAAACCCATATTTTTCAGCCCAAGCCTTTCCACACAACTCTTTAAATCGTTCAAATGGCATATCCGCACTTACATGGTCATAATATATGTGTTTTAGGTTGGTTTCATCCTGTTTAAATACAATTAACATGTTTGCATTGTCTCTAATGAGCTGTTTCGGTATTTTGCTGTAAGTTTGACCAATATAAATGCTATCTATGTTGTTATGTCGACCCATGGTGAAGTAATTTCTTATTGTATTTTGATTTTCACAAGATACGTCGTCAAATATGAATACTGAGAATGGTTTAGCCTCTTGCGGTTGCATGACACTCTCGCTCGCGTTGAATTTAAAATATTTAACTTCAGGCACATTATTGAGTATTTGTTCCAATAACTGATATTTTGGTTGTTGTAGTGACTTTGAAAATACATATAAATTATTGAAACGTAATCCTTTAGGGTTTGTAATCAAATTGAATACTACATTTGTTTTTCCACAATTGGAAGGACCGGTAACCAGACAACGCACCGTGTTTGGTAACAAAACACCGTGTTTCCCAGTATTGAATTGAGAACCATCCACTGTGAGTTCATCTATATTATTAATAGTAAAATTGTCTTTTTGCGGTATTATCTCCATCCTTTGTAATGGTTCAACCCAAAATGATGCTCTATCATTATATTAGATCCTTTTTAGGTATCCAAGAATCTTCCGTTTTATTAAATCCTAACCATCGTACTTTAACCTTATCCTTTTTTCGTTGCAACACCTTTTCAACTAAATATACATCACCTACTGTTGATTTTAACATTTCATGTCCATAAAACCCTCCTTCAAGCAATTGTCCTTTATTATCTTTTAAAATGTAAGTTTCTGGTACTGTAGGTTGCACCTTAAATACGGTAAATACCTCATTTGTCCAGTTCGGAAGATATCTTTTACTGAATACACCTTTGTATTTGCTTATTCGCACTTTATCGCCAACATTAAACCTTTTAGGCTTTAGTTTTTCAACTTTTGGTTTAGTATTCATTTTTATACGTTTTAATACAAGTTTTTCATTTTTATTAGTCACCTGGCTTGGTTTCATACCGATAGTTCTATGAAACTTGTTATTGTAATCGCTTATAAGTTTTGGTAACACATCAATCCATACGTGTGATCCTCTGTTGGAAAACATCTTATACATCGCACCTTTTAAAGTTCTGTTAAATCTTTCAATTATTGATGCTTTTACCTCTGAATTGGTTGAGTAATGGTTAATGTTGTGTTTTTTCATTAAATTTGCAAATTCCTTATTAAAGTATTCTTTTCCATCATCAGTTTGTAAATGTTTAATAGTATGTTTGTCTCTTTGTATAGCTGTTTCCATTGCTTTTGTAACACTTTTGCCACTTTTATCTTTTAGCGGTAAAGCATCTGCCATTTTTGAAAAACAATTAATAATAGTCAATATGTATTTAAATCCTCTATTTTGTTTACTATAAGGAATCATTTCGATTAAATCCGCTTGATATAAATCATTTATTCCTTTTATCACTGTATTTCTTCGTGGAAACTTTCTTCTTGCAGGTTTATGAAGTTCGTTGACAATTTCTTGCTTCAAGTCCTTCATATTGCAGGTTTGAATGTTTCTTGTATCACATGTATAGTCACAATGAATGCTGTCTTTAATATTCACATTATTTATATATAGGTCAAGGTCATTCAAACTTGTGTAAAAAAATGGGGAACACGGCATTGGACTTGCCGTGTTCCCCATTTTTTTACGGAAGGAGAAAGGAATAAGGTCGAAGTTGCAGAAGGACGAAGAATAGGTTACTAGTCGATAGGGTTTAGAGAGTAGTGACCAAAAGGAAGAGTGTGAATTTTGTCGGGCATAATATGTCTTTTATCATCCCGAGCTGATAGTGCTCTTTTAACTTCAGTGACACTGTAGAACTCATGTTTAAAGCTTCTGATAGTGTTAAACGTTGCAGACATTGTAGAATCTTCAAACAAGCAGGTCTTGTAATGGTCAAATGTCACACGTTTCTTCAAGTACGATGTTTTGACTCCTTTAGCTTTCTTCACTGTCGGTATGTCGTTTTCCATATACATCTTGAAGGAATATAATTTGGACATCAGCGCAACTATTTCCTCCAAAGGTATTCCATTTGCTTCATCTTTAAATTTTCCAATTACTTTTTTATTCTTTTCATTGTAATTCGGATGGTTCTTCGGATAGTCAGAGAAGTCAAAGTCGTCTTTGTATGGGAAACTCCTTAGATCTTCATACATGTCCAAAGTCTTTATCCAGTAGATAAACGCGTCGGTATCCATGTATGCAACTCCAATGTTGTCTCTTCCATAGTGTTTAACCATTTTGTTGTAATGGAAATCATACATCAGAGTTTTACTTATATCCAAAATCGACATTCCAATGTATAACGGACGATCCATCACTATTGTTGTTTTATTCATACTGACAGCAACTAGATTTTCGTTTATAATCATTGATGTTCCGAAATTTGGTTTTTGCACTAATTTTTCCAATTTCCTAGGATCACTTACTAATTTTACAATTTTGTGTTTTCTCTTGTTCTCCAAGGTCTTCCCAAAGATGGCGTTGTTCATTAATTTGTAGAAGTCCTTTTCAAATGCTGTTGTCGCTGCAGCTCTTCTTGTAGTGTTGGAATCGATATATGGTTTCAACCAACAAGACTGGGTGAATTCAATTGCTCTGTGAATTTTCACTATACGTAGGCCCAATTCAAGTGCTTGTTGAACTACCCAGTAGTGTGCCACATATCGACTCTTATTCTCCAAGGTCATCATCAGCTTGGGCCATCTTCCTGTCGGTGAAACTTCAGTCTTGGCTAGGAGAGGCAGGTCGTAATGATGGTCGTGAAGGTGTTCTGGATATTCAAAATCACAGTCCAAAATATAGCCTGTTTGGCCATCTTTTGGAATCCGTGATATGTCACCGATGGTGGTCGGGTCAATCCACTTGAAGTCTGCGTAGGGAAGTGGATTTGACATCGCCCAACCATAGAGGTTGTTCGCATCAAAAT
The DNA here is from genome assembly GCA_030545055.2 of Neoaliturus tenellus. NCBI lineage: Eukaryota > Metazoa > Arthropoda > Insecta > Hemiptera > Cicadellidae > Neoaliturus > Neoaliturus tenellus. The sequence continues at coordinate 129,313,339 of CM061535.1, forward strand.
ATCCAAGGTAGAGTGATGGTTGTTGCTCGTCGAAGTTGGGGATATACTTGTTGTTGGCCTTAACATGTCTTGTCACAGCTTGAGTCAAACCACCTCGTACACCTGATTCGATCATGAGGACCATATCGATGTCTGTGAGAAGCTCCAATCGGCAGTTAGTTGACTTGAGCATAGCTTGCCATGCTAATCCAGGGGATGTATACGAGTGTAAAGGATCCAATCCGTATGCTGAGAAACAGGTGTTCCGAAATTCTTCCATCACATCGCACAGCAGAGTTACATCCAATTTTATATAAAAATCAGAATATTCCCCTAAAGTTTGAATGTTTAGTTGGTTCCAAACATTACACGCATGATTGTAGTCTTCAACGGAGATTTCACTTTCATTTAATTTGCTATTGAAGGCTTCAATCGGTGGTAGACTGGTTTCTTCAAACTTTTCTGTGGAAGTTATATAATCATAGGGGAAAACTCCTTTTCGTAATACTAAGTCCAATTTATCTTCAGGTACAATTTTGCTGGTTTCTTTTAGATCTTCTCTTCTTAGGTTCTCAGACAATTTGCTCAAACTAGATGACATAAATCTATAAGAGTCTACGAAGCGAAGTTTAATTTTACCAACTGTTTTTGAAAAACTGATGTACTTCTCCAATGTTTCAGCTAATACTTCGATTTTTCCATCATCTCGTCCTAACTCTGGGATAATGAAGTGGGAGTCATAGCCGCTAAGATTGTGTAACACGACAGGAATAAATTGAGGCAGTTTGTAATTTATATTGCATGAATTACAAGCAGGTCCTCTGTATAACCCTGTGAGGTGATCATGATCTCTTACTTTTTGATTTTCTTCACTGAAGCTCTTCTTGCATAGATAACATCTTGTTGCCGAAATGTATTCTTCTTGTTGATTTTGGTTCAAAGGTTTCATGGGTAAAACATTACCGTATAAGCGTTCCGCCTTTTCAGCAATGTTATACAACTGGTCTACAAAATACTTAGCAGCTCCTTCCCCACGGTAGAGTATCGGAGTGGATGTTAAGCCGTAGTCTTGCAATTGTTCTTCAGGTAAAGTAGATTTCACCAATAAGCAAAAACTGTTAGGTTGATGCAATTGATATTTGGTTCTTCTAGTTACTTCACCATCCGAAAGTTCCTGCGGCACTAACGTGGATTCAAAGTCAGCGTAGATAACTAGTGGAATCCGGTATTGGTGAACTGTTTTATTGAACTGGACAAATGCTCTAGATGGTGGTGGCAGACTAATCTTCACTTCATAGTTGTCATTACAAAGCCGCTGGTGTTCCGACAACCACTCCGATCCTCCACGTCTCAAGTCTTTATTTGTGAAACAAAAGCATCTCTTACACACTGTTACTCTAATTTTCTTTTTAGTCACTTGTCGTCCAACCAAAGTTTCAAAGTTCTTGATGTTAACATAATGTGATATTTCACCTTTGGTCAATAGCAGCAAATCTGTATGATTTTGACGTTCAGTCTTTGTAACTCGTAACGGGTATACGTTATTTGATTCGTCTAAACCAAACACATTAACTGAAACTCCTGGGTTTTTTCTTTCAAATTTAGCAACATCATTAAGACTAACAGGATACGACATACCTTGGAAGTTATAGCGGTGTTGAACAGCTTCGTATGCTATGCTAGGTCTACAGGAATGGTCTTCCACATATTTTGCTAACATTGCATACCGGAAACATTCATTATCCTCATTTTTCACATTGATACATGATCTCGTATCTCGGATCACCTTTGGTAGAGGGATAAAGCTGCTTCCTCTCATACCATATCCATGCTTGTGAACCCTCACATCCATACCTTCAATTGATGATAGCGTCCAGCCGGATCCTCTTCCTTCATGTTCTTGAAGTTTCACTAGCAGTTCAACCAAACATTCTTCTAAAATTTCGTTGATATCAGATGTGGTTGTAAGGGTTCGGTTTTTAGCAATGAATGCTCTCGGTGAATTTTCACCATCGGTATTAGTAAACATAGCCTCCAACACCAATCCAAATTTAATAAAGTTCAATCTTGCCAATTCTTCCGTCAATGTTTTTACAACTAGTTTTTTAGCTTGAGTTATAAAATTTTCCAATTCTAATTGCACATTATTAATTTTGAAATGAATTACAACTGGTCCTGGCAAGGCTGTAGTGCGCAGTTGTCTTATATCTTCCATATCCTCTTCTTGGGTACGCAGTTGTCTTACATCTTCCACTTCTTCCGTATCTTCTTCTTCCATTTTTTCTTCTTGAATAAATCCTCCAGCTGTAGATGGTCCAGCTCCGGTAAATTGAATAACACTTGGTCTTCTTCTTTGCATTAACTGTAAATAGCTAGCCCAGTCCTTCTGCTTATGGGGTTTTTCCAAAAACCGATCAATCGCATCCAAGTCTTCTTCACTTACTACAATCTCTTCTTTTCTGTCCTCTTCACGATGCAATTCTCGGTGTAACTGTAGATAGCTATCACAGTCGTCCATCTGCTTCTGGCAGTTTTCCAATAACCGATCAAACGCATCCAAGTCTTCTTCACTTACAACAATCTCTTCTTTTCTGTTCTCTTCATGATGCAATTCTCGGTGTAAAACAAAGATATCTTCATCTTGGAAAAACTCACCACAAATATCGCAAAGAGCCATTTTTTTTTACAGTTTGGCTTTGAGTGTGCACTCGGTGAATGTCCACGCAATAATGAGCAGCGCGCTCAACCGGGTCCCTTTATACCCGAGGTTGAAGGGTGGGGGAAGGTGACGTCATATACATCCAGTTTATCAATCATGTAGCAGATTTGGCTTTAAAACACCCATTTTCAATTTATTCTTCAACAGGTTTGATAAACCAATAATCTTTGGTCTAAATCCACTACTTTGTACAAATTTTTTGTTTGGGCACTTCTCGTCCGGAGCAAAAAACTTTTTGGTCAAGGTCAAAATTTTTTCTCCAAAAAAGAGTTCCGGGGGGGGGGTTCGCACTTTTTAAAAAAATAAGCCCCACTTGAGGCATTTATGTTACCATAGCTGAAGCCTCCCAAGGGACCCAACTATAAACAACTCCAAACTTGTGGGTTACAAATACCTAACTGTTATATTTTTTAACAGACATTAATGTATTAACTGTGTTAATAAGACCTGACTGTTAAACACTTTGAAAGATTTTACATATTTAGGTCAAGGTCACAAAAAAACTTTAAAAAAATTAAGCCCCACACCCCCCTTTGGGGGTGTGAGGCACTTGGGTTGTCATCGCTGTAGCCTCCGAAGAGACCCAACTATGACAACAAGGCAACATCCAATGTCGTGTACCCTTCGCCACGCAAGACTTGTAAACATTTACTGCATTGTCTTTTCAGTAGCTAACAAAGATTCATTTTACATAATTTTGTGTTTCCAGAAGGAAACAAACTGAGGACACCCTAGTGGCTTACGTCCTCGTCCGAGTGCAGAGGCCGCCGCAACCTTTTGCATGCCAGCGTACAAACGGACATGCTCCCAAATGCCATCCGCAACCTTTTGCATGCCTGGCAGGAGCCTACCGATAATTAAAATAGGCTTTACACGGGGGCCTACTCCCGTAACCTATCTTTAATATTTTTAATTTACAATGCATTGAATTTTTACAAGTCTTTGTGGGTCAAGGCCACACGGACATTAAAAAATCTCGGCCCCCGTACATCCATGGCGAACCACGAATGTTCGGGGGCCTTGGGGACTAAAAACACAAATATCTAACAAAGATTCATTTACATAATTTTGAGTTTCCAGAAGGGAAACATACTGAGGACACCCTAATGGCTTACGTCCTTGGTCCGAGTGCAGAGGCCGCCACAACCTTTTGCTTGCCAGCTTACAAACGGACATGCTCCCCAAATGCCATCCGCAACCTTTTGCATGCCTGGCAAGGAGCCTACCAATTATTAAAAGTGGCTTTACACGGGGGCCTACTCCCGTTCCCTGACTTTACAATTTACTTTGAGCATTGAAAAAGCTCAAGGGGGGATTGCTAAAACAAGCGTATACACTTTAGAAACATATAACACACTTACAACACACAATTGAGCTCAACGTAGTCAATGCTGGAACAAGCACATACACATTAAACACATATAACAAACAAGACACAAAGGATAAAAGACACACAGGAGACGTAGGGTACAAGTAAAACACTCTCATATAAAACAATTCGCAATACCCAAACGCAAGCGCAATATCTTACAACTAATACAAGTCTTAAAGTTAGAGTAGACTTCGCTAAACACTGAAGGCGCCATTCAATGTTTAGTGATGCCTATGGCGGTCCGTCCCGATCGTTCACGTTCAACGCGCGGGAGCGGACTGCGAGCCGGCTCTGGCCGGACCCCCTTATATCCCCACCGGGGCTGCCACGCCCAGGATATCAGGGGTGGGGGAGGGGGTGGGGGTGGGGGGGGTTCGCACTTTTTGTCGGGGGGGGGGGTTCGCACTTTTTGTCGGGGGGGGGGGTCGCACTTTTTGTCGGGGGGGGGGGGTTCGCACTTTTTGTCGGGGGGGGGTTCGCACTTTTTGTCGGGGGGGGGGGCCGCACTTTTTGTCGGGGGGGGGGGGGTTGACTAAGTTAAGTGGGTCAAGGTCACCCACAACACTTGTACTCTAAGTGTTGGCTATACCCCCACCACAACTGGGTCCCTAGGCTGCACAACACCGCTTCGCCAGTATGTCTCCGGCTTCCATGCGGTGCGTCTCGCTGTTCTCTAGCTCTCTATATGTAAGTAATTTTACAAGTTCTGAATGTAGGTCACTACACTTCGACTCTGGGACGATATCGACTTGTAGTGTTTCAGTGTTTTGACTCAAGGTCATCACACTTTAACTCTAGCACATCGGTTATCGTACCAGAGGTGCTCAATAACCTAACTTGTAATGTTTAGGGTGGCGTTTGCACGCCACGTGGTATCGCCATGAGTGTCCAGTCCAAGTTTTAAGTTAAATTAATTTTACTGTAATCTTTTCCATTTCTGCTTCGTTTTGCCAAAGTATAAGGTGTCGCTTAATAAAGTGGTATTTCTCTAAAGTTATAGGAGATTGCAAGGATACAATTAGTTTATTTAGGAGACTCTTCATCTTGGAGTTTAACACAATTTCCACTTTGACTTTGCTTCCTCGGCTCTCACAGCCTAAGCTGTACAGAAATGTTTCTTCTAGTGCCAACTCGGGCCAAGAGAACAGTGTGTTGACTGTAGGACAGCTCATGGTGAAGTGATGCGAAACTCCAGCGTACCACCTCACCTTCCCCCGCCACTGTGACCTTCCCCCACTCCTGCTGTTTCCCCCACCTCTTTTCCCTTGACTCATGCGCTACAAGCAGTCTCTCAGTATTGTGCGGACTTTTGTGAGGGGAAGCCATGTCGCGGGACGATTTAGGTAAGAAACTTAGCTGTGTTAAGACTTTATTAGTTGCTCACTGTCCACCACTGAAAGTTAAGAGAGTTTCAACTTTAGCTAAGTGGCGCAAACTGTTGCGTGGACACCCTAAGTTTTATACAAAACAGACTAATGTCAGTTTTACTGATGAGGATTTGTTTAAAATATTGGATGAAATGACTTTTCCTTGCAAAATTCAGTTAGTTACTCCCATTCCTGACAGTTTAGAGTCTTAGTCTTTCAAGCCAATATACCTAGCATACACAGAGCCTGACAGTCAGTCACTCGGTGGCTGTCGTGGGGTGCGCATCGGTGTCGGCGCTCCGTTGTTAAGTTTTCAAGGTCACAGTAATATGAAATTGGGGGTGTTGTGCTAGTTCAAGGTCACCTGAGGGATTACCGATTGCCCATTTAGGCAGAGTCATGTCAGAAACTCGAGTTTAACTTGGCACTTTTGCCGTTTCTCGTCGAAAATTCGCTCCAAGTGGTCAAGGTCACGGGGACTCTGACTGAAACTCGGAGCGTAGTGCGAGAAACGGCAAAAGTGCCAAAAAATTTTAAGTTTCTGCGTGACCTTGACCTTAGTGGCGTCGGTGACGTCGTTTTGATGACGTAAGAGGTGATGACGTCATCAGCACGTCATTTCTGTGAGGTCATGGGTGTGACGTCATCGAAATGACGTCATTAGTGATGACGTCATCGATGATGCAATCGGTGACGTCATCGATGGGGTCATTGACCTCGATGACGTCATCGATGACGTCATCGCTCGGGTGACCTTGAACTGGCCCAAAAGCCCCCATTCCCCACTACTCACTCTATATAGTACATGTATCATAATCTTTAGATCATCCACCTATATAAACGCCTTTTCATTCACCTATCATGGCCAGTAGAAGATAACCGTATCAGATAACCGACACTAACTGCATTTCAATAATAGTAAAATTGTTGTTAAAGTCTATCAAAGAACAACGATAAATCGTCCATGACGCATTTTTTACATCGACGTTCACAAAGCCTTTGTTCTGTAAACAAACTGCGTTTATTGTAAAACGATAAATTCAATTTTCACTGTAACCGTTTGGCGTATAGAGCAATATTATATTGGTTTATTTATGTTTTAATAGTTTTTTATTACAGGAAAAACTGAATTTATTATGTTTTCTTGACGGACATTGTTTGCTTAAAACTTTTAAGTCTTATGAATTTGAATGCTTTGCATATTATAAAGAATGAGGATCTATTATTGTATTTTGCCTCTGAACTCCGAAAACCACAAAAGTTTATTTCAAGTCAGTAGTTTTAGCCGTTTTTGAGGAATTTGAATTTATTACCTTTTTAAAGGGTGCGCCACCCATTAAATAAATAAAATCTAGCGATATTTTGAATCACTAATACATTTATGTTTGTTGATTCATTATTTTTTTACTAAGAGTCATCTTCAACTTCAGGCCATTTTAGCACAGTTGGCTAGATGTAGAAATTTATCAATGTAGAAATGGATTTTTCCTCAATTACACTTTTGCCATAAAAAGCTTTATACCAAGTTTTGACTTATTCCAAAAAACCGTTTTAAATTAAAAATTATTCTTTAAAAATACAAAATGATGGCTGTATACTTAATAATGGAGTTTTGGAAATTTTAAATATGATATTTTGGCTTGTCTTAAGGTCAGACATATTAGACATAAGGTACCTTAAAATGAGAGTTTAGGGACACCTTTTATGAATAATTGGCATGGGACATTTCTTGGTCCTGTTAAGACAGAACTGTGAATGTATGGATGAAGTTTTCCAGTTCGGATATTCATGTCGTGGATGTGTGTTGGAGGGGGGGGGGGTGACACGGGGGGGTGGGAGGGGGGGCATTGTCTATGATCCGCGAGCGTTCATCCTCAGTCTGGGCCCATCAATTGACTGTGCATTCATTCACTACGACATGAACAATAACTGTTCAACGATGAACTACAGTTTCCCCGTATGACATATCTTTTTTCAGCTATTCAAGTTTTAATATAGTTGAGGCAACCTCAACATCGACGAATAAATTTTTAAATTTTCAATGGCTTTGCAAGATTTATACATATACGTGTTTCTTTAGAGTAAAAAACATAATATTGTTTTTCAGTACTTATTGCTCATTATTTTTGTTGCTCATTATGTTTTTCAGTACTCATTATTGCTACTAATTGGCACCATTCGTAGAAGATCCATTTTTATAATAATCATTTGTATATTTTAGGTGGTAGAAATTTTTTAACTCCCCAACAAATTCGTCTTCCAAGTTATTCAGTGGCATTCAGCATCATTAATATAATATCACTCCACTCATGTCATTCAAGTGCGGATTTCCTCCTCCCTTGACCGTCTCGTGACGTCAGCATTGTCGCCCCCCCCCTACAACACGTTGTTGATTGTTAATGATCAGAAATGTTACAATATAAAATACAAATTTGGACTGAAAAGTATTAACAAACTCTAATGTTTATGGTATAAATTAACTGATTTGTTTTTATATTTTACTTTCAGAAGTGTGGACACATAATGCACAACTGGTATCTAATTGTTTAAGACTACATACATTTGTTAGACTACATTTGTTAAAAATCAAGGATTTTGGAACTGAATGATTGAATTTTGGTTTTAAGTTTTAGTTATATTCTATTAATAATTTTAATTTTATTCTTGCTTTAAAATTTATTGAAAAATAAAGAAAAAATTAGTAGTTCGCTCAAGATAAAACGAGCTCAGTAACAATTTTAGATAACCTCAGCGTCATCAAAGCACTAGAACAAAAGATAGATGAGGAAAAGTACATTTATCACTTATTTTCATTGTTTTTATTCTATTTATTTTATGTTTTATTTGAAATGGGATTTGGTTTCCGGCCGAAATCATGAATGATTTCAAAGCAAATTAAATAAAGTGGATCCCAAATACTAAGTATAAATAATATATTTTTGAAGTCAGGCAATGTTCGCATGAGATTATCTATGAAATATACTTCGATAGTTACAAATCGTGTAAATACCTATGTACCAAAGGAGGGTATCTTTAGTATCTTAGAGCCGCTTGAGTGTGCATTTCATACCAGTTAGTTAATAACAACTTTAGGGGAAAGAATTTGGTGGCAAAATAAATTAAACAGAGAATTAACCGTTACACACTTACAGGCCAACATAAAATATTGTAGCAGATCTCAGAGAAGTAATAAATAGTATTTTTTAAAAATCTGATTGTTTTAATAAAGTCCTTATTTAATAATAATAACAACAACTGGCTGGGTGGCTGAGTGGTTATAGTGCTCTCCTTAGAATCCAAAAATTGCCGGTTCGATCCTGACGAAAGTTAGTAGCTTTTTTAACGATCGATTCCGGACCCAGTTGCCATGTGTCATTGGGCTATTTATTAATGATGATTTCTAACAACTGGTCGATGTTAGATAGTAACAAGACCGGGGTTTGGACCGTTCCCCGTCAAAACGTTGAAAATGGCACTGGTGTAGATAGACACAAAACAAAACAAATATTATCAATGAAATAACATTTTAATGTTTATAATGCTTGTGAAATGTCATACACAAGCTAACAATAATTATCTAACCTTTAGTGTTTATTTGGATGACAATTTTACTACGTATTAAATATTTATCATATTAAAAAAATACCTTTAACTATCAAACTTCTGTTCACTCTCATGCGCCAATCCTTTATAGCTTATCTAATCATTTGATTATAAGTTTATTTATTACGTTCGAAAATGAACTGCCTTTGTTGTTCCCTCCATATTCTTATCTCAATAAACCACAAAAATCAAGGCACAATAAATGTTAAAGCCAACAACGAGGAGGTGTACAAAACAACTTGTGGTTTAGGTTTGGTGGGGGGGGGGGTAGGGGGGGGCGGATTGTTAATAAATCTGTTGACATTGCGCTGTTCCGCCTCAGCAGGTTAATGTTAAGTCGCAGTTTACATGTGTTAGTGTTGAGAGAAATTTATGGACGGCACGTGTAATGAAACCGGGACTGCAGCTGATAAAATGGCTACCAACACAATGTGTACAATTGGCTCGGTCTCCCCCGAAACTGTTGAGATTTGAGGGTACACAAAATTCACTGTTTCAATGAATGTGGTTTTTATTGTGTTAACCAAGGATAATGTCAATCGTTCAGGGCTTTTAGGCCCGATATTACTGGAAAGTAAAAAGTCTACCAACGACTTTTTATAATTCACTATTTCAGCAAGCCGCAACAATTTATTCTACGAATGGTTAAAGGACTGTTGGATACGATTTAAAAATAAAAAATGTTGGTTTTTTATGTTTATTGGACCCAAAAATTATATTTGTAAATCACATTAAGAAACAAACAGTTCGCACGATAAAAATAACTCAATTTTTAGCTAAATGTTTTGTTGTTTTTCTCTTCATCTTAAAGTATGTGTAATTTTACTTGCGTAATATTGATGTAAGGACGTGGTTATATTTTGTAAACAACTAGCAAAAGCAAATGACTTTCACATTTAACTGTTGACCGTCTGACATGACAGGTAGGCACGTGACTAGGAGACATGAGCAGGGATGATGACGGAATGACGGACTGACACTTGACAGATTGAAAACCCCTAATCCCCTAATGCGATGAACTTCAACACCATGACCAAATGGCCCAATTTTTAACAAGCAGCATCATTTAAGAATCATTCATTTTGTATTTATCCATTTTCAAAACATGGACTGTGATTCATTTCGGATTTAAATCCTAAAATACTTTTGACAGAATTATTTTGAAGCGTGGCTCAAAACAGTTAATTTTTTTTTCTTTTGTAAAAGTTGAAAGTTAGTTATATATTAAAGCAACAATTAAAAGCAAATGGAACCGAAATAATGCTCTGGTTATGTACCATTAAACTGACTTAGTGCAAAATCCCAACAGATTATTTTAGCAGAGGCTGCACTTCAGTTGGACTTCCAATAACATTCCCTTTAAGGTTGTATAGCAGTCCATACTAGTCTCCTATAGCTTTTATTTGTATCCAAGTTTGATCTAAACAATAAAAAACAACCAATTTTACCTTGAAACATGGCGAAGAAAAGAGGTTAACTACTCGTGCCTAAATCAGATAATTATTATAACCTGTACATTTAAAGTATATGTAATGAATCGTTTAACAGCTTTCAGAATAATATTACGTTATGAATCATTAATTCAGTGCAAGACATACATAATAAAATAGGTTTATTTCTTCATTTTGCGATAAAAAAAGATTTGTAAGTGTGGGGTTAAAACAAATAAATGAATTAGACGAAAAGTTTAACAAATTTGCCATCTAAAAAGACTTTCTTATAAAAAGCAAAGTCTTTTTTATTAAAAAATCATCTGGCAACACTACAGTTTATCATAAAAAAATGAAATTATAAGTTGTTAGGAAATATTAAAAAAATATATAACAATTTGTGCTAACTCAGCAACTTATAATATGATAATATTTGTTGACGATTTTACAAAAGAACAGCAAACTATATTATAGATTGCATCTTTATTGATTCGGAATGTCACATAAAATAGAGTTACAGCCTATTACAACACATTACAGAAATAACGTTTGTATAAATATGTTTATTTCTTCATTTTGCGATAAAAAAGATGAAATAAACGTTTAAGTTGAATTAAACATGAAGGCATCATTAAGTTACTATATATACAAAAGTAATCAAGAATGGTGTTAAGCAAGACGCCATTAACATAGAATAAGTAGTAGTAAATGAGCTACTAGTAAATTCTAACATTAACAATGTTAATTAGTTTCATACAAAAGCTCATAATATAATATAAAATTGCAAACTCTCTTGAATTGAAGGGAAAGTGGAGGAACTTAGAGGAGAATGGATCTGGTAATTATGTTACAATTACCCTAAAGAGCCTTGTGCAAAGCCTGTTCTCCTCTCGAATCTCAAACGTACGCATGGGATTTCCATTATCACTTAGTCCTAAGGTGTTGGAGTGCCGCCATGTTGAATTTATTTTCCATAAGGGAAATGCTAATCTTGTTCCCAGCGGCTGTCTTATAATTTCCTTTATTGTTTGACGATCTGTTAAGAGTTAATTTTATTAGAATCTAAATAAACTTTACTTTTGTGAGATCGATTAAAAAAAATTTATGGAATCTCATCAAAAGTATACTGTATTTAATGTTACTTAAATCAATAAAGATGCAATCTATATAGAATTTGCTGTTCTTTTGTAAAATCGTCAACAATTATTATTATATTCTAATTTACTGAGTTAGCACAAATTGTTATAATAAATTTTTAAATCATTCATAACGACTTATAATTACATATATTTAATTTGTTATTTCTATTTTGAAAAAAAAAACAACTATATTTGTTATCAAAAATAAACCTCGCAAACCACATATGTCTTGATTGACCCCTTATTTAGAGCTAGAAACAATAATTTGATGATTATAAACAATGAGTTTTTGCGTTTCCCGTTTAAAATGGTGTTATGGGGGAAATGGGAAATGGGGATGGACTCCAACTATTTAACTTATCTTAGGCCTTGATTTAAGGCATATTTTTTCCTCTTCGTATGTATTTGTTGGAAACGTGTTTTTTTTTTTGACGAAAGTGTAAGAGATAGAGATTTTAAATAATTCATGTATTTATCAGTCTTTATAACACTATAATATAATTGGAGGGTGTGGGGAAGTAGGCAGCAACATCACCCATTGGGCTATTCATCTTTCATTCAAAGGGCAAGGTCTTGTTACTACGTGATCAGTTATTTAAGTTAATTTAAACATAAAAATGTTACAAGCTGGCTGTTAGTTATAGGTTAAAGCAACAATTTTAAGTGATTGGCACCGGAATAATGGCGTTATTGTGTACCTCGAAATTTTCAAGCGTAACATCAAAACAGATTATTTTATCAGAGGCCACTGGACCTGTCTCATTATGACTTCTGATAACATTTTCTTTGATGATGGTGATAAGTTTTAATTTAACTCCTCAGAGTGTTATCTGAGTTCCAAAAACAAAAAGCAACATCACCAGTTCAGTAATGAATTTGAAAGTTGAGTTTTAGGTAATACGAAAAAAGTACAATAATAGTTATTTTCATTAATTAAAGTCACAAAAATCCATGAAGCCTCCAATAATTAAATAATAAATCCAACTAAATGTGGTGTACATATTTTAACACTCGATTTTGTAAAAATGTAAACATAACAAACAATGATGTAAAATAAATTTAAAATATTATGACAATATTTAGATTTACTTTTTAACACAATATTTTTTGAACAATTTTGATTTGTATCTGATCAAGTTTAAACAATAATTTAACCCCTAAATAATGTGGTAAATGTTAAAGTTTGAGTTGTACATGGTGGTAAAACACACCTCCTTTGGACCTTTTATCAGCAAATGTTTGAAAAGTAAAGGGACCTATTCCCATAAGGTATCTCCTGGTTCCTTCGATAACGTCCAACATTGCTGTAGATGAATTATTTGATCTTCCTGACTCTTATATCATAACAATAATGCAGAGATATTTTATGTCTCTAGTTTTGATATACAATAAATTATATAGTTTAACTTACACTAAAATTACCCTCTTCATTATCGTATTAGCAGAATTTAACAACTATTTTTCCTACCGCAGTATTTTCCTACTACCATTTTTCGGAAGTTTTTTGCGTCACATGGAACTTGAAACTAAGTGACCGGGATACGACAAGAAGATTATGTAGTTTAAGTTGGAAATATTAGTAGTATAATTTTGAAATTTAAATTTCTGATTAAATTAAAATTAAATCCTGGTAGTAAACAGACCCCGAATTTTGATTAATAACCCATTGGAGTGATATTTGGCACACTATAAGGATTGTAAGAAACTATATCTTTTAAACGAGAGAAGAATTCCCCGACTAAAGACCTCATATACTTAACTGAAACACGCAGAAAACATACTTACAGTGCTTTTTGAAATGCTATGACTATCTTGCAGATTAGGTCTATTAGAAATAAATGGGACTCTAAAGTTACTAACGAACACACTCAACAAACAAACTAATTTCGACATCATGTAGTTTTGTCAGTTACAAATCATTATTAGTGAAGTTTTATGACAAATAACAGTAAATAGAGTAAAAACTATGTACACGTCAAAAAGAAATGAAAATCGCTTTAAATATAGAAAGACTGGTTTATGTAGGTTATTTTTAACTTACACTATTACTTAATCGCACCAATGAATCTTTTGAGGGAACAAACAGGGTCCTAACAGTAACAGGGTACTAAATCTATTTCATACGTCTACTTGGTATTGCGATTATTATCAATATTGTTAGCAGAAATATAATTCATCCCATTGCAATATCATTTAAGACGTATCAAAAATATTGCATGGGTTACACTAGCATATGAAACACACCGACATACCTGGGCGCCCCAAGCGGAAACCAATATTCAAAATATCGCAGTCGCCGGCGCTTGGTGTCCGATCGAATTTAATCTACAGTAGTGCCACTTTTAACTCGCAAAAACGTTTTTGAATTACAAAAATAAAAACAGAAAAAATATTTATGATATTGATATAAATATTATTATAGTTACGTGAAAAATAAATAATAAAAAATAAAATATAACTTAACACAAAAAAGTTATTAATAAACTAGCTCTACTTATTAATATCAAGAGCTTGAAAAATAAATATGTATAGCTTAAATATAATACATGTATTTAAATACATGTATGTAAATATCATGATATTAAACTTGTTTTCGGGGTAGCAAAAACTAGTCTCGCCTTCTTAGTTTCTCATAGGCTGTACATTTTCAAATGTGATTCTGGGGGATTGAGGATTAATTTTTAATGGGATAAGAAAACATGTTAAAAAATCTTTAACTTTTTAGTTTTGTTCTATATGGGTTTTGGTTGTAACGTGCTTGGGACATGATGGTGGCAATCAATGACGTAATGAGTGGGAAACAAAGGGTCCATTAGTTTTTTATGCTTTTATTATTATTATAGAACATCATTTGGTCATTAAATTGACTAACAAAAGGATTTTATATTATATCAAATTATCCTTTAAGTTTTGTCCCAGAAATATATGTGATTACTTTCTCTTTATTAATATACTAATTTCATCTGTAACTGTGATGAAGAAATACTTTTTCGAAAGGAAACCAAAAAATAGTTGATTAAAAACTTAAAATTAGCTAAACTAGTTAATAAAAATACAAACATAAGATATTTGGTACTACTGTAATCAATCACGTTTTAATAACGATGTAAAAAATAATTGCATTCTACAGTTACAAAATGTTGGTGTTATATAAAAGGCTGTCTGTTCGTTGTATGGCCTTTGTAGCAAAAACGTTCTTTCTAGCAAACCTGCATCTAAAAACATCCTAATTTTTATGACTTTATCTTACAAAGAAATAAAGTAATCACGTCCATGAAAAAAAACAGCAAAGAATATTTGAGAAGAATATTTTTGACAAGTCTTTATTCTTATTGGTTGATTTTGGTAAAATTTTAACAATGTTTCTAAAAATAAATTCATGTAGGCCTACATTTAAGAAAATAAACTTGAAATTTGCAGATTGAAATGAGTTCAAAGAAGCAATATTTTGGCATTTAATAATCAATAGTATTAAAGGTTATTATTTGAAAAATATGAACAAATACTAACTTTAAACTCAAAAGAATAATAAGATCCAGGCCTACTATTTTAGGTTTCAAATTATTAAGAGAGGGAAAAATGAAGATTCATTCCCATGTGTGTATTTTATGTTATATTTTCCTATTTCAGAGAGTTTTTTGTAAAAATTTGGAACCTAACAATCAAAGAAGCTCTTAACCCTTTTACTGACACTGTATTTTATCTTATGTTCATCAGTTGATGTTATTTTGCTCAATACATATTGATTTTAGGCTATGAAATTGGTATAGATTCAACAGTGAAATTTCTTAACAAAACTTTTTGAACAAAATTTCTAGAATTTCGTATTTATGGAGAGGGTGTATAATGTTTGCTTTTGCCATTAGGATTTCGTTGGACGTAATTGGTGGGGCTACTAACAAAACAAAGTCTAATTGTAATTTTTTGTCGAAGAAATAGTTATTATATAAAATAAAACAATCAATATTAAATTTACTTTTATTCTATTTATAAATCAGCAATATTTTATATATCTAATGAGAAGAAAGTACTTGCCTAAAAAATTATTTTCGGTAGTAACATTTTCAAAACTATTAAAATGATGGCTAAAATAAAACGAGACATATAATTTGGCTGATTGGTGGAATCTGTAGACGAAAATATTTATCCATTCCAGTGTACAACTCTAACACGAGTGAAATAGTGGTGGCTATTAATATCGAGTCATGATGTAAAAAAAAAAAAAACATATATATACATGAATATACATATCCAATATCATTGTTATGTATAAAAAATAATATGTATAGAAAATATAAAATATAAAAAGTCGATGCCATTTTAGAATGAAAAAATTAAATTAATTTATCGTCATCCTAGTTCCACCCGGCATGACAGTGGAACTCCAATATTGAAATTCCTCGTTTACATTTCAGTGGCATTCACAATCATCCATGTAATATTACTCCACACATGTCAGTCAAGTGTGGACCCCTCGTCCCTTGACCGTCGTGACTGACAGTAGGGTCGCTTACCCCCACCCACCACTACAACACTAGACTTCCAGCAAAAACCAGTAAAAGCATAAAATGGATTATAACTAATTTGCTGGATTATAACTAACTATAAAATAAAAATAATGATTACAGAGCGATTGATGAGATTAAAGTACCGAAAAAATCGTCAATCTTTGAACATAAAAAGCCGAGCATACTTTTTTGTTTGCCTACCAAACAATCAATAATATAAAATTTCCGATATCATAGAGTCCTAGGCATTAACATTCCATTTAAACATAAAAATGAATCTTCTTTGACCAATATTCCAATAGTAAGGGACGTTTTAAATTTTACACATTAGTCTTATGGGAATAAAAATCCAAGATGGTGGGTAATGCAGACTCTTAAATATTATTTCTGAATGTACAATTTTGCAATAAAATTTACCCTTTAAAAACATTTTTTTATTGATTTTTTCTTGATTCGTTTCATGCACTGTGCAGCATTAAATTTAATTAAAAAATAAAATGTTAATTCGATAAAACATTTTCACAAGGCTAACAGGCCTCACTTTCTAGTAAGCATACACTAAAGTAGGTCTTAGGCCGGCCGGGCTTCTGCAAACTTTTGAGAACAATAGGCTTTACGAAAATCTCTTAAGGTAATTGTAACATTGTTATACTAACCTGGGCTGTCTAAACTTTCCCTTCTCACTTACAGTGGAGTCTTCTTACAGTCCACGTCCCTAGAGTGAAATCAAATACATTGAATTAGGGGAGACCGGGGATGGTTGTCACACTTTTTAGATTGTTAATTTTTACAAAGTTATTCGTAATCTTAGTTTATCAAAAATATATTTATCATTTGAAATAAACTTTCCTTTACACTATATATTTTTTTCAAATTGAAATCTATACGACAAATATTTATAAAAAATGTTTAAAAAGAGCATTGCAAGTGTGTCAACCAGCCCCTACGGCGGGGCATGTTGTCACAACGTATGGGGTCGGTTGTCCCTAGTATTTCTTATGGATAAAAAAAGAATATGTACAAATTATTGATATGGGTAAAATCAAACAAAACATTCAAAAGTAAAAATAGTTTAATAGAAAAATGATACTTAAAATGAATTACAGTAAATTCAAGTAGTTTTGAAAACGTAAAACTTAACTGCAAATTAACTATTTGATTAACATGTGACAACCAACCCCTTACTCTATGTGACAACTTGCCCCGTGCAGCCATTTTTTTACAAACATCGATGTATACCGAAAACTGGTAATCGTTTGTTTTGGTAATAAATCAGATTTAATACCTCACAATATGCCTAATGTTATAAAATGGAGCTTTTGTTCATAACTCATCAGATAAGAATGGTGAAAAATAATTAAGTGTCTTAAGAAAATTTACTCGCCAGGAGTAAAATCAGAAAAAACCCCAAAATTCATTGGAAAGTACATATATTCACCCACTCTCTAGAACAATTATCTCCAAACTAAAGGAAGAAACAGCACTCGTAAAACTAGTGCAAAAGATAGTTGGTGGCAGAAGTTATAAGCTTTGTGACAACCAACCCGTGTGACTTTCAGCCCCGGTCTCCCCTACATATTACTTTTTATTGTTTGGTGTATTTTGATTTTTTAATACATAGGTTTTGTAAGAAATTATTATTTAACCCCTAGTCATTAAAGGTACTTGCCAAATTTTATCGAGTTATGTCAATAAATAAAGGGTAATATAAAGGGTTGATTTCCCATAAGAATAACGTGGCTGAAGTTGTAGTTGTGTTGACTGTCAATACGTCTGGCCAGATATTGACAGGAGAATTTATGTAATCTATGTAACCCTTTTTTGACACATGTAGAAAATTTTTAAAATGTAAAAACATTGAAATGTCCTCGTTGTAGTGATGAATTAAATTTTTTCTCATGTGTAAACTCTTCTCATACTGTTAATTAAAGCGTGTAGACTTTTGTTTAAAGTATCCAAGTTTTACTATAAGAATTTTCTTTCGTACAACTGCTTTTTCCCACAAACCCTTATTTGAAATTAAAAACCTCTTTCAAATTAATTGCACATCATATTAGAAAAGTAAAACTAGTATAAAGTTGGTAACAATAAAAATAAAAAATAGGTTTTCTATTTATAGGTCTTTATATATCTTTTTAGCGAATTTCCCTATAGGGAATACGCTATTACGGTAGTAGCCATGGTAAGACCTAAGTCCGGGACCTTTTTACTTTTTCATTTTGAGGTCCCCAGAAGCCAAAAACACCATTAGTTCATTTTCATATATATGTATATATATATATATATATATATATATATATATATATATATATATATATATATATATATATATATATCTATGTGTCCGTGGTACTGATAACTTTTGAAGGGGACCTCCGATTTTGATGAAATTTGGTATGGAGGTGTAAGACTAGGTCTATTTTCATGAGTTCGCGAATCAGCATTGTCGGGTTATGGGAACAGGGTTTTATGGGGTTTCAAAGGGGTCAAAAATGAGTTTTTTAGCATTTTTAGACCTCAATTTTTAAAATTGGTCAATTTTAACTGAAACCATTTAAAAGAGCTTAAAAAACAAACAATTTGGTATTTTGAATTTTCATCATAGCATAACTGGTTACGGGGCAAATCCAAAAATGTGTTTTCCATGTTATTCTTATGGGAAATCAAGAAAACCCTATATCTTGCTTATTTATTGACATAACTTAATCAAATTTGGTATGTATATTATCTATATAAGGATTAACTTATACTTGCTTACAAAACCCATATGGCGGCAAACCTTCATACTCACCCCAATGGGGTTTATGGGGAAGATAAAAAATTGCCAGAGTTTGATACAATTTTGTGTTTACATTTACCGATTATTGATTAACTTAGATTTTCTAACAACACCCAATGGCAGAAAACCTACATACTCGATCCTATGGTGTTTTTTTTATGGGGAAAGTAAATAATCTGAAATTCCATTGGAAATTCGCTGAGTACGCAGGTCAGCTGCGACGGGGGTATTATATCTAAAATAGGGTTCTTTACATAAATGTATAGCTTATGATATATAATTAATTTTTGTAGAATAAAACCGCTCTTAAATTCAATTAGATATTTTTTATTAAATACAAAATATTTCATAAAAATGTCTAAGGATCAGTATTTTGAAATTATAAGTAAAAAATAACAATATCTAAGTAGTCTTGAAGTCTATTTTGTAAATAGCGTAGGAAGTTAATTCTTTTGCCATTAAGAATACTGGCAAAAGAATACTGGCAAAAGAATACTGGCAAAATGTTATACACCCTTAAGAATACTTAGTCTTAGTTGATTGTGTCGTAGGACATTCAAGACTTCCATGCAAAATACGTTGCTAGTCAAAAATAAGCTAAAGCTCAAATAATATTTCAATTTGAAATATTTTCAGATTTGTTGACATCCACATTATAAAGATTATTTTATAGTTTATGACTTTTGAGGCTGGGATTTACGACTGTGTGTACACACTAATATATTTGTTTTATTCAATCCGCAACGGATACACTATTATACAATTTTTAAATTATCTAAATGGCTTATAACTACATTATTATAAATGTTACAAATCTGCATGCTCAAAACACGAATCTGAAATGACTAGAACAAGTGGTATTGGAAAGTTCAATCACGTAAATTTGAAATTCCGTGATAAAATTTATAAATAATAACGAAACCAGGTTTAAATGTTATGTTATCGCTGTCTATAACAACAATTTATAGTAATAAAGACAAATAATAGATGTTATTTGATTGGAAGGCTTGGGAATCAGTTACGGGTGTTAAATTGTGTTTAAGTCTTATCAGTTACGGGTGTTAAATTGTGTTTAAGTCTTATCAGTTACGGGTGTCCAAAACTGTCTGAAAAGAATATGTGATTGGTGTATCTCCAACGATATGGACCTTAATATCAAGAAATGTGTAGCCATCACCTTCAACCGTAGCAAGAGTCCTATAGTCTTCAACTACACCATCAATAATGTTGGCATACCCAGAAAGACTTCAATCCGTGATCTTGGTGTGATGTTTTCGTCAAATCTTGCATTCCATGACCATCTGGATCTAATCTACGGCAAGGCGTCCAAGGCACGGCTTTATCATCCGGACTTCGAGACACGGCCTCAGCATCACTGCAATGAAATATCTTTACATCTGCCTCGTTCGCTCTGTTCTTGAATATTGCAGCATAATATGGTCTCCATACTCCGTTGGACAGATCGACCTTCTACATAAAATACAAAGTAGATTCATTCGTGTCATCGGTCTCAAGCTGGGATACGAATACATCACAATCCCCATCAACGATATTGAAACTCAACTGGGACTTCAACCTCTACTACTGAGAAGAGAATTAGCTGACGTCACATTCCTTACGAGGGTTCTTAGTGGTGATGTTGTCTGCCCTGAGCTGCTGGATCTGATGAACTTTAGAGTGCCTGGAGGAACTCGTTCATGGAGTCTCTTCGCCTTTCAAGCCTGTGCCAACAACTACCAACATCACAGCGTCGTCCCACGTCTGCACAGAATGGGCAACTTTTTGTCGCCCAACATCGACCTCTTCAACACATCAGTTGAGATTGTCAAAAGAACTTTTCTTTCTCTTAAAGATAATTTGTAATGTTTTCTGTATTTCGTTGTTTTGCACTCATTGTTGTAAATTGTTGTTGGTAATTTTTTTCACGTTGTTTTGTTTAATATCTTTGCATTGTTGTTATATTTATATTGATTATTATTGTTGTTGTTACATCATTGTTGTTGTCATAATATGGTTGTTATATATTTTGTTATTATGTTTGTATTGTTATCATATAAGGTTATATTGTAAGCATTATATTATCCATCTGAATTGCATGTTACTCTGTAAAAATGGCGCATGCCGTGTACAATAAACAATAAACAATAAATTGTATTTGTGTAATGCACGGGTACCGGAATCGTGACAGTCGTGGCCGGTTATTCTCACAGCCGGCGATCTGAGCGGTCCCCCGTCACGCCGGACACGTTTGTTAATCTCTCCCTGCAACAATGTTTACAATGTACATCTGCACCTCAAATTTGGATATTTTGTTAAAACTGTTGTGCGATTAGTTTAGTTTAATCAAGCTGGGTTATATAATATGTAAAATTAATAGAATCGGTTATACAGGGC
Organism: Neoaliturus tenellus; assembly: GCA_030545055.2. Lineage (NCBI taxonomy): Eukaryota > Metazoa > Arthropoda > Insecta > Hemiptera > Cicadellidae > Neoaliturus > Neoaliturus tenellus. The sequence goes on from CM061535.1 coordinate 129,334,629, forward strand.
TGTTAGGAATAATATTATATTCATATTTTTTAACAAAGCACACTAAGTTTTTTTTTTTTTTATATTTGGTTAGACTAACATTTTTAGGACATTAATGCCATATTTAGAAGTAATATAAACTCACAGCTAATTATTTATATAAAATCAATATACATCTGTAGAAATAAATAATTAAATGAACATATGATATAAATTTCTAGTGTAATAAACCGTTGTAATATACTAAGTATAAAATATTTTTTTCTCTTAGTTTTTATTTTGCCTTATATTGCTTATTTTGTCGCAGATAGAATTTTGTTGGTTGACTTACATAGTGTTAAGTAAATTCATTGAGTCTCTTTTATTGTTTAAATAGATATGGTGTTCTTCTTCTACATTCGGTCTTTCTGCTGGTCGTCTTTCGTATTCCAAGATGGATAAATTTTTTCCATAGTTTTGTACATATGACCCGAAAATATCAGATATTCTGCATAGTTCGATTTCATTGTAGTTTTGTTAATTGATTTTAAGGCTTGTAATTGTTCTTTGAATCGGATCTTAAGGTTTATTTTGTTTGCCCTATGTATTATTAGTTGCAGTCACTACAATTTAATTTGTATAGTCCCGTTTTTTTTAAAGTTTTTATCTTGTAGAGGAGGTATAGTTTTACTCTTATTATTTATCATATTGATGTTTATAACAATATATGCAAAATAATTTTCTCAGCGTTTTATTTAGTATTTGTCTACGCCATAGGAATTTTATAACGTTTTGACAGGTAACGGTCTAAACCCCAGTCATGTTATTATCTAACATCGAGCATTTGTTAGCTAGCATCATTAATGACAACAAATGGCACCTGGGTCCGGAATCGAAAATTTATAAAGCTACAAACTTTTCTCAGGATAGAACCGGCAACTTTTGGATTCAAAGGTGAGGGCATTAACCATTAAGCTACCCAGAGACTTTGACTTAAATCGCTAAAGGCCACTTTGATATTTACAGGATCACCTAAGTTGCTTTCAAACGAAAGACAAAAAAACCGAATGAAATTTGGTTTACAGATGAAATGTAAATTAAGAAATTCCTGACAGACTGGTGGCAGTACTAGCCCAATACCACCCCTAGTCAATAATTTAGGAACAGCTCTTATACACAACAGATCATGGGTACTATGAACATTTATTTATTTATTTATTTATTTATTTATTCTCAACGGCAAACACCATTTACATAATAATTACAATAGTGGAAAAACATAGCGTTACAAGATGGTGAAACAAAAAAGAAACAAACAAAAACGTAACAATACAACAATGTGCAACGATGCAAATAACCAATGTAACAATAACAGGTAACAATAACAAAATACAGCAATAAATATATATGACATGGTAACAAGCAACAATGTGGCAATGTGTAACAGTAAAAAAAATCAACATTACAACAATAACAATAACAGTGAAGCAATAACAGGAAAGTAAAACAATTGGTATTTTAACATGAATGGCAAACACGACTCTTCACTTAACTGCCAGGGCCACTTTTTTCCTGAAGGATCTGGTGGATTCTCCAAAGAAGTCGATGTCCTCTGGGGCCTCACTTCCAAACTTGAGGAGCCTCGATAAGCCGCTGTGGAATGCGTACAGGGTCGGAAGATAACGCCTTCTGAAGATAGCTTTTGATCGAGTTCCTCTTGAGATTGAGATGTCCACTTTGGCTAGCAGGGAAGGACTATCCAGAAGACCATTTACCAACTTGAAGAGCACAAGAAGATCAGCATGTTTGCGTCTCAGTTGCATAGGGAGAAGTTCAAACTGCCCCTCAATGATGTTGATTGGAGAGTTTCTGTAGGAATAACCAAGTCTAAGGCCCAACATTCTCACAAAACGCTTTTGGATGTTTTCAAGAGCACCAATATGGTTTAGTTGATACGGGGACCAGACGGTGGAACCATACTCCAGAACTGGACGAACCAGGGACTTGTAAAGAACTACTAGAGCTGTAGGTGATCTGAAATCCTTTATGGATCTAAAGATGAATCCTAGCAAGGAGTTGGCACGAGAGACGATGGCGGATAGATGGTCAGTTGGGTTCAGAGTTGGATTAAGGGTTACACCTAGGTCCTTCACTGTAGTATCTTGCCTCAAAATCGAGCCATCGATACTATATACTGCTGGAATGGCATCGGTAACCCTTCTGAATGAGACAACTGAACATTTGGATGCATTGAGCTGCATCGCATTGGACCTGCACCACTCACTGATGTTGTTGAGGGAAAGCTGGAGAAGTTCTTGGTCAAGGGAGGAACTTATCTTCGAGAAGACCTTGATGTCATCTGCAAACAGAAGGTGGTGAACTAGAATGACCTGGCCAATGTCGTTCATAAAAATGTTAAACAAGAGAGGGCCTAGGTGAGATCCCTGGGGCACACCAGATGTAACGGGAAAAGGAGCAGAAGTAGAGCCATCACACTTGACCATGAGCAATCTTCCATTCAGATAACTTTTGAGCCACATGAGCAGAGGGCCTGTTACACCATACGCCTCTAGTTTAGTGATCAATAGGCGATGATTTACTTTGTCGAAAGCCTTAGAGAAATCTAAGTAGACTGAGTCAACTTGACGTGAGTTCATGAATGCTGACATAACAAAGTCCTGGAATTCAAGAAGATTTGTAAGCGTAGATCGGCCCCGGAGAAACCCGTGCTGCTCGGTTGATATGAACCTTCTGAGATGAAAATATAGGTGGTCACAGACGATGCTCTCGAAGACTTTGGGTAGTGCAGACAAGATGGCGATAGGCCTGTAGTTCTTTACATCGCAACGGTCTCCAGACTTAAAGATGGGAACTATATAGCCAATTTTGAGACATGAGGGGAACACCCCAGCTGACAACAAAGCTGAGAAAAACATTTGCTATAACTTGAGGTTCATTTACACCACAGCTCACAGGTACCCTTGTAAATATTAAACAAACTATATCATGTTACCACTTAAATTAGTGCAGGCCCTAAATGAATCCTAATCAATAATTTTATCTTCTATACAGGGTGTCTCTGAACTCTCTACCAACTTTTTCAGGTATTATTTCTGGACCAAAGACAAGTCAAAATATCATATTTAAAATTTCCAAAACTCCATAGTTACTCGGACAGCAACCATTTAGTATTTTTTAAGAAAAATTTTTAATTTAAGAATGGCTAGACGTAATAATTTGAAATTCGGTACACAGCTTATTTAAGTAAAGGCATAGCTGAAAAAATTATAAATTTTTTATCACTCATTTTTTCGAAATGGCGGCTGTTTAAAATATTTAACCTTGAATTGCATGAAAACTACATAAGGTTTCAAAGTTTATGTTCTTACGTGTTTTTTTGGAAAATTTAATATAAAATACAACGATGTAAAAACTATGAATATTGGTTCATAAATAACAGAGAGCAATTTTAATACAAATAGTCACGCATCTGAGCGGGTTGCCGAGCGAAAAGCGCGGTCGCGGCGCGGTGCCAGTTCAACAATGGATGTTGTACCGAAACTGCTCCCGGTGAAGCGGTACGACAGTGACTAGCCTCAGATAATCGCTTTATTTCCCTTAATTATGAACCGATTTTCATAAATTTTACATCGTTGGATTTTAAATTGAATTGGCCAAACAACTCATAAGAACATAAACTTTTCTACCTTACGTAATTTTTATGCAATTTAAGGTCAAAGATTTTAAAGACCCGCCATTTTAAAAATATCAATGATTAAAAATTGATTATTTCTTTGTTTTTAACTAGGTCTTCACTTCAAAAAGCTGTGTACCAAATTTCATTTTATTCGTTAAGCTGCTTTAAATTAACAATTATTCCTTAAAAATACAAAATGGTGGCTGTACGGGTAATTATGGAGTTTTGGAAATTTTAAACATGATATTTTGACTTGTCTTTGGTCCAGGAATAATACCTGAAGAGGTCGGTAGAGAGTTCAGAGACACAGAGATTCCTGTATATTTTACTGGGTATATAGTAGTGTATTACACTTAACATAATTCAGGTTGAAATAATAAAACGTCTTCCAACACTATTCGTCTCTGATTGGGCCTGATGATGACCGGTGTGACTGGTCGAAATCGATCGCCATTATAAGATCTTTGATATATATTTACCGTCTTGTAAAAGATTACAGTATAAGTGTAAATATATCGAATAGTGTTGGAAGACGTTTTATTATTTCAACCTGAATATCAGTACCAGCACGTATAATGCTAATCAAGAAGTTATTTACTTTACATAAAAAAACTGAACTACACGATTGCACAGTTTATATTATTTATTCCCTATTGAATGTAAGCATAACAATATATGTATCCAAGAGAGTAATAGCTTCTTATAAAACAGATTATGATATTAATATTGTTGTGAGCTCTATTTCTGAATATAGCAATAAATACTTATATCCTACATAAAGACAAAAAAATGTTAGTCCCTAATCATGTCATTACTATATTTACAAATTTATGCCTACAATATTTTTCGTGTGGAAAGGAATCATCTACGTTCACACCATTTATAAAAAAAAAATAATTAAACTATCCTATGATTGAAAGAAGTATTTTATTTTGTCATGTAACATTAAGTTTAGACATTAAATCTGTTGTTTGTGCACAATCAACTTCGTAGATTGTTACAATACATGCGGTGTTTCTCCTACATGAAGCTCCACTATAATTTACAGCTGTGCGACATCCAACTCACGAAGGGCGACCGATGTATCTCCATTATAGGCACGTGCGCCCTTAGCCCTTAGCAGTGGTCACGTTGATTCGAGGCGGATTTGGCAACGGAGAAGGCAATCAGAATATAAACTTTGGTTGCTGAGATTTCTATGATACAGTAGATAAGTTAGACCACTCACTCCTTTACTAACAAATGTATTCTTGGATGAAATGTATTTAAGATCGTTGATGAGGCTAGACATGTCTTTAAAATGTACTCGATATAGGTAAAACTTCTGATATGTTTTATCTTGGGTTAAAATTAGGAACTCTAAATAAGTTTTTGCAATATAATTCACTAAGGTGAATATTATAATTTTTAGCAGACAAAACCCAAGCCATCGCAAAGGAGACAGCACTAAATATAATTAGTAAACCTATTAATTGATAAAGTTATTTATCTGAAATATCTGGTGTAGTTACAGTTAAGTTGTGTCAATAGCTAATAGACAATAGACAATCCTTTATTCCATTAAATATACATCAGTATACAATAGGACACGTCAGTAACTATAAACTAACTTAAATATAATTGCACACCACACAAAAACCATGCAACAAAAACTCAGATGACTAACTAATCAAGTCAGCAAACAGCCTACTTACAGTATTAGTCAGGTTGGTGCTTCATCTGTGTAATGAGAAAATGAAAAATAAAATGCACACCATGCAGAAAGCTCAACACTTCAAAAAAAACTACTTACAATTTCTCAATTAGTCCCACAGATTACCTATAACTAACTACAATATACACTTTGTTGTGTTGTATTATATTATAGATAATACAATATAGAATATATGTAATATATATTATAGCCTACCTAATAATTTATATTAATTAGCTATTATTACACTCGACACCGGTATATTATTGAAACATTTATCGATGGCTAAAATCAAACGATCTTAGCATTAGTAAGTGTAATATTAATTCAAATTCATAGAAATTAATATTTTATGTATAAAATTCAGGCACACCTCCTGGAGGTATTTGAAACGAATCCTTTGTTAAAGATGGTTCATAAATCTTGAGTCACTGGGTCGTTCTGCCTCAGCAGTTTAATGTTAAGTTGCAGTTTACATGTGTTAGTGTTGAGAGAAATTTATGGACGGTGCGTGTGATACAATCGCTACAACGGCTGATAAAATGGCCTCCGGTACATGGAGTTGTAATTGTCTCGTCGTCGTGGCGTCTAGATTGGTCGTTAAGAGTCATCTTCACCCCTGGGCCAGTAGCCCATTTTTGCGCAGTCGCCAATGTTAACCATACGGCATTTAATGCAAAACATGGTATTTTATTCCCCTGTTTTGGCCGCCGTTTTTCAACAGATTTTCTTTAAACTTGGTAAGTGTTTAGTTGAATAGTTATATTAGGTCATACCCCGAAATTTTGAAAATTTAACAAATATTACTATGGAAAATCGAGTTACTTTGCAACGTCACAGAGAGTAATATTTGTTGAATTTTCTAAATTTCGAGGTATGAGCGGCCTAATATAACTTCAACTAAACACTTACCAAGTTTAAAGAAAATCGGTTGAAAAACGGGGTCCGAAACAGATTAAATAAAATACCATGTTTTAGCATAAAAGCCGTATGGTTAACATTGCTGACTGCGCAGCCATGTGCTAACTGATTCCCATGTGATGGGAATCAGTTACGGGGTGTTAAATTGTATTTGTGTAAGGCACGGGTACCGGAATCGTGACAGTCGTCGCCGGTTATTCTCACAGCCGGCGATCTGAGCCCCCCCCCCCCCCCCGTCACGGCGGACACGTTTGTGAATCTCTCCCTGCAACAATGTTTACAATGTACATCTGCACCTCAAATTTGGATATTTTGTTAAAATTGTTTTGCGATTAGTTTAGTTTAATCACGCTGGGTTATATACAGGGCTGTTAGGAATAATATTATATACATATTTTTTTAACAAAGCACACTCAGTTTTTTATTTTTTATTTAGTTAGACTAACATTTTTAGGACATTAATGCCATATTTAGAAGTAATATAAACTCACAGCTAATTATTTATATAAAATCAATATACATCTGTAGAAATAAATAATTAAATGAACATTTGATATAAATTTGTAGTGTAATAAACTGTTGTAATATACTGTATAAAATATTTTTCTTCTCTTAGTTTTTATTTTGCCTTATATTGCTTATTTTGTCGCAGATAGGATTTTGTTGGTTGACTTACATAGTGTTAAGTAAATTCATTGGGTCTCTTTTATTGTTTAAATATATATGGTGTTCTTCTTCTACATTCGGTCTTTCTGGTCGTCTTTCGTATTCCAAGATGGATAAATTTTCTTCCATAGTTTTGTACATACGACCCGAAGATATCAGATATTCTTCATAGTTCGATTTCATTGTAGTTTTGTTAATTGATTTTAAGACTTGTAATTGTTCTTTGAATCGGATATTAAAGTTTCTTTTGGTGTGCCCTATGTAATATTTATTGCAGTCACTATAATTTAATCTGTATACTCCAGATTTGTTTTAGTTTTTATCTTGTAGAGGAATTATATTTTTACTCTTATTACTTATAATTTTGTTTATAATAATATATGTAAAATAATTTGCTAAACGTTTTATTTAGTATTTTTCTACACCATAGGCATTTTATAACGTTTTGACAGGCAACGGTCCAAACCCCAGTAATGTTATTATGTAGCATCGAGCATTTGTTAGCTAGCATCATTAAGAGTCATCTTCACCTATGATCCACTAGCCCATTGTTGCGCAGTCGGCAATGTTAACCAGACGGCTTTTAATGCAAAACATGGTATTGCATTCCCCTGTTTCGGAAGCCGTTTTTCGACAGATTTTTTTAAAACTTGGTAAGTGTTTAGTTGAATGTTTATACTATGTCGCTCATTCCTCGGAATTTTTGAAATTTAACAAATATTACTCTTTGAGGCATCGCAAAGTAACTCGATTTTCCTTAGTAATATTTGTTAAATTTTCAAATTCCGAGGTATAAGCGACATAGTATAACTATTCAACTAAACACTTACCAAGTTTAAAGAAAATCGGTTGAGAAAACGGCGTTCGAAACAGGGGAATGCAATACCATGTTTTGCATTAAAAGCCTAACACATAACATGGCGACATGGTTAACATTGGCGACTGCGCAACAATGGGCTAGTGGATCATAGGTGAAGATGACTCTTAATGACAACAAATGGCATCTGGGTCCGGAATCGAAAATTTATAAAGCTACAAACTTTTCTCAGGATAGAACCGGCAACTTTTGGATTCAAAGGTGCGGGCATTAACCATTCAGCTACACAGAGACTTTGACTTAAATCGTTAAAGGCCTCTTTGATATTTACAGTATCACCTAAGTTGCTTTCAAAGGAATGACAAAAAAACTGAATGAAATTTGGTTTACAGATGAAATGTAAATTAAGAAATTCCTGACAGACTGGTGCCAATACCACCCCTAGTCAATAATTTAGGAACAGGTCTTATACACAACAGATCATGGGTACTATGAACATTTGCTATAACTTGAGGTTCATGTACACCACAGCTCACAGGTACCCTTGTAAATATTAAACAAACTATAACATGTTACCACTTAAATTAGTGTATTCCCTAAATGAATCGTAATCAATAATTTAATCTTCTATACATTTTACTGAGTTTCTAAAAGTGTATTACACTTTACATAAAAAACTGAACTACACTACTGCAGTTTTTATTATTTATTCCCTATCGAATGTAATAATAACAATATATGTATCCAAGAGAGTAATAGCTTCTTATAAAACAGATTATGATAATTATAGCGTCGTGAGCTCTATTTCTGAATATAGTAATAAATACTTATATCCTACATAAAGAAAAAAAATGTTAGTCCCTAATCATGTCATCACTAAATTTACAAATTTATGCCTACAATATTTTTCGTGTGTAAAGGAATCATCTACGTTCACACCATTTATAAAAAAAAAATAATTAAACTATCCTATGATTGAAAGAAGTATTTTATTTTGTCATGTAACATTAAGTTTAGACATTAAATCTGTTGTATGTGCACAATCAACATCGTAGATTGTTACAATACATGCGGTGTTTCTCCTACATGAAGCTCCACTATAATTTACAGCTGTGCGACATCCAACTCACGAAGGGCGACCGATGTATCTCCATTATAGGCACGTGCGCCCTTAGCCCTTAGCAGTGGTCACGTTGATTCGAGGCGGATTTGGCAACGGAGAAGGCAATCAGAATATAAACTTTGGTTGCTGAGATTTCTATGATACAGTAGATAAGTTAGACCACTCACTCCTTTACTAACAAATGTATTCTTGGATAAAATGTATTTAAGATCGTTGATGAGGCTAGACAAGTCTTTAAAATGTACTGTACCTCGATATGAGTAAAACTTCTGATGTGTTTTTTTTATCTTGGATTAAAATTAAGAAATCTAAATAAGTTTTTGCATTATAATTCACTAAGGTGAATATTATAATTTTTAGCAGAAGAATCCCAAGCCATCTCCAGAGGAGACAGCACTAAATATAATTACTAAACCTATTAATTGATAAAGTTATTTATCTGAAATATCTGGTGTAGTTACAGTTAAGTTGTGTCCTATAACTAACTACCTATACACTCGACCTAACTACCTAACTCATATATGAGTTACTCATATACTCATATTATGAGGTACTCATATACCTAACAACTAACTACCTATAACTAACTACAATATACACTTTATTGTATTATATTATAGATAATATAATATAGAATATATGCAATATATATATTATAGCCTACCTAATAATTTATATTAATTAGCTATTATTACACTCGACGCCGGTATATTATTGAAACATTTATTGATGGCTAAAATCAGACGATCTTAGCATTAGTGAGTGTAATATTAATTCAAATTCATAGAAATTAATATTTTATGTGTAAAATTGAGGCACACCTCCTGGAGGTATTCGAAACGAACCCTTTGTTAAAGATGGTTCATAAATCTTGTGTCACTGGGTTGTTCTGCCTCAGCAGTTTAATGTTAAGTTGCAGTTTACATGTGTTAGTGTTAAGAGAAATTTATGGACGGTGCGTGTGATACAATCGCGACAACGGCTGATAAAACGGCCTCCGGTGCACAGAGTTGTAATTGTCTCGTCGTGGCGTCTAGAATTGTCGTTAAGAGTCATCATCACCCCTGGGCCAGTAGCCCATTGTTGAGCAGTCGCCAATGTTAACCATACAGCTTTTAATGCGAAACATGGTATTTTATTCCCCTGTTTCTGACGCAGTTTTTCAACCGATTTTCTTTAAACTTGGTAAGTGTTTAGTTGAATAGTTATATTAGGCCCCTCATACCTCGAAATTTTGAAAATTTTACAAATATTACTAAGGGAAATCGAGTTGCTTTGCAACGTCACAGAGAGTAATATTTTTTAAATTTTAAAAATTTCGAGATATGAGGGGCCTAATATAACTTCAACTAAACACTTACCAAGTTTAAAGAAAATCGGTTGAAAAACGGGGTCCGAAACAGGGGAATAAAATACCATGTTTTAGCATAAAAGATGTATGGTTAACATTGCTGACTGCGCAACAATGGGCTACTGGCCCAGGGGTGAAGATGAATCATAAACCACTACTACTCATTTTATATTACCTTACTAACTCCTTACCTTATTAACTCAGCACATCACTTAACTCAAATCAAAACAAGTTTACCGCTATTGATTTTCTAGTCCTTGGTCATTTAACTAGTGTAATTAAAACAGTATTAGCAATTCCGGAGTTACCGCTGCATTAAGCTGAAGACACTGTTAAACCGCTTTAGCATAAACATTCCGACCAGTGTTTTTATGTCGTTTGTTTCTATTTACTAGATTAGCATGGCGTTTTTGTGACGCTGTAGTTTTATTTCAATTAAATATATCATTGAGTAGTTCCATCGGATGGGTTTTATTTCCCGACATGATGACTGTAGTTTTATATTGCTCCTTAGTTATTTTATGTGTTTTTGCTGTAATCGGGTTCAACCGATCATCACACAACTTAATTACATTAACCAATTGTTCTTTAATATTCAGAATATTACTTTAATATAATTGTGATCTAAAATAAAAAATCTATTTTGTAGTGTGTTATTGTTATTTTTATTGTATTTCCAAATATAGCACGTTTGCACATTATTGTAAACGAATAAAGAATAAAAGTGGATTTTAAGAATAAATGTGGATTTTGTACAATCGAAAGGGGCAGGTAAAATAACTATCAGTCAAAGAGGAAGTATTTTGACCAATAACCTTTTAACCGTGGCGTGGTTCAAAATCATAATTATTTTATTTCGTTAAAAAAATTAGGTAGATAGTTTTGTGTGGAATAAATATTTTTTTTATATATCATTTGATGGAACAAGAATTGTTTATATTATTAGAAGACATTATTTTCATTACATAAGTCTTAACATAATGCCATTATATAATTTACATTATATAACATTATAAAATTACATAAGTTCACTGCCCAAGAAAACATATGAGTACAAGGACATCACTAAACGATGTTGTAAGGGAACAAATAAATTTTCAACTTTGATTGTGTACTGCAATGTCCTTAATTTTATAACACTGTTTTTATAAAGCTAATTTTATAAAGCTTTGAATTTAGCTTAGTCTGATGTAATATCAAACTATCATGATGAGAAACATTTAATATCCTTCTCATAAGCTCATTAAAACAACAAAAACCCTAACATATTTTATTTACCAACCAAGCACGTATTTCTTGTTTTTAACATTCATACATAAAAATTTAAAAACATAAGTTTGATATTTTTGATTTAACCATAAAAATTTAAATGAGCGTTCTACCGAGGCCTGCTGACGCGATTTTCCTCAAATTATAACCTGTTCACAGCAAAGCTGATGTCCATAAGGAGGCTACATTTATTTATTTATTTTAAAACCACATCCGGCTAGCCTAACGGTTAGCGTCTTGGACTTCGGGTCAAAAGGTGACGGGTTCGATTCCCGCGGTGGCCAACAAAATTTGACGTGTTTGGACCGCTTTCCCAAAAAGCGTTTATGTGTATCTAGTACAAATCTCCTTAAAAATGCCTCTGGCGTAGAAATGAGAAAAAAATATTAAAAATAATTCAGAAAGTAGTATTTTTTTATAGTTCTATAGTAACACCTAAATAACCTTGTAGCTTTTATGAATTATTTGTACTTAAATTGCGGTTGTAAACAATTTTGTGAATTCAGAATTTATTGCAGGTTTACATCACAAAAAATGTCAATTGTTCTATTCTTAACGAATATGTAAAAATAAATAATGTCTATATCATATTGTTTCTTGTAGTAATTTCCACCACTTTGATTCTCTCATTCTCTCTTTGGGCCTGATAATGATCGGAGTGTCCTATTGAAATCGATTGCCATTTCCCACCTTTTCGTATATTTACCGATAATTACCGTATGAAGGCCTATTATATGCAGTGCATAAGTGTAAATATATTTTTGAGTGTTGTAGACGTATCTAAATTAGATTATTCGGACCACTGTTACCCGTTGTTTGTATCCAACAAAATTTTAACTGCATTTAATAATACTGTATATATAAATTGAGCGTTTTTTCATTATGAAGAACATTGAAGGATTGATTGATTCCTTAATGTATGTTTGAAATTAACTAAAGACAATATTGACAAATGATGAACTAACAAGCTAGAGTTCCGAAATGTTTCGCCAGATGAAGACTTTCCAAACTTTTGAACTGCTTTCCTTTTTCAGGTTTTAAGTTTTCCAATTATCTTCCTGTTGAGGTTAGATCCTGCCAAGATCTAAAGTGTTATGTGTGAGTAAGACCTGGCTGCTCCAGCACTCTTTGTATCGTATTGATGAATATTTTGAACTTGATAAAATACTAATTAATTGTAAAACACTTAAGTTAAATGTATGATTTTTTAGTTTTTGTTTTCAAGCGTGCTGAACTCTGCATGGGCTGCTGGGGGCTCTGGGGGGGGGGGGGGTGTTACACCTGCATGAGATTTGATTTTCTTTATCTTTTGCATTTACTAACAAATTTTAGGTTAATTATCTGATATAGCCTACTGTATGTTTGTTCTTAATAGCTAAAATACATTATTTGATTTATTTTTATATTTTGTTTCTTGAGACAATCGCTAATTCTCAAGCTAACCAAAACAAAACGTAGCCTGACTATACATAATTATGTATAGTCATGATGTATAGTCGTGACTATACATATGATTATGTCAATTATGTCAACGATTATGTCAATCATTATGACATAATCATATATAATGCCATGATTGACATGAGCTACGTGATACATGATTGACGTAGAAAATAGTTTTCAGTATAGACTATATTGTATTTAACGCGTAAGTTTAAAATTATGGTTGGTTATTTGCACTTTGTCATTGCCATCTATTTTGGACTTCTCCTCAGCATTAACTGTCTTAATTTATGTCAATCACGTATTGAATTGTTTTGTATTGTTATCTTTGTAAATTGGCGTTTTGCCGTAAACAAATAAATAAATAAATAAATACATAAAAATCATTTGGAAATTTTATTTTTTTGCAATACAAAATACACAGTTTCAGTCGTATCAGGTGGATCCGTCATTGGTGTGTGCGGCGGTAATTGTTTTAAGCGAAGCCCGCATCACAGGTTTACGGCGCCCCTATGGTTTATTGTTGGACATTTGACCGATTTCAGCTATAAAAGAGGGCAGCACCTGGTCAGCAAGCAGATCCTCCTGCAGTTTGCCGGGGCCACTTTATAGCCTGCAACTCTTCGCTCTGATTTGTTACCTACTTTATTCGTGGTTTCCTGCAGTTTGTGGGAAAATTTCATTCATGTTAAACAACGAATAATATTCCAACCTTCACAGAACAAAAAATCATTCTATGTGATTCGTGTTATTTAATATAAAAACATACTATTTAGAGTTTGTTTTCATATTTTTTTCTTGATGATCATTTTTCACGTGTTGTTGATTTTACGAATGATAAACTACACTTTTACGTCAAAACAACACTTTTATTTACATTATATTACATTGTTTACGTTTTAGGTAGATAGTTTCGACAGTCTATGCTGTCGTCGTCGGACCTCGCACTGGACAAGATGGCCATCTTGTTACGGGCCAAGATGGACAAGATGCCACCTTGTCCAGTGCGAGGTCCGACGATGGCAGCATAGTCTGTCGAAACTATTTACCTAAAACCTAAACAATGTAATGTAACGTAAATAAAAGTGTTGTTTTGACGTAAAAGCGTAGTTTATCATTGTTTCCATATTTGTAAATACCTATTTGTAGATTTTGAAGATTCAGATTTGAAATGTTTGTAAACCAAACAAGACACTAACTCCAAACAAGAATTACGGAATTATTATTATAAAGGGTTGACAACAAATGACAGAATAACTTTCAACCTCAGCTGGAGTGCAGACCCTTCGGCACCTAGACCCCCAAAAGCCCCGCTTATGGATCGCCAAACTGCACAGCCGCGCCGGCAGCTAGCAATCATCTTGTACAACGGTCAACAAGGATTTGCCAACGGGAGAAATGTTGATAAGTTCAGAGTTTATTTCTGCTTGAATCTCAAGAAGAATGTTCCCCTGTAGATAGTGACGGGTTTGTAGTGTACTATAAAGACTGTTTGTGATGGAGATGAGATAATAATAAAATAAATGATAAAAGTACGGTTGTTGTTACTGACTTATGGATGTCATCTTTGTTAGCGGTAGATTCGAATCTTATTATTTACAGTGTTTTAGCCTTGTTATATTTAAGGTGTAGTAAATTATTACTGGATGGGATGTAGTATTATCTTAGCACTCCTATTTCGTTGCACTCTCTGAGCTATCAACTTGATTATTTTACATATCACATGGAACGATGGTTCTCCTAGCAGATCCTGACCTCAGACTTCAGAGGAGATACTTAACTTCTTAATAGTGGGCACCTGCCATGACACCCCATTTACAACATTGCTGATTGTTATTAAACATTCTACTAAATAGATACCACAAAATAAACATAAGTTATAATTTTTGGAGCAAGAATGATTTTTAAATTTTTATAATAGTAGACTAACATTCAGGTTTTTTTTGAAGTGACTGTTTTTGTTTTGTGGTTTTGATATTCTTATTGTTTTAGATAGGCCTGATTACCATTATAAAGCTAAAAGGTCACCACTTGTAAACCTTGAAATGTTATATTCAAATATATAACATTTACTTCGAACAAACTATTAAATTTAATATACAACTTGATTTCATGCGAAATTTAAATTTTTCACTATATGTTCTACAATTAATGTTTATATGAACACCATAGCATTTCGTAAAGAACAACGAACCACACCGAATTGTGTTATCATCCCGGGGATCGAACCGGAGACATATGGAACCGGACGTCCAAACCGTTGAGTTATTATATGCTTTCTAACTTCTTTTGAACTCCGGGTTTCAAGGCATCATTCCTTCTGGTTGTTCAGTAGTGATGTATTAGATAGGAATAAATTTAAGCACACACTTTAGAGATCGCTTTCGTATTTTATTGTTCCCCACTAAAAGAAAATTTACTCTAAATTAAATATGCTGTTATGTTTGTTTGCCCTGCAAGATTCAAACCCGAGACATGATAATGTTTTATTTGAAGTCTCTAAATGCTAAACACAGCATTATTTCATATGCATTAATTCAGTAAAAGAAGTGCTGTATCTTTGATTTAAATCGTTATTCTATCTTTAACACCATTTACGTGAAGTTCAGAACCTCTAATTAGACTTGGTTAAATATTGGCAGAGGAAATCTTTGATATTTGGCAAACATGCGTTGAGATTAATGCTTCAACAGTTCATCCTTACAACAAAGATAATTTACACTAACACCTCATACATTGCTTGAAGAACTTTAGTGTCAATTTACATCATAGCTGATATTTCACAGTTGTTTCTACTGTTAACAGTTATAAGCATCTTTATCAAAAGTATTTGAGGTACAAGGAGAAAAAACTAGGCCTATATATATAACCAACCTCCTGCACAAAAAAAAAAAAAAAAACATGATGAGAACCAACACTCTTACCTCAATTATCAAGTTTGGCTCTGTACTATTTTAAAATGAGAGATTAGTTATTTACTCTATTCTTGAAATAAAAAATATACCTTCAAATTTCAAGCCATCTACAAATTCTGAAAACGGATTGATCCACATTGAAAAACACAATTATTGTAATTGGAAATATATACTGTATTAGAAATATTGTAAATAACAACATTATTATATAAACCTGATTTCACCAGTACCCCCACCACCATCATAAGACAATGACTTCATGTACTGAAAGATATCCACATGGCTATCGAAGGAAAAAAACAGTCCCTGGTGGAATTTTGAATAATTTCCTAAGATTAACTCATTTTGTTTGTTTGCTAATGGTAAAAACATAATATCATAATTCAACTGAATTATGATATTAGTCCTTGTAAATAAATACCAATGAAAAGTAATATTTTGGTCGAAAATATAATTTTTGCTACAATTTAAAGTTAGAATAGTTCAAACGCTATATTTATAAAAAATTTGTTAGTCCTCAAAAACTTAAGGACACACTCTCTGTCTAGAGAATAGTGTATTAGTCGTACATTTACTCTGCCAGTGTAGGGGTTCCGTCTTCTCACACACATGATACTAGTGACATTTTAACAACAAAATACTGTTGTAATTTTTCTTGCGAGTAATGGGGATAAGCATGGAGGTTTTCCGCCTCGAGAATAAATTAAGCAAAAACATTTTTACATGTTACATGAAATTACATGTTGATTAAATATCATAAAATAAAGTAAAAACTAAATTTAATCAATTCAATAATAATGAATAGTATAAATGAGCGAGATACAAGGTTTTGTAGATTTACCATTACAGTCAAATAGTGAACGTTTTCATCGTGATGGTCAAAAATATTAATTTATTCATCCTTACTTTTTAATTATTCATATGGACTTGCAATCTACAATTTTATACTTGCAAAATATAAAGACTTCCAATACATAAGATTACATGTGGGTGTTTTAATTTAAATTAACAATTGACACATGCAAAAAAAAAAAAAATAGGTTGAATACATGAAAATTGAGAGTTATTATGAACAAAATAAATAAATTTACAAAACCGATGAACAGCATTGAGAGTAAGAAGCAGGAAAATGTAATAAACAGAGCATAAATAGTCGTAAATAGAGAAACATGTGCACATGGAACACAGGATTGTTAAAGCATTCACAAGTAACAAAACACAACACTTACACAAAGCATAAATTCTACGATATTTATATTAAATAATCATAACCATTTGAAATATTTCAATTAATTCTCAAACAGATTGCAAATAGCTCTTTTTGAAGTAAATTAATTTGGCTGTTCTTTTCTTAAAATTATTGAATTAAAAAGGTAAGACCAAAAATGGCAAAAAGAATAATATTTGAAACTTTACAAAACACGTTTTCACGTTCTTAATGTTCGAATCACCTTGACTTTTGGAATCCACTTAATGAATATTCCATTTAAATCTGTTACTATTTTTTCCAAAATTTGATTGTTCAAAAGTTAGGTCGGACACACGCCAAAACTGACGCGACGTGACATTACGCGACACAAAGTCGATGTTGTTGTCAGTAGGGAAGGCAACAACAGATGTTTAAATGTAATGATCGAACACTACAAAGAGCACGATAGTGTGCTGACATTAAACACATATTTTATTTATTACCTTCGCTCATAACGGCATCAGACAATTTGTCACCTTGCGTCCGTTTTGGTGTGCGGTCGGTCTTTTCGTATTAATTGACATAAGACCAGGGCTTCGGTCTTACTGTGACTTCTTCGGTGGAATCTTCTGTCATAATGGGTAAATTTGCTAAATCAGTATTCGCAGTGTATTTTTTAACAACAGATAATCCAATCCATGTCACTAAAGAACAATAGCAATCGCAGGGTCTGGCAGCGATGCCTTCTATCCACCCTCTCTTTCAACCACCCCCCCCCCCCCCCTACCCACTACCGCTACATCACCCCCTCCTGACGTCGACTTTCGTGATGAACGATCCAACGCCGAATCTCTGTTGACGTTTTATCCATTTAATGTTATCATATCACGAGGGAATTTATTGTTCGCACTGTCTCGAACTAAAAGAGTACTTTCCCCTTTATAACTAAAACCTTTCTTTTTCGTAAAATAAATTAAATTAACCATAGGATTCTCTACTTTGATATGTTGAAATATAATTCATCTGTGTGTACTTCAATTTTACATTATCTTATTTTAAAACTATAAATCCATGTAGGACTTCTTGTTTGGTAATATTGGGAAGCGATTTTACTTTAAAATATGCTATTTATAAGCAACATTTTTCTGTTCACTATTGTATATCATTCTTATCTTACAGTCCTACTCATAAATAAAGACTTTAGCAAAAAATTTTGTTTGAATTATTTAAATTAGTTGGATAGGGCATGGAGCCCCTAGCTGAGGAACATGAATGAAACGTTCGGTGGGAAATGAAATGAAAATTCTTCATTTATTCCAAAATGTTGTATATGTTATATAAGCAAAACATAAACATGTCTAATTTATCAACTAACTTAAATTAACTAATATCCTTGTGAAAATATTTTTTGGCCTAATAACTCAAAAGATACAATGACATTTACAGTTAATATACTATTCGTGAAAAGTGAATAACTTATGGCATGCTTGGCAATGCATAAAAATATGGCTGTGGCAGAAAAAGGCGTACATGGGCAGGAGCCTGTGCGTAGTCCTGAGTTGTTTTCGGATCTAAATTCAATGGCAAATTACTAAAAAGCAAATCTTTGATCGGAAAGAAAAAGTTAAATTTTGACAGAACAAGTGATGAAATTGAATGAATGAATTTGTCTAGATTACAAATCCCTTGCTGTTTACTTACATTTAAAAGGAAAACGTAGTATATAGGGCCCAGTGAGGTAAAAATGTTTATATTATTGATTGTTTGATTAATAAACAACAAAGTATTCTCAACGTTTATTGTTCGAAAATGGATGTCATTTAAATGGTTAATTTCATAAATCACTCTATAATCATGATTTTAAATTCCAAAGTGTATTAGAATTTCCTTTAAAATTATATAAAGTTGAACTCTTTTCGACCATCATTAAAGGCGTAGAGGATGTTTGGAGATTTAACGCCAGTTTTATGGAAATACTCATCCAAGTTGGCGGGTACTGCAGACTCATAAAAGCGTAATCCCCGTCCAGAGAAAGACCTCTAAAATATTATTCATATAAACCCATTTGTAATGCAGCATAGTTATGTTATAGTATTTTGGGACCTTCGAGAAGGCCCTGCAGAGAATATGAACAGAGTAAAAAATGCACCCGTATATGGCGCCCGATGAATTGTATTCCCAACTATATGTATTTTATAACTTGCAATAAAGCAGACGAGAACTTATTTAAATTTTTCTTTCTAGTCTTTCTTTCAATACAATATACTAAATAAAATTCTAGTAATAAAGTTTTCCTTATAAGGCAATACCACAAATTAGGTTAATTTGCTAAAAAATCTTACAATTTCATTATAAAAATACCTTATTTACTAAAAAATTCAACATGGGGATAGCGACATGAACATACGGTGAGCTACACCTAGCGGCCAACAATGCAACTACGTAGTCGAGCGCCCGCTGGCGCTAACCGCGGTACCGCTAGGCGGCAAATCATCTATATATGATCTGAACCGCTCGGATACAACTATAACTGTTGAGAAACAGGCATTTATCCGATAAATGTTTAAGTAGGCTATGAAACGTGTTTTAATAATTATATAGCATTTGGTAAAATTAACTTATGCTAAGCGACAGTTAAGGTATTTATTTTAACGTAATTTAATGTATTTTTGAACAATGTTTTTTGCATGCATGATCAAGATTTTAACATCAAGCATTTGATGTTGAAAAATTATCGTACTAGTGTCGTATCATAAGGTGTCGCGGGGCATGGTTCAGGTTAAGTTCGAAACCAATGGTGACCAGCACGATAACGGTGTTTTATGGGGTTTAAAAATTGGGTTTTGACGTTTTTTGATATTAGTTTCAATAATCGGTATCAGATAACTGACACATACTTTCTCCCAACAATCTAAAAAGGTGTTAATAGTCTCCAAACATTAATGTCGGATGCCTACCAGTTGAGCAGCACCAGTTTAAATCTACGCGCGTCTGTGACTTTTAACAACGTAGTGCGTTTACAGCTAAACGAAAAATGACTTTGAATTTTATTGAATTTTTGTAACTATAGACGTTTGACGTTTAGAGGGCAGAACGGACTGCCTGTTTGAGCCTGAAAATCAGTTGTCACAGGGGCACGGGAATTGACCCACGGTCAAACAGCCGTCTGATTTCAGATATCTCATCCTTTCACTTCCTTCAATATCTCAGTCCTTAAGGAGGCTTGCGCAAATTGCTCGTTAGAGACAGACGTTCCTAACGGTTTGGCTGGCGCGGCGTTTCCTTATCCACAAATAAAAACAAAAACAACACTAAGGGCCATTATTAAGAAAACCAAATTAAAATTGACTTTTTTTTGGAATTTTTAGTCTCAAAAAGCTTTTTTCCTACCAATTCTTTGGTAAGGGAGTATTAAATAAGATATTTGTAGAATAAATTGTGAAGCCCTTTAAAAACTTCCACGTGGCCCCATCTTATCTAAGATACACTCTTTTCAAAATATTTTTCGGTTATTGGTGCAAAGAATGATTTTATCAATATCCTATATGTATCAGCATGTCTAAGAAGGAAATTGCACCTAAAATGTAATGATTTCATGTAATATTAATCAAATCTAGATTTTTCACATTAAAATTAGTCTAACAACATTAGTCTAACAACACTAAGAGCTTAAGATTAAGAAAACCAAAGTAAAATTTTTTTTTAGAATTTTTAGTCTCAAAAAGTTTTTTTTTTGTACCTACCAATTCTTTGGTAAGGGAGTATTAAATCAGTAGATATTTGTAAAATAAATTGTAAAGCCCTTTAAAAACTTCCACGTGGCCCCATCTTATCTAAGATACACTCTTTTCAAAATATTTTTCGGTTATTGGTGCAAATAATGATTTGATCAATATCCTTTATGTATCAGTATGTCTAAGAACGAAATTGCACCTAAAATGTAATGATTATATAGATTTCATGTTATATTAATCAAATCTAACCAAATCTAGATTTTTCACATTTTGTTATTTTTTTGGGGGGGGGGGGGGGAGCGTGATTGCAATACAAACAAGAGATACAGAATAATAAACGATTATACAATTTAAATTATTATTGTAAAATTCCCTCATGACTATGACGTCAGGTAAAATAGGGATTAATAAACTTGCTTTTAATTCGTTTTTATTAAGGATTCACCACACCCAAATGGTATTTTCATTTTTACAAAACTCTTTGGTCTGTTAATTAGTTTATTAGATACGTTGTAAATTCTTCTTTAGACGCTGTCTCACCACTTTCCACAAAGAGGAAAGCAGTCTTAAAATTATGTTAAGCCCTACTGTGTTGTGTTAAGTGAATAGTAGCTATGTGTTAATCTAGTGTTCTAATATTATTTTGATTATCATTAATCAAATCTAATTGAAACAAAATTTTTCGTTCTTTAATAATTTTATAATGAAATTAAAACACTTAAAAATTATGAAAATGTAGTAAATCCTTATGGAGTGAAAAAAGGTTTCTACAAATTAGTGGGAGATCTAAACTCCAACTCTTTCCAATACATTCTTCCATTTTTAAACCAGTAAACCTTTTTCTTATCTTATAGCACTTCAGTAACTGCCTAACTAACCTAAATATTCTAGTGTCATAAAAGTGTTAAGTTAGTTTATCTTACTTAAACGTTTACTTTGGTTAGCTGAAACGATAACAGTGATACAACTGTTATTCCTTGAACTACACTGACGCGAAGTTACAATATATTACAGTGATCGAACCCAACAAAACCAGGTATCTAGGTATTTAAGTAATTTCTTTCGTTCTGCACCTTCAGTAGATGAAATATCTTTTGCTCATAAGGCTGTTTATCAAACGCCACACCTTACACCATATAATACATGATAATCTACATTAATTTATGTTTATGTTGGTCTATGTCACCGAGTAATATGAGTGTATAATGTATATACCTAGTGGTTATAACACATAACACCCTCCCTGCCGTAAGTGCCAGCATCATGTGTTTGTGGCCCCTTCTAACCGTGCTCTATCTTTTATACCGGATTTACAACCAAAGTCAGCAGATGTTCTGGACAGTAAACTGTGTAATGTCCATAAACAAAAAGTCTAACTAGCAGTAAGAGTTCATCCCTGGGCCATCACGCTTCCTCCACATGTCCCCGCACTCCGATGTCCTATCATTAGCTCATGCAAACAGTCTAATTTTAAATAATTAAACATTTGTCTTACAAGAATAATGGTAGAGATAAATAAAATTTTTGTGAATTAGCAACTGTAAAACAATAAGGTAAGGACATAAAATAATGTTGCTTATCTTACACTAACCCACCGACTTTAAACGTATGCTAGATTATCAACATTTATACGCTTTTTCTTGGAACCAAAGTAGGGTATGAAATGTTTTATTCCTATTCTTAATGCTCATAACTCCTTGATTTCATATTCTCTCTCATTTCTTCGCGGATATGAGGCTATTCCTAAAACATATCGGTTGTTGATACTCTAGGCCAACATACAGACATTGAGAATAATGAAGCACTGATGCAGGTGTATGAATATAACTGAAAGATGAGTTATTAAAGAGCTCATCTTAAAGGATTGTAAGTGGAGCTAACTAGTTGGTTAGAAAAGTTCGGAACATAAATCAATTTCAGAATATTTCATGGATTTTAGGTAATTGTTGACTTATTTCGTAAAGTATCAGTGCAATATTTTAGAACATGATTAATAAAACTGAGTATCTTAAAGGTCATACAAAATAGCTATAATGTTATGAATGTTTTATTTCAAAACATATGTAATTATGTTCTTGGCGGTGTTTCAAAAAGGGAATTTCTAACTTCAAAATGTATATAAAATAATCCAGAAGATATAAAATTTGTTTCTTGTATCAATTTGTATAAAAACACTCCAAGGTTTGCTACACATAACTTATTTCGATAGTTCCAAATCACATAGACATGGGTGCTAGTATGTCACATACATTTGACTCGAGAAAGCTACCCGTATGAAGTGGTTTATAAAGCATAGCATATCATAGCATTATGAAGGATAGCATTTGTGTCTGTTGGGAGTGTATTTAGAGGAATTGCCCCCAAAAATATAATTGAACTCACCAAGCTTATTTCTTAACAGCAGCAAAGCACACACCTAGCACGTTCTATTTAAGATAAATTGTGCAGTACCTGATGCAATTGCTACAACCCATTGTGGCTATGTCACTGGGAACTAACCAACTAGACCTATGTGTGTCGAAACTTGGAGTGTTTTCCAAATAATGATTCTACATCCACTTCTGTTGCTCATGTTAAAGAATTAACCTGAATTCACGAAGTTCTGAAGTTCTTTTTTACAAATCTGTTATTGTGCAAATATTTTGTTTAGCTTTGATGTACTTAAGTACATTTAATTTTACTTCAGGGATGTATATTGTTAGAATGTCTACTAAAGCGAAAAGAGAAAGTTTTGAGAGGCCAGGTTAGTATAACAATGTTACAATTACCTTAAAGAGCTTTCGCTAAAGCCCATTGTTCTCAAAAGTTTACTGAAGCCCTAGTGGGCTAAGACTACTTCAGTGCATGTTTAACTAAAATGTGAGAAAAGTTAGCCTTATGAAAACAGTTTCTCAAGTTTACATTATATCTGATAATTAATTAATGATGTTCAGTATGTAAAGCAAATTATGGAAATTCAATGAAAATAACTCTTAAACTGATGTGAACATTCTTGCTCTGAAGGACATTTTGTTATGGTTTTAGTTTATGGTTAAGTTAAATTATTGGGCACTCTAGGTTTTATGGTGATTGTCAGATTTATTGCAGATACCCTGTTGTTGAAAATAAATTTGTTTACATAAACAAAATTTATATACAAAAATACATACACATAAATAAACAGTTATACTAATTCCACAAGTGTTAACTTACCAACGTTGAATTAACGTTTGTGGAAGCAAAGAAATTTTTTACTTTCCAGACTTAAGGCGTAAAACTTGTAATTGGTTAGTGTCAAATAATTGAATTTTGGTAAAGTGAAAATTACGAATTTGTCTTCTAGTTTTTTAATTAACTTCTAGCTAAGTAACAGAAAAGGGTGGAAATGTAAAATTTATAATTAAATTAAAACAGTCTTGACCTACATAATCCAAGTCTCAACTCAATACCTCAAGTGGTTTGAACTACCCGATGAGCTCAAAATTACACACGGACGTTCAGGCAGAGAACTATGTACCGCAGTCAAATAGTGTAAAATAGGTTTGTATCAATTCAAGGAAATATATAAAAGGGTCCCAGAAAATTCCGGGACACCCTGTATAATGGCTTTCCTCCAACTCAAAACAGTTTTAAGTATTTGGCTTCAAACAGTTTTACGTTTTAAGGTTATCGCTCCTTTCATGAGTAGTATTTTTATTGTAATTAATGATCAGAATCATTATATTGAGCAAGTTTTAATAAAAAAACTTGATACTACTCTGATCTTGTTTTACTCTCAGAAAAAAGAAAGATGTATTCTTTAGGTAGAAAAATACTACTAAAAGATGATTTGATTCCATATATGACTATAATGTTGATATAGAAAATGAATCTTTATTTATTTTAGGTATTGATTTGATGTAAGCAAACTGCCCGTTAACAATGTATTGTGGTAGTGGGCGATGGTGGGGGGGGGGGGGAGCAACCCTACTGTCAGTCACGACGGTCAAGGGACGAGGGGTTCCACACTTGACTGACATGTGTGGAGTAATATTACATGGATGATTGTGAATCCCACTGAAATGTAAACGAGGAATTTCAATATTGGAGTTCCACTGTCATGCCGGGTGGAACTAGGATGACGATAAATTAATTTAAATTTTCAATGCAAAAGGGAGTGAAATTTCTATATTATTTTACTATAGTTAATTTTAACATCTATACTGATTAATTTTTATTTGTTTTTTACAAATAGCTTGGGCAGACGATACCTTTTCATTTGATAAAAAATCTACATTTCCAGCCAAGTTTTTGACAAAGAAAAATCAATAAAATATTTACTTTATAAATGTATGTGTCGGATTTACATTACATGGGAGGCCATTTCCATCGAATGGCTTGAGAGTTTTGCCCGTAAGTCAAGGGTTCAAGTTCCAAACATTAGCAACATTGTATGTTCCTGTCTTATAATTAATATTAACAATAATTATCTTTGGTTATGTTTGTTCAACAAATTTAAGTAAGTGCATTTTTTGGCAAGAAAAATTATTTTCTCAATACATATTTTCTATGAAAAAATCAATACAGTAGGTAGATATAAATAAAATTATTGTAATTTTGATTGATAGTCTCTTTTATAAATTACATCTAATACCATTACGAGTTTATGCTTCATTATTAGTAATTACTACCAATATTGTTAAACATTATAAAAAAAATCAATTTCATGGCTCATGAACACTTATGTCCTGAGAAAAATAACATCACTTGCACATCTGAAACAAATTCAGGTTAAAAATTTGAGGTCCTATTTTTAAGAACTAATTTGCAACTCAAACCCTTAATATTAAACACGTTTTAGAATTTAAAATTTTTAAAGAATTAAAAAAAAACTCTGAGAGAAAGTTTTTACCACTTTCCTGGTATTTAGTCTGATACTTTTAACAACAAATTGAAGGTTGAAACTTCCTTGAAATTAGTTTTTCATTTTTATTTTAAAACATAATATATAATCTAATACTACTAATTAGCACTGAACAGAATATCTAGCACTTAAACAAATACTTTCAAATAATAAAATATTAATACATCAATACACACATCTATATTGATAAGAAAAATCTTGCTTTTTCCAGAGTGATTCTTATGCAGCAAAGAAGCAGTAAGAAAATTATTTATCTTTTCTTAATCTAAATGAATTTTGTTTAAATTTTATCTTAAGACGATGCTACAGTTTTCAAAGTCATTGTGGCAATAAGAAATTTTCCGATTTTATATCAACAACAAAACAATTCTATTTTGAGAGACTTTAAAATAGTTCATGTTTTGTATATTAAACTAAAGAATACATTAGTCATTGCAACATGATTTTTTTTTAGATATATATACTTTATTTCTTCATGGAGTTTATTTCTTTAGAATTATTTCTTAATTATTTGACTCCATCTAGTAAGACTCGTCGACAACAACCCTCAGTGAAAACCTGTGCAAAAGTAATCCTTGTCTGGCTCAGGTGTAGAGTAATTTTTTGGATAAATATGAAATTAATTCATGCAATTTGTAATGCATTTATTTGGTTTGAAGGTTGTAATAATTGTATTGCCATTATACTACCTTTGGATTTCAAGCTTAGAGTTTTACAACAATTACAAATTTTGAAAATAAAACTCTTCAACAATAAGTTACTGCTATTTATATATTAAAATATTGTAATTTAACTTTGGTTTCTTGAATGTAAACTCATTTAATATAAACTTAAATTTCCAAAGGGTGAATTTGAAATAAAAAGTGGATGAGGGGAAAACAAATATAGAAATAAGTGGCAGAAATGTAGTTTAAAAGTCAGTCGGACACCAAGCGCCGGCGACTGCGATATTTTGAATATTGGTTTCCGCTAGGGGCGTTTAGTGTCACGCTTCCTTGTTATTGATTTAAAATGACGCTTTTAGCCACCACACATGGATCAAATGAAATCTCTGTTATAAATATTGATTCTACGTAAAACAACATCAAAATGGGTTTAATACCATTTACTTTATGATTTAAGTTTATTGAGATAGTTTTTCAGAGATTAACATAGTTAACAGAATCAGAATTAACAGTATATTACGATTTTAGAGGGAAATTTAATTTACTAGCACACATTTGTGTTCTGACTCATACAATTATTACAATCAGTTACTGTAAAATAAAGGGGTTTCAATACACCAATTTGTTGGTTTTCCATTTGCTTATAGAGTACATATAAGGGTTACTGTTATAGTAGGTGAAGTCTACGTTTTAGTACATACATTTACCTCTGACACCTCCATAGACTGGGGCTACCTGATGACAGCTACATTAGTTGCTTACGGCTTTTCTTCTCTGTGCCATTCTGCACTGGGTCTTGAGGCTTTGGAGAGCGGTCTACAATCTCTCTCTCTCTCTCTTTTACTTCAAGGCCTTAAGTCATAAGTCTTAAGTCATTTATTTGCCAGAATCAACAAATTACAATTTGTATTAGCAAAGTCAAGATTTCATAATGAGAAAAATTTGTATTAACAAATAAATACTCTGAAAAAAATGAACTTAAAACTAACTTAGTGTAGAAAACAAACTATATCTCCCTCCTTTTATCCCCCAGTCAGGAAATCTCGACACTGTAATAAGTGTAACCTTTCATACCTTTCAACTTATTTTCTGGCATCCGGTTATCCTGGGTAAAATGTCCTTGATAACTAGAAGACCGTCTTCAAGGTCGCACTGACACTTCGCTGGAACAAGAAGGCTTGCTTTATCCTCCCTACCAGCGCGTACGCCTCCTTCAGGGAGAAACCTATCACTTTATCAGCATCGTCTTGCTGCTACCTCAATAGCTGGAGCTTAAAGGTGACTCACAGTGGGCTGGATCTATTACATATCTATTAGATGTCCACTTTCCTCCAGGTCAGGGTTTTTGTATCTAAACAGCTGATGCTACTGCCTTCCCCACCGATCCTGGTTTCTTACAAAATGGTGCAGGTAGAGGGGACGTTTTCATCATATTCATCTGCTCCAAAATATTACCGTGCCCCTTGGCTGACCTGACAAATTCTGTTCTTAGAGACTCTGAGGTCGTTTCCAACTGAATTTTAGTTTGAGATCTCTTATTTACAACTTCTCCTGAAAGGGTTTGTTATTTCTCATTATCCGTGGAGTTGATTTTGTTTCGGAAAAACCAGCGCATTGTACGGCAAAGGACAGCTCTTCATTGGCCTATATTATAGGAGGTCCTCGTCCCTTAGGAGGAAGAACGTCCCTACCCCATTTCCACGGGGCCCAAACCTCCATTTGACCACCATCGATACGCACAAGGTGTGTGTGATTTACCTTCTGAAGTCGCCCTTAGCAATGCAGAGTCCAACCTTTGTATCCCTGCCGACCTTCCAACCAAGGACCGAAGTGACTTTCTCCTGACGACATCCTTTAAGAGACCAAAGACAATGTGAGTCACCCTACAACACAACAGGGACACCCAAAGGACCCCCTAGCATACGCCGGTCATCCACTTTTAGTCAATTCTTTCAACAAGCAGGGGATACCGCACGGACTATTCAACCGGGAGCCGGCATTAGGGGGATCCTCATACACATATTTAAGAGAGATTACCCACTGTACCGAAACTTAATTACATCGTCCTTGAACTAAATTTTTATATTCGTCCCTACAAGGTTCGCTATTCAACAAAAACTGAGGATACAAACTCTTCTGAATGCAGTGGCCGAGTTTCACAAACTCAGTTTTAATTACATTTTCACGAATTATTTTTAATAGGGTTCTTACAGCGACCATCCGGAGGGATGGGTTAACTAAGGTTCCATTTACAGACTGAACCAAGCCATGACGCTGACGTTAAGGAGCCCATTCCCATCAGAACAGCTTGTGCCACGGAAGCCTTGGCGTTTGAAATCAGGTAAACATTACTCTTATCACATTCAATATTCCATGCACATATATTTCGTTGTACTATATCAGAAATATATTCATGCAAAAAATTTTAATTGTAGCCTATTACTATTTTATAATTAGTATTAATCTCAAAATTCACTTAAAAATTGACTATTTTCTTTAAATAGCTTTAATTATACAGTATTAGTACAGTAATTGAAGTCCTATAAATATTTACTGTATACTATTACATCAATTCTGCAAAAGCTATATCCAACGGTAGTGATATCCAAGCACCCCGAGGAAGATGTGTATCCAAAAAGAGAAGGAAAATGGAGTGCAAATTTACACACTCTTGCGAGAACAGTTATCCTGTGGAAAATAAAAAAATATTTATATTAATTTTACAGCAGATACAATGCTGATAAGTTTCCGTTTAAAAGAAAAAGATTAGGATATTTTAACCGAAAATATACAATTGCTTGGCATTGTTGTTATGATGAAAGGGCCAGGAAGATAAAATAACTCATCAACGGCATTGTTAGACGTTATCAAAGGAACCAGGAGATAAATTAGACGAAGAGGTCACTTTATTTTTCAAGCACTTATTTGATAGAAGGCGTAACAGCGTTTGTTTTATTACAATGAGCAACAAAAAAAAAAAAAAAAAAGACATTTAAAACGAATGGAATTCAAGGATTTTATTTAAGTTTTTACTAAGTTTCCAAAACGTCGGTAACTTATTTTCCCAAATAGTTGTTATATTTTGCCTGATATTCATCAGTTTTTCTTTCTGTTAAGATTAATTTTTGTTTTACTCAGTTGTTGCTTCAAATAGGATTTGTGATAGAATGTTTTAACTAATTCCAAATTTAATATCCACAGATGTGGGCGTCAATAAGAAAATGTAACTGAATCGTCTCTCGTTCATCCTATCCATTACCGTTCTGCCATTTTCACTTTATCATTAATTAAGTTACTTTGAGAGAAGCCTCCTGCTTTGCATGTTTATCAGAATTCTTCTATATAACCTCATACATAAAAGTATTTTTATAAGAAAAAAAATATATTCATAAGCACTGTAAATTTAATCACTGCTAAGTACTAGGATAAAGAAATTAAAACATTTTATCTCTGGATATATTATTCTCAGAGATTGTTTACGTAAGAATTCAATAAGAATAATTCAACGTATTTCAATTAAATTTAACTATACCAATAACAAAACGATTTATTAGAAATAATTATTTAATTAGGATGACATTTGGACATTTGGTTCAATACATTACTGCCAGGAAGGACGCCATAAGATCTCCAATAAGGAGAGTTGGAGACCAAACGTTGATTTTATACCTAAAGTAACAAAGAAGGTCCCATGCATGCGTGTGAGATTCAAGAGGAGAACAGGCTTTGCACGAGGCTCTTTAGGGTAATTGTAACATAATTACCAGCCTCCTCCTCCAAGTTCCTCCACTTGCCCTTTAATTTTAGGGAGTTTGAAATTTTTTTAATTGTATTATGGTTCATCTATTCGTACTGTACTTAATCTTTAGTAACAACATTCTAGATAAAGTTGTGTCGTCGCCTACTCAGTTCAGAATGTAACACATCATACGTTAACGTTGGCGACCAAATATGCTGTATTTTGTATGTATTGGCTGTGTGTGATTTTCTGAATTATTCTATATCCATTACAGATATAATTTATAAGATTAGTTAAAATTAGTTTCAAAACTAACTAATATTAAACAATATTTAAATTAAGTCTAATTTAACATAGAAGCTTTGGTATTATTACCTATTATTACTATACTAACTATCATTAATTATTATAGCCTACCTATATATTGGGGGGGTGATGTTGTTCGCATCCGCAGCTTTCCATTAAAACTGCACGTACTCCCGGGGTGGTGCTGAACGAACAACAACTTTGGCAGCTGAACTATCACGCACGTGATCTCTCAGCTATGCCAGCTGCCAGACAAAATGCAAACGCCCTTTTCCATGGCCAATTCAGAAATTTCGGACTTTTGAAAAAAATTGTCATTTTAAAGTAGAGGGTCAGAGCAAATCTAAAAGTGACTGCCTCAGCAAGGTGCTGCTGAAAAATGAGGTGGTTGTCTCGCACTGCAAGAAACACATTCAGAAGACTTAGAGAACCGTGCGAAGGGCAACATCCAAGGATATACGCTTGTGGAAGAAATAGGTCACAGGGTCTATGGAGTGGCGACGAGAGTTAGACAGAACATTGACGATCGTAGCAGTATCCCACAAAATATTGTGATAACAACATATTTGTTGATGCTGTTAAGGTTTCTGAGACTACTATTGTAAATGTCTACAAACCACCAAACACCTAGTGGTCTGACACAGTTCACCCAACATTTGAACATCCTGTGGTATGTAGGTGACTTCAACAGGCATCATATCCAGTGGGGAAACTCGTCTGATGATGACAATGGCACTAGTCTTTCAATTTGGACTGATAATAACAACCTTTTCTTGGTATTTAATGCCAAGGACCCACACACCTTTCATTCAGCCCGATGGCGTCGTGAGTACTCTCCAGACTTGTGATTTTGCCCCCTGAACCATCAGCAACACCTGAACCTACTTGCAGGGATGCTGTTTCCATTTACAGGAATGACAAGGGATCGATCGCATGAACATTTGCAGCTTTGGGTATTCAGGCAGTAGAGTTTTGAATCTGGATAGGACTTTCAGCCTACCAACAGCACGCTGAACTGAAAGGGTGACGTGCACTGAAAAAGAGAGGTCTTTGTCGAGTGTAACGCCAAGAGTTTTGACATTATCACACACTGACAGCCTCTTGCCACCCAGCGTGACTGCTATTCCGGATCTACTCAAGTCCTGCAACAGAATACGAGGTGTGGTGTGGATGGCGGGGCACTTGTCAACATTGAGTTTGAGACCATTTTTGCTTGACCGAACACTAATATTTTGCAAGTCGGCATTGATAAAATCAATTGCCGCATCAATCTTAACAAACTTAATTTTCCAGAATTTGTATACCTTAGTAACTAGAAATACATTATGCGTACTCTCTACTCATGCAAACTTTTATACACCAAAACACATGGTGTTATTTATTCGTCAATGATATTAATTTGTTAAATTCATAGTTTTCGCTTTGCTATACTGTAGTTATTTTTATGTTAGCTATAACCGTTGTGTTAAAAAAATTAAATTAGAACATTTATAAAAAAATATAACAATGGAATACAAATTAACCAAAAACACAAAAGAGTACTAAAACACAATATGAGGTGGATTGGAAGTAAAATATATATAAATTCCATATTTAAAAAATCGTCTGTATAAACTAACCTAAGTTTATTTATCTTGATAGCCATATTTAATGTCTTCTTATTGTATTTTTACTATTTATTATTAATATTATTATTATTTTGCGCTGTATGTTATTGTTTGAAGTATGTATGATTTTAAATGGTTTAACCATGGAAGAATAAATAAATAAACGGTAAATACATATCGATAAGGGGGAATTAAGGCGATTACTTATAAAACCTCTCCATCTAATTACCTCAATGACTTAGAAGTTAATTAGAAGTTAATGACTTAGAAGTTAGTTTAGTTTAGTTTGTTTTTGTATATTTCCTCTTTTGATGATAGGAGCTGTGGTTGAAATTTATTTTCTTATGGCCTCTGATACACATTGTTTAATGTGTGAATGCTGTTTACAAAGTTTACCTTATTCAAAGCATAAATATATTTTCAAGGCTTATTTAGATTAAAATTTATGTTTTTAACAACGCATATTACGATTGTAAATATACATAACACATACTTAACCATGTAACATATATTTTATTTTGTTGGAACTGTTTTTTTGCCACCGATTACCATGAATAATGAAATGTAACAAAATTAGGTATGATTATTTATAAGTATTAAGGATCCCCAGAACTCAAAACCTCTAAACCATATACTTGATTTTTAAGAGGAAGACGAAACAATTACAACTTCGTGTACTAGCGGCCATTTTATCAGCTACATTCACGGTTTCATTACACGTGCCGTCCATAAATTTCTCTCAACACTAACACATGTAAACTGCGACTTAACATTAACCTGCTGAGGCGGAATAGCGCAATGTCAACAGATTTATTAACAATCCGCCCCCAACCACAGGTTGTTTTGTACACCTCCTCGTTGTTGGCTTCAACATTTATTTTGTTGATGTATTATTGGTATTAAAACATGGTGGAATAATAGAAGCAGTTTTTGGATGAAATAAATATCAAAGTTTTATGTTTTTAAATCAGATATTTAAATGAAGTTTATAAGATAGGGTTTTAAAAATGAAATGCTGATTAATTCACAAATATTATTTTTCGAATCTGCTGCAGACATCGACAAAAATAGCAATCACTCCTAGTATTACTAGTATTAGTGATAACGATACTACTACTAATAATTTATCCTCTATCAATCATAGCATACAGAAAAGTACAATGAAGAGAATGTCTCCGCATGAGCTTATGCAAGTGCAAGGCGGGTGAGTTCATATTCTCGTTTCTCCTATTACACAATAGAATCTCAATAATCAAAAATAGGTTATTCAAAAAATAAGAGTGTACAAGATTTACACTTAATAATAAATACTTAGGTTACGAATATAACAAACGGAAGGAAACTAGAAAATACTAACTATAGAATTAAACTAGGGTGTGACAAAGAGTTTGGCCACCTGATCCGACACCTATATGACGAAAAACTAAATGTTTCAACTTAGATTACGTAATAGATAAATGATGTAATTCTTCAAAGACAACCTACAATGATTCAAACAACTCAGTAGCAAATTTTATTTACCCACACTTCCCGCAGATTGCAATAGAAGATACTGAAACTGAAGCTTTCAGTCAAATCACCGTCTCAGTCAAATCACGATAGACAGTTGTCCTGACTGGTCCGATCACATTATTCAACTCAAACTCAAAGCCTTCTGCCTGCCTATTCGTTTTCTAGAGCATAACTGCTTCGGAAACACACACATCTCTCTCGTGTTGTATAGGTTCAGCTCATCGAATATCATCTTTAGTATCCAAACTGCTTGTGGGGTTTCTCTTCCACAAAACAATTCGTTTACATTTCCAAATTGCAAAAGTGGTCCGTCCGGTAAATTTGCATACTGAAGTTCATAGATCGCTGTAAAGAATTTTTCAAACATCCCAACATAGTAAATGTTCCAGAACTTTTGATCTTTGAATGAATTAAATTAATTATTGAAATTTCTGAAATATGCTCTTATTAGCAAATGTCTTTATTTCCTTGGAGACGAACTGAGCACAGATTGGCAAGGTTATGACCGTTAAGGGCTTTTTTAACCAAAATGTCGGTTTTAACTCGCTTCTTTACCCTTTCTTGTGACATAACTCAAGGGATGATTGATGACAGTCTCATGCAGCCTGCTGCGGGCTTAAGAAGAATGCACGACAAGATGAAGAATACCTGATCCAACTAAGTTCAATTTTTGCATATCACTTCTTAAGCATCTCAGTTTCACTCATATGATTGTCACTGTGTTTCTGTCTTGTCAAAGTAATGGTTATGTCATTAAAATTATATGAAATTAAATTTAATGAAGTTCAGCTGGCATAACTAGAAGTAGAATTAAACATATTATTACAAAGTGGATTGATTAAACATTTACTATATTTATTTTAATTTTACTGACTTTGTGCCAAGTACTGAGAGGTTATTCAACTGGTGATATAAATAAGATAAAAGCTCTATCACGAGAGTAATAGTTAGGCTATAGCATTGTATTAATCTATGCTGGCTTGTAACTGCATTGCAGCAAATTCTGAGTTGATCACTTACTGATTGTTTGACTGAATAGTTTCCTCCGTCGTTGTTTTTGACGAACTGATTATAACTGCACACTTAAGGTACTCCATGATGATTCAGATAATCTCCTTAATTAATAAGAATGCTAAAAACTTTCTTAAAAATAACAAATCGCTATATAATGAATACATAAGCTGGATTAAAATATAAATTTATATTTATGTATTTATAAATACTTCAATAGAAAATATACTAATATATCCAGTCTTAAAAACACGTTCGTTTTTATTCAATTGCATTGTAATGATTTATGATTTTGGGCGTAAAATAAAAACCATTCAAAGTAGAAAAACAATGAGAAGTTGTGATTAATGTACTTTTCCTCGTCTATCTTTTGTTCTAGTGATAACACGAGTGTTTGATGACGTTGAGGCCAACTAAATCGATTATTGCACACGTTTTATCTCGAGCAAAATATTAATACTGTCTAAACATTTAGTTTAAACTCCGTAATAATGTAACATAACTAGAAAAAAGAACAAATGAAACCATATTTTTAATCATATACTTTTTTAAAGCCTATTATGAGGTTCATAAATTTATAAATAAAATAAATCAATGTTGGTCATAGTTTTCTACATTCACTCTTTAATGGAAAAATAAAGAAGAATACAATCCGTTCGTTGTGAGAAGGTGGTTATCATTTTTACTTTCTCCCCCTATACCATAGTACATGGAGAAAGTATTGTTTTTCGTCGAAATTTTAGAATTTGAGTTTTTGGTGGATTTATCCGTTTTGGTGCAACCTGAGTCCAAAAAAGTGGTTTTCAGAGTAATGTCTGTCTGTGTGTGTCTGTGTGTGTGTCTGGATATAAACAGAGCTAGAGAATGCCCCAATGGTCCGATTTTTGTGAAATTTGGTATGTAGGTCCAAACTCACGATAATTCCAGGCGGTTTTTTCATTTTTTAAATTTTTTATTTTTAAGGGTATTTTACCCCCAAAAACCCTCAAAAAACGTGAAAAATCAAAATTTATCAAAAACGGCTCTAACGATTTTGATCAAAATTTTGTGGTTTATTAAGATTAAAATGCTGAATAAAATGACACCACCCCCACCTCCGAGAAAATGCGCGTTCAAAAGTTACACATTAAAAAGTGTTAAAAAAATTATCTTTTTAGATTTTCAAAATATCCGTTATCTTAAAATAAATTTTACTTATCACCATTAAATCGAGCTCAAAAAACTAAATAATCCAGTATTTTGAATTATTCCTCTACGTCGAGTGGTTTCGGAGAAAATTCAATTTTTCGTTTAGCGGTAAACGGAGAACGTTGTTAAAAGTTACAGACGCTCGTAGGGTCAAACTCGCGCTACTCGGCTGTTAGCTATCCGACCGAGTCATCAAGACATTAATGTTTGAAGCTTTTAACGCCTTTTTTATATTGTTGGGAGAAAGTATGTGTCAGTTATCTGATACCGTTTATTTACAGTATCTTTAGTGAATACTGTAAAGTTCAGACTTAGTATTTTATATAGCAAGACTTCTGGTTGTCAACAATATGTCTTGGGGGAGGGGAGGGCCACCCAGCTGTCTGTCATATCATGACAGCAGAGGGAAGAGGGGATCCGCACTTGAGTGACATGTGTGAAGTGATATTACATGGATGATTGTGAATGCCACTAATAACTTTTAAAACTGATTTGTTTGCAGTTTTAAAAAGGGTTCACCACCTAGAATTTACAAATTACTTTCCCACAAATGGATTTCCTACAATTCTTGAAAATTATTAGTGACGTACTAAAACACAAAATTTGGATTCTTACTTTAAAATAATTAACAAAAGTTTATTTCCAGGTCATTACAATTACAAAATATTTTCCAAAATTATTATATAACAACTATGATTTAGGAGCAAAAAATTATAACTCAAATGAAAGACACAGTAACACGGGAAAACCGTTAACCGTTGGACAGCCATTGTTCATGTCGTAGTGAATGCACAATCAATTGATGGACCCGGACTAAAGATGAGCACTCGTGGACCAGCGACAATGTTCCCCCTCCCCCTACAGTATCACCCCTCCACCCACCCCTGACATGAACATCCGAACTGAAAAACGTCATTTATACATTCACAGTTTCGTCCTAACAGGAACGTACTCTCCATTAAAAACTTAATCAAGGAAATATAAGTATAGGTGCTCCCTAACGCAAAAGTACCATGTTTTAGAGCGATATTTGTCTGCGCGTGTCTCTGTAAGACTGTCTTTGAGATGGTAAAAGTTGGTAAAATTGGTACGTAGATCTCGATTTACAATCCTAGCGTTTAAAATATTTATATTTATTCTTAAGAGTAGTTCACACCTAAAAACCTTTAAGATGTGAAATATCCAAATTGCACAAAAATGAATTTTAAGACTTGAGTCTTTAGGACAATTTGTGGTCCTTTGACTTTGTTAGCTGATTAACATCAATGTTTCTCTGGACGTAAGAAATTAAGTGGTCCGGACCAAACAGGCTGTCAAATATCGACAGTTATGGCCATCACGAAATTCAACCGGGGGGATCCGCACGGTGGACAAGACTTTTTAGTTGCTTTCGGAGGTTCCCGGTCGAGTAGAAGAAGGCTTATGATGCCAAAAGTCGAGTCTTCGTTCATATACGGCTCCGAAGTGTGGGTAGATGCTCTCAAGAAAGTATACTGGATGAGACTCATTCGGCTACAGCGCCAAAAGCACTTAGGGTTGCATGTGTGTTTTATACAGTGTCCAGGCCGGCTGTTTTGGTTATTGCTGGAGTTATCCAGGTCCATGTCTTGCACGGAAGGGAAAGGCGATCTACCAGAGACACTTTTATGTCTGCAAGAACAGAGGAACGTCAGCGAATCTACTAGACATGGGAGGGGATCTCGGAGCTGGGGAGTCATGAGCGGTGGACTTCAAGACTTATAAAGCAGATCAAACCGATGGTGAAACGGCTGCATGATGAGCTGAACTACTTCTTGGCTCATTGCTGACTGGAGAAACAGTCCTTCAGCTCAAGGAGTTTTATTATTACAAAAAAGTTTTGAGAATTATTACTTTTTCTCCTAATTTAGCTCATTGTAGGCCATTAAAAGTCTTGACTCGTAAAACACTTTGTTATATAATGTCTTTGATGTAAAAAGTAATCTCGGTAATTTACCATTGAACGCTGATGTACATAATTATGGGACTAGAAATAGGCAAAATATACATAGAAACTTTAATAGGTTGAGATTTCCACAAAAATGTTACAATGAGATTGGTATTGTTCTCTATAATAAGCTCTCTATGGAAGCTCACTATGTTTCTAACACAAAGTTTAAGAAGTCTGTTAAGTACCGGTTATTGTTGAACCCTATGTACAATCTTAAAGAGATTTTTGAATACAACTTCACTGAAATAAAATTTTAGCTTCATGCCTATTATTAATATAGGCCTATCTATGTATTACATGACTTGATCTATTGTACTTCATGTATTTAGAGATCAAATAAATATTGTCTATCGTCTATTGTAATTACTTCAATTGTTCTTTATTAATCACTAACTTTACCTTCAGTTATGGAAGAGAAGCTCGTGTTATGCCCGAGGATCAGTTGTATCCGACCAAAATGTCAATTTCCGGTAACCAATTACATTTGGCACAACAGCAATATCCGGGATCGCCATCGCTGTTCCCGTGGTGAGCTTGTTATGCTTCACAACGAAGCGTAAAGCACCATGCTATCGATAAGTATAACGCAAGCTTTAGATAGACAACCCGACAACTAGGTTGCCGTTTCAGAATATGACGACGTTTAAATATTGTATTTTAATTTAAGATGGTAAAAGTTAAATTAAAACTGTAATAATTTAGTTAACTTTTCATAGTTGGATAAAACACTGCCGATGAAAATACAGTTTTTTTAGAAGTTAATAATTAAAATACTTCAAAATGTCGCAGTTTGAAAATAGGAAATTCGTGTTCGGTTGACTTAGCAATTTGTTATCCGTAATTCGATCTAAGCATGAATTAATATTTTAACACCTAAAATACATGTTATTTTTCATAGCCAACGTAGTTCGAACTGTTGCCTAATATCGAAGTACTGTGGAACAGAGCGAGCTAATTTGCTGTTCTATGTAGGCCTAAACCTGTAATCTCGGAACAGACACCCAAGTTATAATTCCACGAAACTATCCGGGCCGTACAAATTGCAAAATATAAATAATGAATAAATGAAAAAAAAAAACAATTCCCATTAAATTTCAAATTGTATTACTTGACAATAACGTTTCCACGGACTGTTTAGCTAAATAATTATTGCTTTGATTTTTTATATAACACGCCTAAGTCCAATCATAGAATGAAAGCTGGAAATATTAGTTTGAGAGTCATTGAATCAGTTGACAAAATGAACAATAGTTTCATAACTTAACTCAATTTACAATACAACTAGTCTAAAAATTTTATATAACGGCTATTTTGGCAAAGCTCATCTTTTCGTTACAATCAGATCAATGGCTTGGCAAGATATTTTATTCAAAACTCACTCAATTACCATTATTTAAAAAAATCCTTAAACCTCCTCGATGATGAAAAGTTAATGTTACGTATGAATGTCATCGATTTAGGCTTTCTCAGAACTCTCACAACTTTAATTCATGGGAACAACGTCCGGTCACTATGAAAGGGCTCCATCGCTTTTAATTTACCTCACGGCTGCTTCCGATAACTTCTAAAAGGGCGTTGATGGGTTCTATAATCTTCTCGGTACTTTTTATTGCACAGGAACAATATATTGAGTAACCCACCCATGGGTCATGGGAAAAATCTAACCTCTATAACAATTTACCGGTTCAAAGAGAATCAAAACATATTTTTTTACACATTTGCTTCATTACACACTAAATTACTCTACACTAATTTACTCACACACTAATTAAACCCTATCGACGTTTTATCATAAGGTTGATGTTCAAGCTAACGATAGTCCATTTGTAGATATATCATTTTTATCTCCATATTTGGCGTACTACAAATAACATAGGTGATACTCTACTTTATATTTTAATCGTTTATAGTCGAATTGAGGATTTACTTCTCTAAGGCCTACAACACGAGTTTAAATATACTAGAATACCTGTTCGAATTAATTACTCATATAAAAATATACTTACGACATTTATAAAAATCTAATACTTATTATCAACGATAAATCTTGTAAAGGCTAATATAAAAAAATGTAATACTAAAAATATAAGGAATAAATCAGAAATAAAACTAGATTTCATAGCAAAGAACGACAAAAACTAAATCATAATTCCATCGATTTATCAATATTCTAATATCAACACTTAACATGATATATATCATAAAATAATATCACTCAATTGAAAAAATGTCTACTGCAAACTAGATATATTTTTTATACTTAAGGGTGCGCTCTACCTCGGCGTCAAAATCGTCGAGCGAGACTGTTAACTGACGCTATACGCGCAATCTCACATTTTGGAAAATATATGACGGGTGATTTTAAATTTAAATTTTGTTACTTTAATGCTTTTTTTGGTTTCAGTGCGAAATCGATCGGTGGTCTAATAACGATGTTTTTGAAATTGCAGACCTTTCGCATCTCCCTTCTTGCATCGTTATCTATAAACTTTTTACCAATTTCATTGCAGACTCTTGTTCTTAAGATTGTATTGTACTCACGTATTGTCTTATTTTTTCTCAAAAAATTGTTTTTAATACGTTAAAACTTGATACAAAAACGCCTATTTCAACATTATTAGCAAACACCCTGCTTAGTAATTTAAATTAATATCGAAATTTTAAGACGATAGCGGAGTGCAAAATTATATTACAAAAAGAATGACACCAAAATATTTGAAATCGGTTTACAACTGGGGTGACAAACACGGAGATTTTAAACCCTTGCAACCGCGCGTGGCAGATGGGTAGAGCGCACCCTTAAAGTTTCGAACTTACATACTAGAATGATATATTCAATTTTAGCTGTACAATAAGCTATTACTTAAACATTATTTGGGGTATAAAGTTGTAATCAAATTATTGCGGATTTCAGAAATATTTTTGTCAAATACTACTCGATTCAACAAATAAATGATTAAAGTGATAAAGAAGTGATTCAAAATATGATAGTATATTTGAATAAAAGAATAAAAAAATTTTATTATTGAATGATTAAAACAAGCAAAATATATTTGATTGAGAAAGTTAATTTCAACACTTGTAACAAGTTATCTTTAGCAAACAAACGTTATTAATTTCCTAAGCGCTATGGATCCACCAAAATATCGACGTATAAAGTAAATAAGGTGTTACGTTAATTTTACAGATGAAATAGTGTTAGGCAGTTTTAAGGGTCTTTTTGCCCAAATCACCAAAGGGTGTTATAAAAAAATACATAAATAAACTATTTATTTTTAATCCCATCTTATTACCTAACTCTTTTTTTGTACTTACTAAACGTGTAAATAATTTTCTCTGGTCTTAAAATGTTAGTTTTACATTAAAAAAGGCTAAGCAAGTGATTTTACAATCTCTGAGTAACCTCAATAATAGTAATGATTAGTTGATTTATAAATTCCCTTTTATAATAAAAAAATTACAACAAATTTTTAAGTGTCATGATGGTATTAAGGTAACCCATGTTTGAAAGAAAGGTATAGCAATTATATCATAAAAAACATAAAGCAATAAAATTAGATATAAACATATCACTAATTCCAATTAAAACTAACGAACGATCATGCTTGTAATTTACAGTTTATGGAAATGTTTGGCTTGGCACGATATTTTATTGAAAAGTTGCTAAATTACCATCACATTCAATGTCGTTCCTGATAATTAATTCTAGGAAACACTATTTATATAATGAAGAAATTATAAAAAACCTTTCTTGCAAAATAGGATATCTTACCCCTGTTTTAGCTTTAAAACTCTCTGGTGTCCATTAACCTAGCATTTGCCTATCCCTTTTTTATTTAAATATTTTTAGGTATTTAGCCTTTCTACAACGCATTGGAGAGGACCCAACAAGTTTGTGTTTATGTTTGAGCAAAAAAAAAAAAAAAAAAAAATCAATAAATAGAATACCAAATATTTAACTTTAAAATATTAAAATTTACTGCAAACGAAGGGGATGAAGTTTAATTTAATTGAAATTTCAGACTTCTGAAGACATTCCATATTATATTATGACTGTGTATAATTTGTAAAGGTACTTAGAACTTCTCAGAATACTACGATTATTTTGTTAAATAATAACACATTTATGACCAATATAATATATCTCGTAGCTTTTTAAGACAATGGACTGATATAACCTATAAAATTCCAGTCTTAATTATATGAGAATTTATTTGGTAAATTCTTCCATTATCTTGTCTAAGTGAATTAAATGTAGGAAACACTATTTCTAGAACGAAGAAAGTAAAAAAGCTTTCTCCAAAGTCCTTTCTTGTCTTATAGTCCTGGCACAAAGTTATTGAATTGCAAATAAAAAATATAGTTTCTAATATAACAAGATCTAGAATAGTAATAAAAACTCTATCAATTACAAGGCAAGCTACACACGAGATTTCTCCACTGAAGTCAATTTCACTTTGTCGTCCTGTTACAAGTAATTAGAGACCACGCCACGAGAAATTTAAACATCAGATCTTTCCGAACAAATAACTAGTTTTCGGATAAGTATCCGAAACTATACCCCTGTTATTGCTGTTATGGCACATGCAAACAATTCCAGATCCTTCAATATTAAGTGAATTTTTACGATAAAGTAACAAAATTGGGATGGACATGAGTTGTTATTATTGTATTAGGTATAAATTAACTTCAGAACAAATAGTTTGTTTATTTAAACTTTTATTTATTGAAGCATTCATCGATTGTTAATAGAGCTTTCTTTATTACTTTTAAGAAAACACCTCGTTTAACAGAAATATATTTATATGTTACTGTAGATTCAATAATTTACGACATAACTGGCATTTTATCACTAAAGGCAACAAAATCAATAAAAATAAAAATTTATCAATTCTTTATTTCATATATATATATACGTTGAACACCATTTTTACAAGAAAAATTATAAATGCAGATCATTCAAGATGACAGATACAAAGTATTGGCAGCTAAGACTATAAATGTGCAAATAAATAATATGAATACCTGACATTCAAATCATACAAGTGTAAGCAATTGGAAATATAATTATTACGTATATAACAACAGTGTAAATAAATTACTTAAAAACTAAATACATATGCCTAGCAAAATCTTTTCAACAAGATTACACATGCAAACATTTTGAAATAACATTAAACAAAGACAATAAATCGAGCAGGCTATACATGCACTGTGCACTTTTATAGACAGGACAAAGTGAAAAATGGACAAATTAATAACAAATACTACAAACATGCAAGAAAACATCAACAGTAATGACACTTGAAATATTTGAAAAACGCACAAACATTGGCAGTAAGCAAACATGTTCATGCAGATCAGCCGGCAAAAACATTAAAGCACTTCCAATTAGAATTAATTGAAATATATTGAATTTGAATTTATTGAATTAATTATATCATTAGCCTAGTTCATTTTTAGAGAGACCAAAATGATCTAAAAATTCCTGTACATTATAAACAGTAAATTACATGACATGGAGACAGTAGATTTTTTAAACACTTAATATTAAGACATTTAATACAACTCAGTA
Source organism: Neoaliturus tenellus (assembly GCA_030545055.2). Lineage (NCBI taxonomy): Eukaryota > Metazoa > Arthropoda > Insecta > Hemiptera > Cicadellidae > Neoaliturus > Neoaliturus tenellus. Next base: position 129,377,859 of record CM061535.1, read on the forward strand.
GCAAGTTGTACATTTTCTTACCAAACGCACAATAGCTGTTAATTGTAGTCACAAAGCTACACTGCTTGACTATGTACTATGTAAGAAATGTATGCTGATCAGTAAAGACGTCATGGAGATTTATTTGTGGACAAATCATCTAAATTGGTCTTGATGTACAACAAACAAACTAAAATGTATTGTGAAAAATAGTTATAATTTTAAGTCCTTTGAAATGTGATTTACATTGAGTCCTACTACTAACATCAAACATTACACTTACTGCATTTTTTTTTTTTAATTAAAAATTTTCTTAATGCTACTTGAGTGTACTAAAAATGATACCATAGCTTAGATGACTGTGAATGTAGACGATACAGCTTTCAGTACTTCTTTGTTCACAAAGACGTAAAAATTTTACATTGTCATTATTACTACATCTAAAAACAAATTCTACATTTTTAGTTTTATCATTTAAATAATTTAAACACAAAGATTTGGCTGCAGTCCAACCTACAATTATAGAGTTCGCTGCAAGATAACACTGATGTGCCACAACAACATCATTACATTTAATTAGAACCACCAGATCATCAGCATACATATAGGCCCTTAAATTACAATTAATAATAGATGAAGTTAAATCATTAACATATAAAACAAAGGGAATTCGGCCCAAACGTCTTATTCGGGTAAATGCCAAAATATTTTTTAAATCTGCTTTCCAATAAGTTTAGTAACAGAGGAGGAGTAAATGTCCACTCGTTCAGAAATTTTGGTTTTCTTGTTTTACATTAAAATTCTTGGTTACATGTGATTGTCAATTCTTAACTTTAAATTAGCAAAAGGTAGGAAGAGGTGGCAATGGAGGTTGCAAGGTTATTTCTGTTGTATTCAATAGATGTTCTTCCATTCATCTACATATGTGACGACATTTACTCATTATTCATATGCAGTGTTAAAAAGTATATAATAACTATCACAATAATGATTTCATAAGCGTCCCTGTTAAGGGTTTAACAAACTCAATAAAAAATATGTTTTTGTGAATGGTGTTTTTTTGCTCCGAAAGGGCGCAAAAGAACAATATAACATATACACATTTATGTTTTGCAAAGGCAATATGAAACCAAAATTAAAATAAAATTATATACACGAGTGGTCTCAGCAACGCGAAATTGTTTACTTTCTAGCTTAATAAAAGTTACATCTTAAAATGTTATTCTGGAATTTTTATGTTTTTTGGGTTTGTAGATTAAATTTGGTAATAATTTCAACTTGAATAAATTTCTCAATTCATGAAAATATACACAAATCAGATCGATTTGGATGGTTAAAATTTACTCCAAATAGAAAAAAATTAGTTGTTGACAGAAAAGCTACGAAAACTTTAGCAAGTTTGAAACCTATTTTTCTGTGGAATATGTGGAAAGTCAATCAATTTCAAAAATTGTGAAATTTTGACATCAAACACTAAAGGTAAGAAGACAAAACATTGCATAATTACTGTAAATTTTGCATTTGTATTTAATGTATTATTATTGCATATGTTGCCGTAATTACTCTTTTGGTAGTGAAGCCCTTTAAACTGATTGAGGGTAAAAATGTTTTGTAATCATAATGATGAGCAAGGTCAAAGTATTTTATTCCATGTGGCCGACACGCAGCTGTGTTGATTAAAGTAGCCACTGTAAAACACAATCCTCGTCCGACGAGTCGTTGTTTTTAGGACTTAATTAAATGTACACGTCAATTTGTTGTGACAAAAACAAAATCAAACCACAGTGGTTGAGTTTGAAAAACATAATTTAGGCCTATCTTGTTCTACTTTTCTTTGCCTACTGTTTTTAATTTGTTTATGTGTAGCACAGCATGGCAGTGGCAACACTGACGGAAATGCAGACAGGCGATAGGAAATTTAAAATTATCATTTCCCTCGATCCTTACCTCATTGGCAGCTCCTACCTGCCACTGAGGTGATCAAATCACCGTTCTTTGTGATTTGACCTTTCCTAATGCTCAATAATGATTCTAGCTATTTGGTAATTTCAGATGGGCCCAAAAATGTGAGGCTGTTTGGTAACAGCCATTTTCTTCTCAATATTAGCATATACTATTTGTATTTTGAAAATATTTGCGTTAAATGACACAAATGTATAATGTAACATTTTATTGAACATGAGGGAAACATAAACTCTTTCAATAATTTGGACGGTTCATCTGAGACTTCCACTGGTCTGATTTACATACAGATTTTACCAAATAAAACCAATATCTATTTTGGAAGTTTTTTTTACTTTTACGTGATTACACTAATTTAAATAAAAATTGACCTTGTGGTCGATTCAGGTTTTGATTGAAAACCTGAATGTTTTACAATTTTTCAATTTGCTGATTTTAAACACACGAGTTATTTTGTCTAAAACAGAAGAAGAGAAAACTCTCAAGAAGTCAGGGGAACTCGAACAAAAACTATGATCTAAGTGGTAGGAACCACAAAAACTGTTAAAAACTTTTAATTTCGGCGTGACCTAGACCTACATCACGTTAACTTCATGTCTACATCAACGTTGACCTCATGAGTTTTGTCGCCATGACATCATAAGTGTGGCGTCATTGATGACGTCATCTTGATGACGTAATTAGCATGACGTCATTTCTCAGAAGCGTCACTACTGATCTTCCTTCATCAAAGAATAAGTAAAACCTCCGCGATCAAGGAAAGCCATTGTTGAGCAGAGATCTTTTTGATTTGGATGCCCTCGAAAGTGTTACATCTTTCATGGCAACAGGGTTTCAAGATAATGAAAAATATCCATCGCTTTAACTTATCTCACGACTGCTTTTGATCGGTTCTAAAAGCTTGTTGATGGGTTCTATAATCTTCTCGGCCCTTTTATGTCGCACGAAAACAATATTTAAAGTAACCTACCCTTGGAAAAAACTGGGAAACTGCAACCTATATCAAAATATAAATGGTCCAAAGAGAATGATAACATAATGTTTTACACTCTATTTGCCTTTCATAAGATATTAAGTATTATCACCTATGTATGATCTATATTCTCTGCTAAAACACAATTTCACTGAATGAAACAAATTGATTAATGATTTTTACTTAATTCAGAGTGAGGTACACATGAACATAAATGAAAATATACGTTAAATCAAAATCACTCCACTGAAATAAATATTGATTTCATAAAAGCCTAACACTCGAGTAAAGAATATTTTTTGTATATTTTGTTATACTACTGCAATGTAATTTAGCTTTGGTTCTTATGTTGCATGTCAATAAATGAATAATAGAGGCCCATTCAACCTAAACACCCATCTAATAAACTCTGATTTATTATCGATAAAAAGTCCTAGGCTCAATAACAATTTACCCACCTAGTTACTTAGCCTTTTCATAGGCTTTTACGAACGTAATTATTAATAAATAATAAAATATATTAAAATACGAACGGGGCTAAAACTCATACAACAGAACAAAACAGATCATTAATAATTCAGTTGATTAATTATTTTTGTTCTCTCCCCCTATAGGCCTACCATACGCCCTATGTGGAGAAAAATATTGGATCGTGAACATTTTCGAATTTGAGTTGCTTAAAATCTTAGGTATCTTAGCTGTTAAAATTTATAGCTTCTGGTTCCTTATAAAGAAAACGTTCTAAAATGTTACAGATAATTAGTTCATAACATAGGATATAATTTATATCCTCACACGTTATTTATAATTTCATTTGTGACTGTCTCATCACAAACAACGAATTCCTCTTCGTTGTTTTTGTACTGCATATTGTATAATGTCTGTCTATATCTTTGCTGGTGCTTATCACTTATATGGGAGAGGCCCATAGTTTTATCAACCACGGCGACCAAAACACCTAAGTATAAAATCACAACCACTGCTTCACCCATTAAGTTTGACTAAAACTATTACTACTTTGAAAATTATTAGCGATTGCAAAAATAAGTTTAAATAAACAAAAACATGCTAGATTTCATTCAGCCTATGATTCAAGGCTGTTCGTTGTTAAATATACAATTCAAACATTTGATCTTTTTTAATTATTTTGTTTTAATTACTATAGGGTTTATTATAGGATTTTCAAATTAATTTGCATCACATTGAAAAAACAAACAGAAACAAATTATTAGTATTATTGTTTGTTTATTAGACCAACAATTTTATGATCTTTAGATTCAATGTAATTACAACCTAATATTTAATCCATTGACCAACATTTTATGACTTGCTTTTGTCTCCAATCAATACGGACTTATGGTTAATAATCTTTTATTTTTTTTGTTCTTTGTTTGTTTGGACAGTATCAATCAAATTATTTGCAAACCCCGTTGAAATTATTGTGTTATAGCGAAATGTAGCTAACTCCCCACTTTTACAGGAGTCTAAAACAATATACGGTATTTTATTTGGAAAATGGATTTAACGGCATAGTTACAAAAATTCAGAAAAGAATAATTTATTCCTAATCAAAATATTTTAGGGATATTATTGGTTTTGAAATATTTTATTCAGCCATTTCCCTTGATGTAGGATGTTTTAAACTATAGATTCTCTAGATGGTACCAGAAGTCTTCTAAAATGATTAGTTAGATTCTTGGAATACAACCGTTTGAAAACACTGAAAGTGCTTGAAATATCGAAACACATGAAACCGGAATAGCAGACTTCCAATGTTACTGAAGTCTTTGAGCCTTTCTTCATACTTAAACCACAGAGAAAGACACACAGCAAACATATAGTGAAAGAATCAAACGTTTGAGCTTGGGATGCATAGCTTATATACATGCAACCCTTCCTTTCAACCGGTTCGATAGTTATCAGCCTCGTTAACCCTATTTGATGACTTCTTTTTTTATTTGAAGTGTTTAAAGAATGTTAATGTGGGCTGGCCATAACAAACGTGTTACGGCATGGGTAACGGCACTTTTACGGAGTGTGGTGTAAAATAAAGGGTAGTTTTATTGAATGTCATAACAAATAAAACAGTCGTACTTCGAGTCGTTAGAAATCGAATCCAACTGACATAATTCTAAGTATACAATTTTCAATTAAGGAAAAGGAATTATGTAATTTATTTAATTATGTAATTTGTTAGGAAAGGCGATATAATTTTAAAAAGATTTTAAGCTGTAATTTCAATAATTTTAAAAATTCTTAAAATGCTTCCTGTATAAATGGAGTTATCTATTGATGTGTTTGGAAATTAACCTAAAATAATATTAATCGTATCAAGGAATATTCAATGTTCAGTCCTATATATACATATAGGCATAATTTTAAACTGAACCACCATATCACGTCGAAGGTTGTGTATTAAAAAAATTCTAGTGAAATTCTGTCAATTTTACACTAAAGATCATTTTGAGGCAACAAAGCTGTATATCTCCTTAATTTATATCTGTGGTGCTTCCAATAACGTTAAATAGGTCTGTTGATAGGTTCTGTGATCTTCCTCTTTGGCTATTCATCAGAACAATGGCTTTTCAACATTTTGGACAAGGAAATAGCGTCTATTTTAAAAGAACTTTGGTCATATTTTCTTAAATTTTGCCACTTGAGGTCGTTATCATTACATTAATTTGATTTAAGATTAGTTTGAAATTTATTTTTCGTTATTACACATCTGTTAACGGAGTACCATTGGCACTGTGTAGACCTATAACAACCCAATTGTGAAGCTAAATGATAATAAAGGGTTCCAAAACAGGTTAAATACGATGCATGAAGTTTCATTTGTGACTGTCATTTTTAGTACCCAAAAATTATGTATGAGAAAGGACAATTTACAACTCATTCTCATTATATGAACAAATACAGATTATTCTTGCTAAAAAGTTAATCCATGCATCTGAATTGGAAAGCATGTTATCTTTTTAAATTATATATGTAGAAATTGAGCGTCTATACAAATTGTAAGATAAAATGACATATAAAACATTTTACTAAGTATAGTGCTAAAGTTTTCCGATCTAAACCTTAGGACCTTATATAAAAAATCTATAGCACTGATATATGGAGAGAGTCTCACTTGGTTGGTCGCTACAAGCAAATGTTGAAATAATATATAAATATATTAAATTAGATACGCCAAAAAATAACTCTGCTTAAAACTATGAATCCAAGATCTTATGTATAAATATTTACCATATTATATATAAACATATAATATAACTTTGGAGTTCGGAACTAACACTTCTGGTAGTTTTAATCTCGAAATAAGTATTCAGTAAAGTAATCAATGAGGTAACATAACTTACTTGGTGCAAACAATTCTAAGCTGGCCAAGATAATAAAAATGAGTAAGTAAGACATTAAAAATGTAAGAAACTAAGTATTTTTGAAAAAAAAAATCCTTTAAAATATATTTTAAATAAGGATATTTTTAAATGACAAAATATCAGTCAAAAAAGTCTTACAGGTAGCTATCATCAAAGCAGATTCTTGTTTTAAATATTAATAATATATAAAAATCTTAACAAATGTGGAATAACAAAACAATTTTATTATTTGAGAAATATAAGGAAAGCATTTGTATTTTTGGGAAGAGTGTCCAATGTCCATCTTGAAATTGCCGAGTTGTTAACACAGTTCATGAACCACAGGAATTCCAAACATTTTACGACCTAAACAATTTCTAGTGTCAGTTGATGTTAAATGTGAAAGTAAAAGGGTTTTGGTGCACAAATAGTTAATGGGTCGGTTGGGTAACTACGAGGATTCTCCATTAATTACAGTTATTTTCTATATAGAACAATTTCTGTTCATGTTTAACGTCGGTGGAGAAGGTTTGGGTTCAAATATAGTTGGTTCTTACAGTCGGTTCGCTTTTTAATTTGTTGTGGTTAGCTTCAAATCAAACCCTTAAAATTTGTATTCCTCTTTATCATTATAGTTACTACAAAATACAGTGTATATCAAAAAGAATCATCCTATTTTATAGGCTTATAATTTCAAAATTAATAATCATATGGACATAGGGTGGTTTTTATACTAAAGAATAACTAATAAAGTTTTTTTACATGCCATTTACAGGTGCTCAATATGGCCCCCTTTAGATGCAAAGCACAAGTCTAACATTTTATGACTTATAAACGGAACATTCTTTGTGCATTGTACCTCTCGCTATGCAAAATTTCTTACTGTTCTTAAAACTAATTATATCTGTAATTAATGTGATTATGTGTAATTACTAGTAATAATTAATGTGAAGATATGTATTATATAATGAAATACTATCTTTTCTTGTATGAATTAACAATTTATGTAATAATATAAGTATTTTTACATAACTTTATCATTTTATTCACTTATGAAACCAAATATTTTTTACAATAATAGCCATTGGAAATTTGGTAAGTATGCAGGTTTGATGCGACGAGGGTGTTCTAAATTTAAAATTTTTAACTGAAATTGAAAAGAGCTTTGAAAAAACCAATAATTTTTTGTTAATTTAAATTTTTAACTAAGTATGTTACGTACAAAATCCAGAAATATCTTTTTCGTGTTATTCTTATGGGACATCAACAAAACCATGTACTTTTCTTATTTATTGACATAACTTGATAACATTTGGTATGCTATGTACATTCACTTGATATAATACTTATTTTTTTGTTGTTGTTATATTTACTTAAAATGCCCATGTGGCGGCAAACCTAAATGCTCACCCCATGGGGTTTATATGGAAAATGAAAAATATCAGAATTTCATGCAATTTAGTATACACCTGCAATGGGAAGGTATTATCCTATATTTACTTACAACAACCCCATGATGTCAACCCTACATCATCTACTTGGTGTTTATGGGGGCAAATACCTTATTTTGCTAGAAATTCACTGAGTATAGGCCTACGAGGGTCTGCTCCGACGGGGGTATTTTTGATTATGAGTGATTTTAGTTGTTTTTAAAACTATCACAAAGTAAAATCAAACCTCTTGAATGTGACAGTCCCTAGTGCAAAAGTTTAAATTTATTCTTCGAACAGACGCTTACGGGAGGTACGAGCGTACTCCTAATAATAATTATTGGTCTGGTTGGAATGCAGCTCAAGGGTATTTAAATCATCTGGCATTCGTCGAAAACTACTGTTAGAGCAGAGATTTGAAGCCACGAAACCACTATCAATGTCCTGAAATTAATCGCCTTAGCCAAATCAGAGACTTCACGCATTTTCAAAATAGATTTTCCCGATGATTTAAAATAACAATTAGCATGAAAATTCCATAAAAACGATTACTAAGACTGATTGAACCATTGTGCATGGTTTTTTGCCTTGAGCATGGTTTTCCATTTTGATTTTTTTTACATAAGTTAGTCTTAACTTTGTGACTATTCCAATTGAATGTTCATCCCTAAAGGAAAATAAATTGTCAAATTTTCTTTTCTTAAAGTTGTAAGGCGGTAAAAAGTTACTCTAACATCAAAGACAAAACATAAGTTTTTAATTTTAAGTTTTTTCCAAAACTTTATTTGCAACTGCAACTAAAGTTTTATTACTTTGGTGGGTATGGCCAAAATCACAATAAAAGTTCATTTGCAAAATTTGTGAATAAAGTGTTGTAATTTGGGTATGTTTTGTATACATACCAGGTACTCGTTATTTTCCACGTCAAATGTGGTCAAATAAAAGTCAGTACAGATTTGTAACTGCTGTTCCATCGTCTTCCATTGATGTAAATATGATGGCCTGTAGTTGAATAAATAACGCTTTTCAATAACCCTTTATTTCAAAAATTCATAACAACCACGTTTAAATGCAACAATCGTTGGGTGGGGAGGGGTAGCTGTCTAATAGACTAACCATAAAATTTTCTACACACAATTTGTTTTCAAAATATAAATTTACACATTCATATTGAATGTTTTCTAAATGTTTATATACTTCATAAATTTGTACTCGTAGTTAAAACAGGGGAGTGTACAAGTGTCACACTTGCGGAAGGAGAAATTTTAGAGTTAAAACGCCACAAAACTGACTTCAAATATATTATGTTAAAAAACGGTCAAGATAGGACTTTACATTGTAAGTAACCAAAATTTGAAGCGCAATTATATGCATAATTGTACTGTTTGAAATAATTGGATTTGCTCACTCGGTAAAGTGAGACTTCATATTAATCTAGTTTATGTATACTATATATAAAAAATTCAGGATTCAGGCTTTTCTTTTGTATCTTGCTTAGTCGGTCCCCATCGGAGCTAAAAAGTTATAATAGCCCCCAATAACCCCAGTTATTATTTTACCCAAACATGGATAATCTCATATAGTTATAATAAGACAAAAAAAAAGAAAAAAATGAGCGGTCACCTTTTGCTTGCCTATGTCATTTGTGACGGTACCTTGCTGTCTTTAGGTCACCGCAACCGGCTTGTTGTTGACGGACAGTGAAGGTTTTTATTGTTTCTTATATTCGTTTCAAGTGTCCTGTTTTTAAAACATTACACGTAGAATGAGGTGTAGAAATTATACTCAAAGCTTTCCAATTTGGGCTTTGCATTTGATTTTCAGGTCTCATACATTGTAGCAGTACGTCTGGTGTAACTAATAAATTACAAGCAAAAATATTTGAATCCATTTTTTTTTAGTTCAGAAAATTGGTTTTAAAATAGATTCCAGATGTCATATATGATTTTTTTATTTATTAAATAAAATAAAAAATATCATTAGTAATTTATTTTATTAATTAAATTTATATTAGATTATTTATTTTAAGGGTATTTAAAAAATTGTAGCATGGATTACAGATGTATATGTCCTTTAAAATTTACACACGTAACAAAGCAGTGTTTAATTGTTTAAATGGTTTATTCAAGATTTAATGTACCTAGTATTGTCAAGAGAAATGTCAACAATCATAAATCATTGAATTAATTATTTCCTAATTCATTTTGTGGCTATTTTATATTTTTTACTTTATAAATAACTAACGTTTCTGACTTTAAAAAAATTGAGAAGCACAAACTCTTAGATCAAGAGTTGATGTAACGATAGGGTGATGGCAATTTAAATGCAACAGACGAGGTAAGTAAGAAAGTGGCGTCACTCTCTCATTTAAATTGCACTGTCGGTACAGAATGTTCATCAAGAACTTCAACAAAACTTGCCATTTAAATGTAAAGTAAATTGTATTATGTAGTTGAAGACACTGATACCTGCACTGGTTTTGCATAATTTCTCAGAACGTTCCCAAATTTATACATTACTTTTGATTTACTATATAACAAGTGGTTGGTTGGTAATGGAAAATGTTCCTTTTTAATACATCAAATTCATAACATGTGGTTTCTTCACGTTCCTTTAGGCGCAATAAATTTACGATTTACCTTAATACCTTAGTACTGCTTCTTCGTTTTTGACCAGATAACTGGATAAACAACGTGGATTGAGTTATATACAAAAACATATATTTATAAATACATTCATGAAGGTTCGACGGTTAGTTGGAGGGGTGGTCTTCACTTACTTATGGACGGTGTCCTCCATTTACTCCCTGATGGAGTAGTAGGCCACTTGGATTATTTTTTTATATTTTTTTAAACGAGGTTGGCGGATATCTTTTTGCCTTACTTTGCCCCGTTTACATAGACTATTCAAACCCACGACATAGCTGCCATGTTCCCGAAGTTCAACGCGTTAACCACTACGCCACCGACTCATCCAAATACCTGGGATTAGGAGTTCATTGATTTCCTTTAAAATTTTTTGAAGTCCAAAATTCTTTTACTTTCGAGTAACTTGTTGAACGCATTCCACGCTATTGTTGGGAAACATTGCTGGGTGCCAGTTAGTCGGTCCCTAGGAATATAATTATTATACAGGGTGTCCAAAAAAAACCTTTACAAACTTTTCCAGGTTATTGCGCACGTCAAAATAAGCAAAAAAGTTCCTATAAACATATGTCCTAAAATTCTTCGTTAACCCGCTAGCCGCCATTTTGTTTTTTACACTAAATAATTTTTATTTCCGTAACGGATCATTGTATTAAGTTAATATTTGGCATGAACCTTCATTATAACAATACCCATTTTCAGTAAAAAAATTATTTTTTTCCAATGTGTATTTTCAAAATGGCGGCCATTTTAAAATTTTAAACTCAAATATCTCAAAAACGGTCAGTTTTATAAAAATGTTTCAAGAGACAAAAAAGTTGACGAATTAAATTATCTAAATATTGATACCAAGTTTGTAAGGATCCGACAACAAATAACGGAGTAATTGAGATTTTTCTCTTAAAGTAACCTAAATTCGCATTAATCATAGAGCAAAATCAGTGTTTTTCTGCAGGAAAACCACAATAACTCCGTTATTTGTTGTTGGATCCTTACAAACTTGGTATCAATATTTAGATAATTTAATTCGTCAACTTTTTTGTCTCTTGTAACATTTTTATAAAATTTACCGTTTTTGAGATATTTGAGTTAAAAATTTTAAAATGGCCGCCATTTTGAAAATACACATTGGAAAAAAATAATTTTTTTACTGAAAATGGGTATTGTTATAGTGAAGGTTCATGCCAAATATTAACTTAATACAATGATCCGTTACGGAAATAAAAATTATTTAGTGTAAAAAACAAAATGGCGGCTAGCGGGTTAACGAAGCATTTTAGGACATATGTTTACAGGAACTTTTTTGCTTATTTTGACGTGCGCAATAACCTGGAAAAGTTTGTAAAGGTTTTTTCTGGACACCCTGTATATTATTATTTTAATAGAATGAAAAAATAATAGAGTGTTATACTATTTAAACTACTCATTTTCTTAGTGGGTGAATCAAAGGATAGTTAATTTTTGATTGTTAAACTGTTTAAAGTTACTAGTTTATGTAAAACAGCTGATTAATTTGAAGGAAAGGTACATTTAATACATGTTTCATACCATCTGCTTAGCCCTTCACTCACCATGACTGTGAGCATCGACGGGCAATGACTCGTTCGTTAATGAACTCCACAAGCTTTAATTGGTGAAATTGTTTGTATGTAAGAAAACTAATGAAAAAATATGCGACTTTCATTAAGATACAACTGTTCTACCACATTAATGAGAAATATTGAATAAGGAATTTATTTTCCCCTTTCGACTGACAAAGTTTGAATAAAAAAAGATCACAAATTAGGACGTGTACAATAGGACAGTTGGTCTCAATTTCCAATATGCGTGAAAACGGGAAAATAATACAGCAAAAACGAATTAAACTCTTTATAAGAGTCAAGTTCCACACGTTTCACTTGCCAACACTCCTGCAGTCATGTATAATAAAAGTAATAAATTATATTAATTGTCATATATACTATGATATTTGGATTGATTCTAAAAGTTTTGATTTTTTAAGATATACAAAACTAAGTAATTATTTTGAAAAAAAACATCTAACACTCTGGTTTCAAACAACTATAGCTTAAGGTATCACCAAAATTGTTTAGTACTGTTACACATCTTATGTTTTTTTTGGAATTAAATTATTTGAAAATGTATTTTTTTTATTACTTGATGAGGCTTAGATAATATGATTTCAAGCTACCAATCCATTTTTACGACTTATTTAATAACTAAGTTATTTTTGCTAGTCTTTTTAACAAATGAACTCACGAAATGCTTTTTAACATACAAAACACCATAAAAAATACATTTACAAATCACGTGAAAACTAATTCATATTGACATACAATTTTGATTATTGAAATACATATGAAAACATTTCAAAAAATAATTTAAAAATCTAATAAAAACACACATTGCAACAAGGTGAAAATGTTTTTCACTTATAATTGATAATTATAACTAATTTGGGATGATCGTGTTTTAAAATTGACATCAACCATTCAATCTAAAATAATTAATTACAAATATATATTTTTTTTTTTATAAAAATTTTCATTGGATTGTAGAAGTGAAAAACGCACGTAAAAGGTGATTGGACACCCGCGACCGGTGACTGCGATATTTCGAATATTGCTTTCCGATAGGAGCACCAGTGTTGCACGGCCTAGTGTTTCATATTAAAATGTATTTTTCAACATGTGATATTTTTATATGTTTAAATTGAACATTTTACTCCCTGAATATGAATTCAATTCTCAAGTTAAAATCAAGGCTTTGAACGCAAAGGTCAGGATTTGTTCAACAAAAGCGACTCAGACCAAAACCAGCGGTGATCCAAACCAGCGATAATGATCTTCGACAATGTGCTAGAGACATGCACTCATATGTACAAACAAACCAGCAAAATACTTTTCACTAGCGCAACTAGCTTAAAATCAATGGAACTTGTTTTTCGAATTAAATGGGTTTCGTAACTATCCATTACGAAAGATTTTGTTCTAGAGCATTCATATTAAATAACGCCTTAAATTTAGGTTATAAACAAATTACTTTACACTTTACAATATTCTAAGATAAATTTTCAAATAACATGTTTAATTACTATTTAAGTATTATGTATAACAGTTATTATACCATGGAAAAAATTATTGCCAATAAATAGGTAATACAAACTAATATTTTAAAGTGAAATATTGAGAGCACGAGACTTTTTTAAAGAATATATTAGTTAAACAGCTTTTCAGATGCAATAAATCATAAAACTCGAGATAGTCAATGCCCCACGAGGTCGTGTAGAACGCTACAGATTGCCCTGGCGAATGACACAGACTGGAGTAAACAATTATCAGAAGTGACCTAAAACAGGATATCCATTATTGCTCAGACAACCAGGCGTGTATACAGAGTGAAAAATAAACTATTGGCTTTTCAGTATTGTTTCAATTTTCCCCCTTTTAGATCTGTAACAGTAAAATTGTCCTTTAATTTCCTGTACCTCTGTTTGTAAATTTATTCGCTAAATTAGAAAATGGGTATTGAATTATATTTATTATTTTAACCAACGTGTTTTCTTTCTTATGTCCCTTACTTTCTAAGACTGAATTAAAATTGTCTTAATTCCTCATACTTTCACTTTAATTAACAAAAATAATATAATATGTGTGTGCTTCTGTCTCACTAGTTTAATAAATAAAAAAATAAAAAAATACAACCATTCAACATAGACAAACATTTATATTTTTTCTGACACTAGAAACTAATCCAACTTCGTAACTTTCAGTATTGACATATCTTAGGGGAGGATATTCACGTGCTCATTCATGGTCTGAATATGTTTACTTCACCTGAGAGCGTGCTTTATTCAGAAGCAATCTAAGTTTGTAGCTGGATTTGATTCATAAATCCCCAATAGCCTTTGTGTCGGAGGAGCCGAACAAAGATCTTGGTTTGTGGTTGGTACTTGCATAAAAGGAAATCCTTCCCTATAAACTAAAAGACAATTACATAAATGGAAATCAAAGTTTCAGTTGATACAAGTTTCGAATTTACCCTCACCCGAAAATGTGTTCAAAATGTCGAAATATTGACAAAATGTTTTAAATATAAATTTAGGTTGATTACATTTAATTCAAACTACTGATTGCATTAAACAAAATGTTGATATTAACTCTATTCCACCAAGTATTTTTTATCCATCCAACTGTTCCCTATCGTTTCGCCTCATGTAAAGTCATTATTAGTAGTTGAATGTCACAAATTGAAAAAAGATCGAAAAAACATCTCGAATATTAACCATTACTTACACTAACAAAAGCGAATATAGTATTTATTGTGACCCTGGATTGGAATACTTTAATAATGAAATAAAATTACCTTGTCCAATCACTGGTTGTCAAAAGACGACATGTTTCGTTCCTTACAACTTCTTCAGGTCCATAGTATGCAACTACCACATAGTCCATGTATTATTATACTGTAAGTTGTCAAATTATTCAATGAAAAGTTGTCCCAGTCACTAAAATTACAAGTTGTCTAAGTGATTAAACTAATAAAACTAAATAATACTGTTTAAAATTGCACTTGGGCTGGCCAGCACCTCACTCTATCACAAACTAGATAATACTGATTGGGTTCTTCTTATTTATTATTATTTTTTTATTCCAACTACCATCTATGTTGTTGTTCTTCTTTCTTTCACTTAAATTGCTTTGCATTTTTGTTTGTCTATGTAAGTAACCAAAATAATATTTGATTTAAAAGAAGTTTGAGCATTGAGCACGATTAGATGGTTCCCTAGTTTCAATGACAATAATTACGTGCATACAACCTTGATATTTGTATTGATTTAATGATTATATATTTATTAAGTTAGTATCAGTCTAATGATGAATGTATGAATTAATTTTATCAAGACAATGGATGGTAATCATAGTTTTCAGCTTTTTCACGAACGTAGTTGAAATATGTGAACTAAAATATTGTCATATAAAAAGCAGTACAGGTATTTCAATGTTCAATGGCTTCATTGTTAATAAACGGTATCAGATAACTGACACATACTTTCTCCCAACAATATAAAAAAGGGTTAAAAGCTTCAAACATTAATGTCTTGATGGCTCAGTCGGATAGCTACCAGCTGAGGAGCGTGAGTTTGACTCTACGCGCGTCTGTGACTTATAACAACGTACTGCGTTTACCACTAAACGAAAAATTGAATTTTCTCCGCAACCACTTGACGTAGAGCAATAATTTAAAATACTGAATTATTTAGTTTTTGGAGCTTTATTTAATGGTGATAAGTAAAATTTATTTCAAGATAACAGCTATTTTAAAAATCAAAAAAATTGATTTTTTAAACACTTTTTACTGTATAACTTTTGAACGGGCATTTTCTCAGAGATGCGGGTGGTGTCATTTTATTCAGCATTTTAATCTTAATAATCCACAAAATTTTAATCAAAATCGTTAGAGCCGTTTTTCAGAAATTTTGATTTTTCGCATTTTTTGAGGGTTTTTGGGGGTAAACTACCCTTAAAAATAAAAAATTCAAAAAAATGAAAAAAACGCCTGGAATTATCGTGGGTTTGGACCTACATACCAAATTTCACCAAAATCGGACCATTGGGGCATTCTCTAGCTCTGTATACATCCAGACACACACACACACACACACACACACAGACATCACTCCGAAAACCACTTTTTTGGACTCAGGGGGAACCAAAATGGATAAATCCACCAACAACTCAAATTCGAAAATTTTGACGAAAACAATACTTTCTCCATATACTATGGTATAGGGGGAGAAAGTAAAAATGTATCTTACTTTGTGTTAAAATCAACTCAAATATATTTAGGGATTGAATTTTATTCAAGCTTCAATTTTCAGAGAAGTAAAAATCGACGAGAGAATTAAACGAAATCGTCTCCAGCGCCGCGAGTTCATCACTTTTCTGTCATTTGCATCTTCCTTAATCAAAGTTATTGTGAGCTCAAGTAACCAGGTTGTAAAGAGTTATTTACCTCGATCGCAAAGTTCATGAATAAGGGAAATGAAAAATGGTTACCTGGTAATTTTAAGCAAACTTACAACCGCCATACATAGGAAAATTTCTTGGGTAAACAAATATTTTTTTTTTTTTTTTTTTTTTTTTTTTTTTTTGAGGGAGAGGCGGAAAAATGCATTACGCACACAGGTGGCCAGCCTGTAGTGTGGGGCTCCCCTAAAAACGAGTTTACCCACTAAAAAACCTCCTCTACTCTTTAGGAATCTAACCTGGAATTGTTTGTCACATTACGTCAGGCTAGGCCTAAATTTGGCTTACGCCCGTGGGGCTCGCTCCTTATCCAGCCGCTCGATCAAGGGATCTGGGCCACTTCGCGGTCCAGATCGGTTTTCTTTTCCAGGAGTATGCCCCGGACGAACTGTGACAAACAATCCCAGTTGCCCTCATCCTCCATAATCTTTTGGCAGACCGTGTCCACCGAAAAAACACCGAGTTTTCTTGTGGCCTCCAGGCGGGGCCTTTCCCAACGCGAACAGCGGAAGAAGGTGTGTTCCGCGTCATCGGGAACGCCCGGGCAGTAGATGCAATCCGGTGAACCGGTCTTGCCAATCCGGTTCAGGTACGACTTGAAATAGCCGTGACCTGTCAGGAACTGCGTGAGGAAGTAGTCCACCTCGCCATGCCGCCTTTCTACCCATGGTTGGACCTGCTCGATGAGTCGCGCAGTCCATCGTCCTCGGGTGTCGTGCTCCCAGCTGTGTTGCCACTGCTGGAAGGTTCGGGAGCGCTCTTCTGTTCTTGCCGTGTCCTTGCCGATCTCGCCTTGTCTCTGATAAATCGCTTTCCTCTCCCCTGCCAAGAGCTTGACAGGGATGACTCCGGCGACCACCAGGACGGCAGGCTCGGACACTGTCCGGTAGGCGGAACACACCCGAAGCGCAGCTTGACGCTGAACCCGGGCGAGTCGCAACCTGTAGCACTCCTTATCTAGAGCGCCTGCCCACACCTCTGCCCCGTAAAGGAGCACGGACTGGACCGCGGACATCAACAGACGTCTTCTGCTGGATCGGGGACCCCCGACATTGGCCATCAGCCTACTAAGGTAAGTGACTACCTTAGCGGCCTTGTCCGCCGTACGGAAGATCTGATCCCTCCAGCTTAACTTGGTGTCCACCATAACCCCAAGGTATTTGGCGGCACGAGTTGATGTGACCACCTCCCTTCCCACTCGGAGTGGCACGACGGTGTCGATCCTCTTCTTCGTGAGGATCACAATCTCCGTCTTACTGAGAGCAAGCGAGAGACCGTGATCTGACATCCAGGTGTTGACCACACGCATGACTCGGTTCAACTTTAGTTGGGCCAGCTCAACGTTGCGTGCAGCTATGAGAGCTGCGACGTCATCGGCGTACCCAACCAAAGTGGTTTCCTCAGGCATCTCGGACCTCAGGAGGCTGTCATAGGCAACGTTCCAGAGATCCGGGCCGAGTATTGAACCTTGTGCGGCACCAGAAGTGACTTCCACCGTCCGCGTTCCGTCCCTCGTGTCATAAATCAGGCTTCGAGAGCGTAGATAATCCTCGATGAGCCGCAACAGATATGCAGGAATACGAAAGGTGTTTCGAAGCGCATCCAACATATCGACCCACCTCGCCGAGTTGAAGGCATTCTTGACATCAAGCGTAACAAGAAGCACTACTCGGCGGGAGAAATGGTTGTGGCTCTCGGCTCTCTCCACAGCTCTCTGAACTTCGGTGACAGCGTCGATCGTTGACCGTCCCTTTCTGAAGCCGTACTGACGGGGGCATAAGTCCCCGGCAGCTTCCACGGCAGAAGTCAGGCGGGAACGGATCAGCTTCTCGAACAGCTTTCCAGCCGTGTCCAACATGCAGAGAGGCCTGTGGGACGACGGCAGCTCGGGATCACCTTTGCCCTTGCTGATCAGTACAAGCCTGGCTGTTTTCCAGGGAGCCGGAAACACCCCTTCTACTAAACATGCATTGTACATTCTCAACAACAAGTCAGCGTTGATTGAAAATACTTTCTTTAAAGCCTCACTGGGAATCCCGTCCGGGCCAGGAGCCTTGTTGCTCTTCAGGGAGAGAACGGAGGTTTCCAGCTCCTCGAAGGTAAAGAGTGGAATGTCCTCTACCCGTCCGAAGTCAACCGGCGGTCGCTGTGGATGTTCAGGAAACAACGCAGCGACGATCCTCCCCATGGTGGCGCCCTCCATGATGGAAGGTGGAGATCGGGCGCCGAGTTTCTGTGTTACAAGTTTGTAACCCAGGCCCCACGGGTCGGAGTCAACGTCGTCACGAAGTCTCCTCCAGCTATTCGCCTTGCTCCTGTTGATCGCCTGGCGGAGAGATTTTCTCGCAGCTTTATAGGCCTCCGACTTACGAACTCTGTCTGCGGGAATTCTCGCTCTTGTGGCGGCTCGTCTAGTTCTTAAACATGTTCTTCTGAGTTCCGCAATCTCTTCAGTCCACCAGTAAACGCATTGTTTGTCGCGTCGGGGTTTCCTTCGCGGCATAGACTGGTCGCAGGCCGAGACGATCAGTTCCATCGTGGATGTTACTAGTGCCTCGGCCCCAGCCTCACCAGGATTCCCCTGCGCTCCCCGAGAGATGACTTCGGTGAACTTGACCACGTCCAGTTTGTTGGTGTTCCACCGGCGTGGCCCTTCCCGAGATGCGGAAACTCGACGATTTGCCTGATCATGCAGGTCAAAAACGACGTATTGGTGGTCGCTACCCGTGTAGTCCTCCACAACCCTCCAGCCAGAGATCCTCGGAAGGAGCGACTCAGACGCAAAGGTGACGTCGGGGATCGTGCCTCTCTGCCCGGGGCGCCGAAAAGTAGGTGTGTCGCCCTGGTTAAGGACGACAAGACCGGCCCTGGCGATGAAATCCAGGATGTATTTCCCCCGGGAGCTGGTAGAGGGCATTCCCCACTCGACGGCCCTGGCGTTGAAATCGCCACCAATGACGACATGCCCGGTGGTGCCGAGAACGCACTCCTCTAGACTATCTATCTTGTCGCGGAAGTCCTGGACGGCCTCGTTGGGGGTGAGGTAGCAACTGAAGATAGTCACGTCCCTACACCGAACCCAGACGAATCCTCGGCCGCGCCCGTGACTCCGCACCAAGACATCTCGTGTATTACGTGCCCAAAATGCAGCAGTACCGAGGCTGTCGGAGATCCAAATGTTTGGGTCTCTGTCCCGATACTGTTCGCTGATAAGGAGCGCGTCAGCACCAAGTTCTCGGGCGAGCTGATCTAGAAGGTTATCAGCTCCCCAGGATCTGTGAAGGTTGGCCTGTAGGATGCGAATTATTGTCCGCTGCCTTTTGCCTGTTCAAGTGCGGCTCTGAAGGCACCGCACTGACCAGACCCGGGTAAGTGACCGAGGGCACTGGAGCCTGAATCCTTGCAGAGGAAGCAGGAGGGGCTCGAGGAACATTCCTTACGTTTGTGGCCCTGGCTTCCACACTGGAAGCAGTTGGCACTCCTGTCGGGCCCTTTACAGTTTCGGGAGGAGTGGCCGAAACCGAGACAGCGGAAGCATCTCGAAACTACCACCCTCCGTTTGAGCCTGCAACTGACCCAACCGACTCTAAGGTGCTGAAGGCTAAGCAGCTTATTAGCGTGCTTTTCGCCCATCTCAGCGACAGCCATCCGGAGTTGACTTCGGTTTGGCTTTGTCAGCCATACCCTCACTCCGTCAGCCGGTATCTCCGGGAGTGCCACCTGGATCGCACGGGTCACCTCATCTTCGGTGGAGAGGGCATCAAGGTCCCGAATCTCGACCGAACACTTCGGTTCTAGGGCCTTGATGGAGCCTTTGTCCCCAAGTGCAGTCTTGAGGGAAGCGGCAAAACCGATCTTGTCACTCGACTTCCCCAGTTCGAGGAGGACATCCCCGTTCTGGGTTCGCCGAATAGACTTGATAACGGTGTCGGTCTCTTCCGGTTTGGCCTGCGATCTAATCTGACCCAGAACATCGGCAAAAGATCGCCCCCCTAAGGGCTTGATCAAGATTGCCTCCGTCCTGGGCTTCTTAGGCCTGGGTTGTTTAGGCTTTCTGACAGACTTGCCAGAGGCCTCCCCAACCGGGTTTGAGACTTGCGTCCGCTCCACCCTCGACGCACTTTTCGAAGCTGCCTCCGCTTGCTTCTGCCTCCTCCTTTCTTTCTTAGACAGGCGCGTCTTCCAGCCCCCCAAAGGTGTTGAGGCAGAGTTTGCTGCCAAGGCAGGATTAGCCGCCGGAGCAGGAACCTCTGCAGGAGTAGCCGCTGGAATCATGACAGCGCCCGGGGCGGATTGAGTGGCCTGGACAGGAGATGTCTGCGATGCCGCAGTGACAAAAACCGGTCTCGGCACTGAGTCCACCTCAACAAGCTCAGGGCTTCCCGGCGAAGAACCGCTCTGCCTCTTCTTTCGCTTTCTGGCTTGAGTCTGGGACTCAGCCAGGTGAGCTTGAGGCGAAGCAGAGATGACTCGGTTCGTGACATCGCGCTCCTGCTTCACTGCCTTTAGCCTGATTTTCCGGCATTCCTCAATTTCTTCTAGAGCATCTTCGAGTTTCGGGATCCCCTCTTTTATCGCCTTGTTCACGTTCTTTTGAATTAAGAGGGCCTTGGCCATCTCCTTCAAAAGAGCTTTCATCTTCTTCAGACATGAGTCTTCCTCCTCGTGGGCGTCGTCCTGCTGCTGCCGAAGCATTTGCAGCTCGAATGCCGCACGAAGAGGGCTCTTCCTGGGAGGAATCCCTTGGGTATTGGCTAAAGGTGTTACCGGATTGGTCACCTCCATCACTAGATTGACCTCCACTTCCTTCTTTTCAGGCTCGGACGTCGATCCGGCGTCACTTACCGTCTTGAACGGCACCGGTGGGGGGGAGGTTTTAATTCCCACTGTCGGCGTCCCAGTCTTCGAGGTCGGAGACCTCTGCACAATAGAGCTTCGCCTAAAAGCGGCTTGCTCATTCTCCATTACGTTCTTCGTGTTTCGTTTAGTAGAATCCATGCTTTCATGTCACCAGCGCATCGTGCGGCAAGAGGCGGCCCTTCATCGGCCGAGAGCGGGTACACCCTCGGAGGTCTACCCCCCGTAGGAGATAAGACACCCCTACCCCGGTACTCCGGGGCCCGAACCTCCGTTTGCCCAGCACCGATACACAAAATGTGCCGGACGTGCTGGGGGTCGCACCGTGGCAATGCAGAGGGGTAAACAAATATAACAACCACATATTATGTAATAATTTGGGGTTTCAAAACTTTGTGCTTGCCGCCGTTTAACCCCACAATGTTAATTGTGAATGAGCATTACTAGCTTAAATTTTACAATGTGAACATTATTATCAAATGAAATTCTTCCTTTGTTTTAATGGAATTTTCCAACCGAAGCTGTTGCACTATTTTATCAGCCTTCTTCCTGCCAGGCTTCTTAGATTTTCAGGGAGGAGAGTTCATTTCATACACACGATAGTACCAATGGGCCGAACATACTCGGTAAACTTAACCAATTCTTTATACTAATATCAAGTGTACGTATTGTCTTAAAATTCCAAGTGTAATAAGGTTAGTTTCTTGTTCAAGATGTCCTCATTCGCTTCACTCGCTCACCTTTACGACAAGCCCGTTCACTTCGCTCACTCGTCTTTCAGACTGTTTTATTGTAGGACTACGGGTGCTGCACTCAGGTTGAACCACATGTTTCATCTGTAACATGTAGAAGCTAATTATTTGGTTAACAACTCATTTCAATTCTGCAAATTGATTAGTTGTTTTATACTTTTACATATCTTTTATTTATTCGAACAATCATAATCAACAGTATAAGGTACTTTTAAAAAAATTGAAAATTATTTCTACTATAGTACCCTTTAATAAATGAGTAAGTGGCTGCAATGCAAAACCACTTGTTTATACTGGAACACGGAGTCGGTACTTCGACAGTTGAGTCAGCTGTTTTAATTATTTCTTTGTTTTGATTTTAACTCCGTAAGACCAATTTCGAGGCATATGAGACCTGAATTCATATTGTTTTAATCCCAGTAATAAGTAACTTGAAAAGTTTACAGAAAATCGTTTGAGCCGTTTTAGAAATCCATGTGTATACATACATATATACATAAATACACACGAAAATACCTTACTCGTATTAGAGTACAGGATTTCGTGTGGAGGGCTAAACAGTGTTGCAGGGGCAAGGTGCTACATTTCTGGTTCGGTGCATTCTGGTGAAAAAGTAATCGTATGATTTCTCATTTCAAAATTTTATCTTCAGATTTAACAAAAATAGTTTAAATTAACACACTTCAATATCACCATCTTACTTTTCTACCCTGGAAAAATTTTACACTTTTTGCATTGTAACCCTCTTTTTTATTTTCAATAAAAAATGACAATTCAACAAAGTTTAGACTAAAAAAGAAACGATTGATTTAAATATTTACTCCACCACCGAGTACCGTAATTAATTAACCCCAACATCATTTGAAGCACACACTCTCAGCTGACATAGTTTGCAACTAACTCTGATTGCTACGTGGAAATTTCCCGATTGCACTGTGGTTAACTAATTTATCAACTTATGCAGTTAAAATGCACTTCCTGGTACTGGATGTACTTACCTAATAACGTTACTCTTAATCTCGTTTTACTACATTTGCATTGTAAAACAAGTTCAAAACTATATTTCATTTTCAAAACTATTAAGTGTCTTATGTAAGTAGTACATCTTCAAATTATAATATTCAAGTATACAAATTATAAATCATATATGCCTAAACATATATTACACAGTTGTAACATATTACTGCTGAAAAAATTTGATTATTTAATTATTTATTTAATAATTAATCCGTAGTTTTTATCTTGTAAATATAGTTACTTAACATTCTAGATTAGATTAGATTATACTCTTTTCCTTGGCCATGATAAAAATTTAACTCAGTATTATAGTTTGATTGAATAATAATTAAATACGTGAGTTAAGATAACTTACTAACTTTACATACAAAAACAAAATAGTTCAAATTTTCATGAAACTAAATATTATTCGCGGTTAAAATAATATACTAGTAACGAATAAAAGACCAGGTTATGATAAAAAAAGAGAAACAATGTTTTATAAGGTAAGATTTTACCCTCGAGTAAAAATTATTAAAACCATTGTTTCAGATGGAGTTTGGTCGTTTCACAGTAGGCCTAAGAAGAGATTTAAGAATTTTTATAACAAAACCTATGCCCCAAACTGTATCATTAATCTTCGTGTATTATAATCCAAACATCATAAGGATATGCTAGTTTCAAGATATTCTTTTTAGACACTCCCATACTCATTAGGTAGTCTCACATATCATCTTAGTCAAAACTAGTCAGTCTTTCCTGTTCAAGTTATCATATATTGTATGACAACTATTACTATGAATGTATTACTGAATTACTTTTGTCAGTTTCTTTATTCTTTGATATTTTCACCTTTATTTTTATTATTGTTGCATTTCTGCATTGTTAATTTTCTTATTATTACTACCATCTTTGAAATTTCATTTTAAAACTTTGGGATTTCCACTTTGTTAATGTTGGTTGCCGTTGAGGATAACTAACTAAATAAACAAAAATAAATTATCATCTTTTACCAGAAAAGATCTAAGTACCAATTAACGTTTATGGTACAAATGACTCAATTTTAATATGGGTCAAAGATTAATCATCACAAAACACTACAGTGCTCATTACATTATTTTAGCGACAGTTAAAAACTCCCTTGTTAATTTTGATAAGCAAGCATAGATTTGTTCACTCATAAAATCCAAAATAAATATTACAGCAGTAGTTAGTTGTTCATGTGATTAAGAAGAGATTCAATTAGGCCGACTTTGAAAGAAGTCTTTCCATAAAAAATTTCGAAAATTCTTGTGGTCCCGGACCCAGAGATCTGATTCTATTAAATATAAAAAAACTCTTTGTAGAAGAAAGTAGGTGAAACGAATTTGGAAAGATTAACAGGTATTATCTTTCCAACTTATCTACTACTAATAAGTAGTATGCAATTATTAGTAAATGTATTATTCAGGTTGAAATAATAAAACGTCTTCCAACACTACTCGATATATTTACACTTACACTGTAATATTTTACAAGACGGTAAATATATATCAAAGATCTTATAATGGCGATCGATTTCGACCAGTCACACCAGTCATCAAAAAAATCTGTTTTCTAATGACCCTGTTGCATCCAAAGATTGCATCCGATTGCCAAGTACTTGTTCTTCTCTTTATTTGTTTCCTTCATCATATCTAGAAGTCATTGGTGTCATTAAGTGTCTTAAAAGGAGCAATTCTTCTGGTAAAGATGAAATATCTTCCAATCTTTTAAAGGAAGTGGCTGAAAGTATTGCACGTCCACTGTCTTATTTATCAAATGTCTCGTTTGAGGAGGGTATTTTCCCTTCAGCCCTCAAATCGGCAGTGATAAGGCCCTTGCTCAAAAAAGGAAGTCCTGTTCTTCTAGACAACTATAGGCCAATATCTTTAACATCTTCTTTTTCAAAGATCCTTGAAAAACTTTTTTTGAATCGTCTCTTACCTTTTTTATCGTCAAACAATATTCTCTTTGACAAGCAATTTGGCTTTAGGAAAGATTATTCAACCGTAGATGCCATGTTTAGTTTCATTGATAATGTCTCCAAAGCTTTGGATGACAAAGAAAGTGTTTTTGGAATTTTCATTGACCTCAGTAAGGCGTTCGATATGGTGAACCACAAGCTTCTTATACAAAAACTCCACACTTTTGGGATTAGAGGAAAGGCACTGGAATGGATATCTTCTTTTTTCATTGGGAGGAAGCAATCTGTTGAGATCTCCTACATGGATGAGCGCGGAAGTTTATCCAAGCATCATTCCCATGACATATGTGTTAGTTCTGGAGTGCCTCAAGGATCGGTCCTTGGGCCAATTCTTTTTTTGTTATTTATTAATGATATCTCCTGCAGTGTCCCTGGAGTTGACCTGTGTCTTTTCGCAGACGACACTTCTCTTAGTGTGTCCAATAAGTGCAGAAACACTTTAGAAGCAGATGTCTTCATTAAATGCTGTCAACTGTTGCAGTGGTTCAGTGAAAATCATCTTAGCGTGAACACAGATAAGACAAAGTTCATAGATTTCAAACTGAAACATCCCAATGAAGACCTTTCAGGAGTTAGTTTGATCTTTGGTGACACTGAAATTGAGTCCACTCATCAAACAGATTTTTTGGGTTTGGTTATTGACTCCCATCTAAATTTTTCTTCTCACATAGAAAAGGTATGCAAAAAAACTTAGCTGCTGTATGTTCATTCTCCGCAGACTTAAATTCTTTGCGAATAGAGAGATTCTCCTATCAGTTTATTATGGGTGCTTCTTACCTTATCTTACATACGGTATTGCTATTTGGGGATTTGAAACGGCAAAACACTATAAGGTTTTTTGTTTGCAAAAAAGGCCCTGAGGATCATTTTTGGGATGAAAAAAACTGATTCATGTAAAGGTGTTTTTAAATCTCATAATCTTCTTACTTTCCCATGTTTATATATTTTGGACTGTCTAACGTTTTTTTGTGAAAAATAAACAACTACATGAATTCCGAAATACATCCCATTATAGCCTCCGAAAAAATTCCTTAATCTCCATTCCGCCCCATAGAACTTCAACTTTTGAAAAACAAACACATTTTTCATCCATAAAACTGTTCAACTCCCTTCCTCTGTACCTAAAGCATGAACGAGAGGTTTGCACATTTCGTGCTAAGTTGAAAGTGCTACTCCTGACAAAAGAGTACTACAGTGTGCAAGACTATTTTAAAGACAACCTGTGCTAGACAGCCTACATTTTATTTTAAGTTATTTGAGATCTATGTTTTTGAGCAATTTTATTTTGTACTATTTATTCATTATCACACTTGTAGTTGAATATGACCTATTGTCAATGCTATGGAAATAGTCCTATGACAATAAATGATTTTGATTTTGATTTTGATTTTGAGTTTCGACCGTGAGTATATAAAATAAAATTACATATGAAGAAAAACAAATTTAATGATAGCGTCAAACATTGCTCATATTATCCTTTTTTATTTTACGTGATCTTGAAACCGCTCAGACTTGCAAATGTCATTCTTCAATTCTCCAACTATATATGAAACAAGTATTTCTACTCGGATGCAGTTGATTGCAAGATTCCCATTTGTGAATACTTGCATTATGAAATCATTATTGCACCAGCGCAAAATACGAGTGAATTAATAAGTGGACAGAATTGGATGTAGAAAATGTGAGTGGTTAAGTTATTGTAGATACCATTGCATATCATTTACGATCCCACCGCCAAACCTTGCAGATTTTAAAACCGACTAACTTACCTTAAAATCGAAACTTCTTTACCTGTTATGGACATGTCTTAGAACTTATATTCACATAATTTTCCCCGTTCATGTTCAAAGTGCTGCCTAAAAACATTCTGTGAATGTGCATTGGAAAGATTGGGAATCTTAAAAAACCTACACGTGCGATCCAAATTTAAGGATTTACATGAATATAAATGTCTAGCAATTTAATATTTTCTCTTAGTATTCTTTAGTTAGTAACAATGGACGAAACATTTTGTAGATAATATTTCCTTGTCCAAAAAGTGCGTTGTAGAATTCCAAATTTTCAGGAAAATTAACTTCAGATTTATTATATAAGAACTGCCTTTTTTATATTTACCGTCTTGTAAACAATTACAGCATAAGTGTAAATATATCGAGTAGTGTTGAAAGACGTTTGATGATTTCAACCTGAATATCAGTACCAGCACGTATAGTGCTAATCAAGAAGTTATTAATAATAAAACAATTAATTCTATTCATTACTCATATATTTTTTACATATAATTAGCAGCTATTAGGGAGTAGGCTAGCAGGCTATAATTTCCCTTTAGGGAGTACGCTATTACGGTAGTAGCCAAAAACACAATTCGTTCATTTCCACGTATATAAATGTGTCTGTGGTACTGATAACTTTTGACATGGTCCGATTTTGATGAAATTTGGAATGAAGGAGTAGGACCAGGTCTATTTTCATGAGTTCGCGAACCAGGATTATCGAGTTATGGGAACGGGGTTTTATGGGGTTTCAAAAGGGTCAAAAATGGGTTTTTGGCACTTTTTGACCTAAAATTTATTGATTCAACAATTTTCACTCAAACCAAAAAAGAGCTTGAAAAAATGAACAATTTAGTATTTCGAATTTTTAGATTGGCTTAACAGGATACGGAGCAAATCTAAAAATAGGTTTTCCATGTTATTCTTATAGGAAATTAACAAAACCCTGTATCTCCCATAGTTGTTGATATAACTTAGTCAAATTTGGTATTAGTCCAGGCTCTGAACAGGTTGAGCATGCACAAAAGTGTAACGAAATTTGACTTTTGATTATTGTTGTGAACATTTAGTAGATGTAAAAAATCGATGTTGCCACATTCCTAGAATGGGCACAACACGTGGGACACCCCCTAGAGGAAGTCGTAGAGGGAACTGTATTGGCCTATGTCATGTTGTATATCATTTTAAACTTTGCATAAAAAGGATTTAACCGAAATTTCAAAACGCAATAACTCGCGTTATATTCAACCTTTAGAGATCGGGTTTGTGGCATTCGAATCTACATTCAAAGACCTTTAAAATGGTATACAACATGACATAGGCCAATACAGTTTCCTCTACGACTTCCTCTATAGGGCGTCCCCCGTGTTGTGCCCATTCTGGAAATGTGGCAACATCGGTTTTTTACATCTACTAAATGTCCTCAACAATAATCCAAAATCAAATTTGGTTAGACTCTCAGTGCATGCTCAACCTGTTCAGAGCCTGGACTATATGGGCATTCACTAGGCAGCGTTTAATATTTACTTACAGCACCCATATGGCAGCAACACTAACTACTCACTCCCATGGGGTTTATGGGGAAAATGGAAAATATCAGAATTGAATGCAATTTGGTATGTACATGAACTGGGAAGGGATTATCCTATATCTACTTACAAAACTCCCATGGCTGCAAACCTAAATACTCGTTCTATGGTTTGAATGGGAGAAATAAACAAAAATTCTGAATTCTGTTGGAAATTCGCTTAGTACGCAGGTGTGCTGCGACGGGGGTATTATTATTTATAAAGGAAAATACAGTGTTTTCTTAGTAATAGTTGGCAGATAGATTACTTAGCCTATGCAAGGTATTTCCCCCTTTCTTTAATGTCTGCAATGATATTCCAAAACATTACATTATGTGTAGGCTACATAATGTTGGATCTATTGGAATCTATTTTAATGTTGGATCTATTTGGATCTATTTTTCGTCTCAAAATTTGCCAAAAGAAAACAGTGGGAAGCAGTTTAAAAGTATATTTTTTAGAAGTTGCTCCACTTGCAACGAATAGAGATACAAATCTGTCGACTATCAATGGACAACCGCTAGTTAGTTGGGATTAAGTTTGGTCGTTCTATGATTATTTATTGAAACTGAGGCAACTTTTGTTTTAGGATTCATTTAGGTAAATGAAAATAAAGGGTTTATAGTTAAATAAGCAAATCTACAATAAATGCGGTGTTGAAATTAATGAAATTTATTCATAACTCTTAACAATCTTTACTAAATACCGTATCCTAATTCTTCCTTGGGTATCTATTATTGTCAACTTTGCACCATCCTGGAATAAATAAAAAGTTCGTGCAGTTGTTACTGCAACATTCGCCATCATCCCTGCACTAAAACCACAAAAACAAAACCATGCTTTAACAGAGTTGTTGCAAGGTGTTATGTGTTTAAAATAATAAAATGGCCGCCATTTTTAAAATACAAAAAGGAAAATAATAATTGTTTTTTTCTGAGAACTACCACTATCGCGATAAAGGTTCATGCCAAATATGAAGTAAATCCATAAATTCGTTACAGTAATAAAAATTATTACTTTTAAAAAACAAAATGGCAGCTAGCGGCTAAACGACGGATTTTTGGACATATATGTTTATATGAACTTTTCTGTTTATTTTCTTGTGTAGAATCAGCTCCTGAAATTTCTGCACTTCGTCGTGAATCACACTGTATCATCGATTTATCTAGTTATGTCAAGTTTAGACGAACGTAAAATACTGTAACTGCAACATGTGAACACAGCAAGTTACAAGTAGACCTACTTGTAAAAACAGTTATTCATAATTTTTTCCATTAATTAGGTTTTTTATTTTTTTACTGTTACACAAATTTCATTTATGAGATTGAGTTGTTAATTCATTAAATTAATTAGCATTTTGATTGTCTGTTAAACTTCTTTTTCTTTATCCTGTAAGAGAGTTTAATTCAGATTGAATTAAATTAGCTTTGAGATACATTTACTTTATCATCTTGTAAACCTCTATTGGAATGCAATATAACAATTTCAACTGAATAACATCAATTAACTCAATCTATATAGTTGGTCTGATGGTGTTGTCATTAACAACAAAAGTAAAAAAATATTTGATTAATTTTAGTTGATAATCTGAAATTATTATAAATTAACCAATTTTAAATCTAAAAAATAAAATAATGACAAAATACTTATAATAGGTAGATATACTGCATACTAACCGAATCATATGAGAGATATTTCATTCGAAGTATAGCTATAAATATTAAGCATTTCACTTTTCCATTTATCATAACAAAGATTTTTAGTAAAATTAAATTTATTAAATATCAGTAAAGATTAGTTTTCGTTTCATAAGAAATATTATTTACATATAATTATACTTTAAACCATAGTAAATTTTTATCTTGTAACTCTGTTATGAAATATTTGTTGTAAGTCCATTAACATTATTACCAATTAAAGGAAATTAGAATTTAGAAGAATAGTGTATTTGTTAAATATTTAAATAATAATTTATATAAATCTTATAGTTAAATCATCAAAATAGTAAAAATAATGCAAGGTACCGGTTCGCCCCTGGATAAGCATGCCTCCTGTATTCTCCACCTTCTGACGTAGCCGCTACGGACTTGGCCTTCATCTGCTGTATCGGTTATTTCATCTGTTTCTTTTGATTCATCTGGTTCAAATTTGTCTTGCATTTTTGATTCCCCTGTGGGCATTGAATATATGCAACTGACGAACAAGATAATCAAAAACATAGTAAATACAAAGCAAGTGTACGGTTTCATTTTGATAAATCTAAATTACTGCTGCTAGGACAGGAGAGGAATATGTAAAGCGAAGAAAAACGAATCAATCGCAAGAACAGAGTCGTTAAACTAGCGAGTTAATTATAGAAGTACAGTAATCACAATGGTACGGTCTTTGAAATCATACAATTGATTTAATTTAATTCGTAAAAACGGTCGATAAAATAAGACATATATTGGTCATGCTAATTTACTTACATCAATACTGTATCATAATTAATATTTTAATAACTTTGAAAGCAATGTTTTAATTAAAGTTTGTTAAATTATCATTTTAATTTATAATTTAAATGTAGAATTTGATTCTTTACGAAAATAAAAAATCACTAATACAGAGATAAGCTTTTAAGAATTTCATACTTAACCAGCTGTTTACCCGTTCTTCGTACGAGGGGGGAGGGTGGGTTCTTATAGTTTATTCAAGAATGATATAAATATCCCTTCACAACATGACAGCTTCAGTTGGTATTTTCACCGTACCTGGATGTTCAAGTTGTAGTCTTAACAGATGAGAGGAACATTTGTCAAACACTTGTTATTGGTTTGGTATTTTGTAAAGAAGTATCTATTTTCACTCTTTGATTAGAATTGTTTTAATTATCTTTATTTCTATATTTAAAAAAATATTCATATTAAACTGCTACAAACAATAAAATATTTTGATATTATAACTTACTCAAAATTAACAATCTGACATCCATTTCGGCCTAAAATAAAGAGAGAAATGTCATTTTCAAGCCAATGCTTGCATTTAAGTAGTTGCAATAATTACAGTCATATTTTATAGCCTTTGATGGAGGATAACACATTTTGTTATAAGCGTTAATAGTTAAAAAAAGTGCTATGCTACTGATTTTGTTAGAAAATTTACTTACCAAATTAATTGAGGGCATAATATAATCAAAGAAAATCATCAAGAGTAGTCCTGTATATCAGGATCTTTTTTAAGAAGGAGGTGGGAATTCTCTTTACGGGCGTTTTATGGAACTTGCATAAGCCATACCAACTAAACCCACAAGGTTTAGTTGCCCCTTTCCAGGTTTTGTGCCCTTGGAACTGTTTATCACATTACTTTTGAAGTTAGCCATTTGTTTGAGATCACCGGAGCTGCACCCTGCCGTTTCTAAAAAGAAAACACTATTTCATAGTCTTCTTATTTATAGTCTTCACTTTTTGGTGGTTGCCACTCGACTTGTTTTAGCTTTTTGTAAGGCGAGACTAAAAACGCGGCACTCCCCGAAACCAGCGACATGGTCTACTGCTGCGGCTTCACCCTCCGACTACAGTTCACTGCAGACGAATCAGTGAAGCGGTTTGACAGATGTTTAATAATCATGTCCTACCTCCCAACATTTTTAGCAGAGAGTAAATCGATCCTTTCCCATGCACTTGCTGCAACGATGCCCATGTCCATGTACTTGAAGCACCTGAGGTGTGGTTCTTAAACCCACCGCGCAACGAAAGAATGCCACTCGGAGAAGGCTGAGTTTATAAGCCTGGTGGCTTCTTTATCAGAAAAGTCGAGGACCATTATCTTCAGTTTTGGTCGGCTAACGGAGACTTTGCGTGTCTCACTGGTACCACTGAACACCTTGTTTAAGGCCTCGATGTTGTCAGGTGTCTCAGCAAAATAATTGAGATCCCTCACCGCAAAAGAGACCCGCTTATATGGGGCGACGATATTTCCCGCTTGAGAACCGTGGCATAAACTCTCCTGTCGGAGTCAATCCCCAGCCGAAAAACATCCCACATCCCTTTCGGGGTTGGTCTCACGCATACCACCTTTGCAGTTCAGTAGTGCAGGGTGATATCCTTGCGGATCTTCCTCAGGACGCCAGCGTAGGTTTGGCCGCCCGCCAATCGTACAAGATTGGAGAACGGACCAGATCTCGTGTTTTATTATTTTTTTTTTTTGCCCGGCTTGGGCTAGTCAACGTAGCCAAAAACTCTCACTTGCGCTCCTCAAAGTCCTCATCCTCTTGCCTGAGGTGCCCAGCCTCAAGGACGGCGTCCCAAAGGATAAGTCCTTATGTTCTCGACCAGTACCATTTTAGGAATGCTTTTAGTTTTTAGGTCCCTATCAAGAGTCAACCAAAGCAATCCTGTGCATCGTCCTATTGTTTGCGCATTATTTTCATACTGCCAAACATTGTGGTTACTTCAGAAATGCTGTCCTTCACCAACCATGTTGACATTCTTTATCACTTCACAAGAATTGCTCATGTCTCCAAGCAATACACTCGCACGAGAGAACATTTTCCCCGCTTCCTCCGAATTTGGAGAGATTTCTAAAACTGTTCGTCGCAGTGATGGACGTCGTAAACAGTGGCGTGACTGAACTCATTGCTAGCACAAGGTTCATATGTGTTAAACATGATACTCGCAACACTGCCTTGGTGAGAGGTAATCTCCCGTGGGAGAGAGGACTCACCTAACCCAGTTCTCCGGTGCCTGAACTCCCATTTACTCAGCACCGATATGTTCAAGGTACCGCATTTTCCGGGGGTCGCCCTTGGCAATGCAGAATCCGATCTAGGATCCATGTCGCCTTTCATGACCGAAGTGAAGGGTTTCTGACAGTACAGTGACACTCCAAGGACCCTCCAACATGCGCCCATCGAAAGATGGTGGAAGGAAACCCGTGGTGTGAAGTAGAAAAAAAGAATAGATGAACAAGGTTAGCTCAGAAAATAATAAAGGCGACGAGCTAAGACCTAAAAGATTTTAAGAAAAACATGCCTAACGGTTAGCGTCTTGGACTCCGGTTCAAGAGGTCGCGGTTTTAATTCCCGGGATGTCCACCACACTTTGATGGGTTTGGACCGCTTTCCCTTAAAAAAAGAAAGGCCTTAACTCTGGAAGAACTGTGAGAAATAGATACTCACAGCTAGGCTCGGGAGCCCAGGGTCTTCAGACACCCGAATGGTGGAAAGCCGAACGCCCCTGGGAGACCAATCCCCCAAACCCCATCACCGACTAAGGATGTAACGCTTTATAATAAAACTTTATTTAGGGCAAACTTATTTAAATTCCTTAATTTGTATTAGTGTCTCCAATATTATATGTGATTAGGATCTTTGAAGAGTTTGAACGAGAACATGATTATATTTAAACTGATGAGTAATTTTAGTTTGAATTAGTTTTTTTTCTTTACAACTTTTTTAAAAGTTTTATAACATGGGACTTCTGGTAAGTTTTTCAATAGAATCAAGAAATGGATCGCTTTGATGAATAAGGTGCATTCATGAATTCGTTATTACTTTAAGTGTAAACTAAACTACCCTTTCAATATTTTTACTGAGAGTTGCGAACGCTATTCATATCCATCTCAAATTAGACAAATTTAACATCTTTTGAGGATTATCGTACATGTCCTTCACTTATTCTACTTAGTCGTAATGTTTTTATTATTCTATTAAAAATATCGACCATCAACCTGAAAGAACTAAATATAGAAAGTAAATATCAATAATTAATAAATCAATATATTTTTATCAATAACTGCTGACAATCAATTAATGGTAATAAAGATAAGAGGAACAACCTACTGAGACACCGCAATGGTTATAAACGATCATAATTTTATTTTCATCACTTTATTAGACATCTGTATTCTATTTTTATTTTACTAAAATTTTAATATTGCATTATTTTGACACTTTGTTTTTTTAACTTCGAAGAATGCAGGAGAGTTTTTAATAAAAATAATTAATTCTTTCAAGTTAAAAATACATTAGTCTAAATAATTTAATATAAAAAATATTGTATAGGCCTATATGTATTACTGTTTTTATAATTTTAAATGTTGCATTTTTCACTATTAGTATTTTTTAATTGAAAGAATGCAGAAGTTTTTATTGCATATATTTGTTAATGGAGTGAAAATCTGTATGAAGTACTATCGATAGCTAGTAAATTATTTAGCTCTATTTCGTGACACGCTAATAATACTTCAGACGACCAAGCCGAATAATAGTAAATGGTATTAATAGTTAATAATCACAGTCAATGCATTAATAGTTAAAGTTGAAGGTTTGTTTCAGTACAAATTTATCTCGTTATTAAAGAGCAAAGGTTATGTAGTAAAATAATGCAAACATCTGAACAAAAAATGTTAATCAATTTTAATTCGGTCTTTCCAGTTGTCTGATCAGGTAATTCGATAGGTTTGAATATAAATATAGACTATATATAGAAAAATAAATATATATATGCACCCCCTTTTAATCTGCAAGACTCTAACAAACATCTTGTGGTTTATGTATGCAATTAAAGTTCAACTTACTTAAATTTTCTCTTAATATAATATAGAGTAATTGTATAACATGAAAATATCACATCAAATTATATTGTAACCATCATCAATATCTGCAGCATATTCCTAATATGTTTAGATTTGTCATCATTTCTACATCGAATCGATGTGGTAATCCCCCCATGACGTCACATTCTGGTTACTAATTACAAGTTCAGTTAGCCCACCTCGTCATCATCATCGTCATCATGAACGGTAATTCCTTCACATTTGGCATTTGAAATGTGTTTCTCATAATTCCTATATCGGATAAATGTGTTGATCCCCGTATGACATAACTTTTTGGTCACTAATAACACTTAAAGTCGTTCACATCGTTATCAACATTGTCGCATGAAAGCCACTTCCACCACATTTGACATTTGTAATGAGTTCATCATTACTCTGATCTCCAATCGATGTGTTAATCCCCTTATGACGTCACCTTATGGTCACTAATTACACTTAGCTCTGCCACACATCCCCAATATCATTGCTGCATGAACGTCACTTCCTCCGCATTTAGCATTTGTAATGAGTTCATCATTACTCTGGTGTCCAATTGATGTGTTGCTACGAGTACAACTGTGGCCTCAGCCGTCTTCTCTAGGCAGCTACGAGTACAACTATGGCCTCAGCCGTCTTCTCTAGGCAGCTACGAGTACAACTGTGGCCTCAGCCGTCTTCTCTAGGCAGCTACGAGTACAACTGTGGCCTCAGCCGTCTTCTCTAGGCAGCTACGAGTACAACTGTGGCCTCAGCCGTCTTCTCTAGGCAGCTACGAGTACAACTATGGCCTCAGCTGTCTTCTCTAGGCAGCTACGAGTACAACTGTGGCCTCAGCCGTCTTCTCTAGGCAGCTACGAGTACAACTGTGGCCTCAGCCTTCTTCTCTAGGCAGCTACGAGTACAACTGTGGCCTCAGCCATCTTCTCTAGGCAGCTACGAGTACAACTGTGGCCTCAGCTGTCTTCTCTAGGCAGCTACGAGTACAACTGTGGCCTCAGCCGTCTTCTCTAGGCAGCTACGAGTACAACTATGGCCTCAGCTGTCTTCTCTAGGCAGCTACGAGTACAACTGTGGCCTCAGTCGTCTTCTCTAGGCAGCTACGAGTACAACTATGGCCTCAGCTGTCTTCTCTAGGCAGCTACGAGTACAACTATGGCCTCAGCCGTCTTCTCTAGGCAGCTACGAGTACAACTGTGGCCTCAGCTGTCTTCTCTAGGCAGCTACGAGTACAACTGTGGCCTCAGCTGTCTTCTCTAGGCAGCTACGAGTACAACTGTGGCCTCAGCTGTCTTCTCTAGGCAGCTACGAGTACAACTATGGCCTCAGCTGTCT
The DNA here is from genome assembly GCA_030545055.2 of Neoaliturus tenellus. Taxonomy (NCBI): domain Eukaryota; kingdom Metazoa; phylum Arthropoda; class Insecta; order Hemiptera; family Cicadellidae; genus Neoaliturus; species Neoaliturus tenellus. Next base: position 129,414,091 of record CM061535.1, read on the forward strand.
TCTCTAGGCAGCTACGAGTACAACTATGGCCTCAGCCGTCTTCTCTAGGCAGCTACGAGTACAACTGTGGCCTCAGCTGTCTTCTCTAGGCAGCTACGAGTACAACTGTGGCCTCAGCTGTCTTCTCTAGGCAGCTACGAGTACAACTGTGGCCTCAGCTGTCTTCTCTAGGCAGCTACGAGTACAACTATGGCCTCAGCTGTCTTCTCTAGGCAGCTACGAGTACAACTATGGCCTCAGCCGTCTTCTCTAGGCAGCTACGAGTACAACTGTGGCCTCAGCTGTCTTCTCTAGGCAGCTACGAGTACAACTGTGGCCTCAGCCGTCTTCTCTAGGCAGCTACGAGTACAACTGTGGCCTCAGCCGTCTTCTCTAGGCAGCTACGAGTACAACTGTGGCCTCAGCCGTCTTCTCTAGGCAGCTACGAGTACAACTGTGGCCTCAGCCATCTTCTCTAGGCAGCTACGAGTACAACTGTGGCCTCAGCCGTCTTCTCTAGGCAGCTACGAGTACAACTGTGGCCTCAGCCGTCTTCTCTAGGCAGCTACGAGTACAACTGTGGCCTCAGCCGTCTTCTCTAGGCAGCTACGAGTACAACTGTGGCCTCAGCCGTCTTCTCTAGGCAGCTACGAGTACAACTGTGGCCTCAGCCGTCTTCTCTAGGCAGCTACGAGTACAACTGTGGCCTCAGCTGTCTTCTCTAGGCAGCTACGAGTACAACTGTGGCCTCAGCCATCTTCTCTAGGCAGCTACGAGTACAACTGTGGCCTCAGCCGTCTTCTCTAGGCAGCTACGAGTACAACTGTGGCCTCAGCTGTCTTCTCTAGGCAGCTACGAGTACAACTGTGGCCTCAGCCATCTTCTCTAGGCAGCTACGAGTACAACTGTGGCCTCAGCCGTCTTCTCTAGGCAGCTACGAGTACAACTGTGGCCTCAGCTGTCTTCTCTAGGCAGCTACGAGTACAACTGTGGCCTCAGCCATCTTCTCTAGGCAGCTACGAGTACAACTGTGGCCTCAGCCGTCTTCTCTAGGCAGCTACGAGTACAACTGTGGCCTCAGTCGTCTTTTCTAGGCAGCTACGAGTACAACTGTGGCCTCAGTCGTCTTCTCTAGGCAGCTACGAGTACAACTGTGGCCTCAGTCGTCTTTTCTAGGCAGCTACGAGTACAACTGTGGCCTCAGCCGTCTTTTCTAGGCAGCTACGAGTACAACTGTGGCCTCAGTCGTCTTCTCTAGGCAGCTACGAGTACAACTGTGGCCTCAGTCGTCTTCTCTAGGCAGCTACGAGTACAACTATGGCCTCAGCTGTCTTCTCTAGGCAGCTACGAGTACAACTGTGGCCTCAGCCGTCTTCTCTAGGCAGCTACGAGTACAACTGTGGCCTCAGCCGTCTTCTCTAGGCAGCTACGAGTACAACTGTGGCCTCAGCCGTCTTCTCTAGGCAGCTACGAGTACAACTGTGGCCTCAGCCGTCTTCTCTAGGCAGCTACGAGTACAACTGTGGCCTCAGCTGTCTTCTCTAGGCAGCTACGAGTACAACTGTGGCCTCAGCCATCTTCTCTAGGCAGCTACGAGTACAACTGTGGCCTCAGCCGTCTTCTCTAGGCAGCTACGAGTACAACTGTGGCCTCAGCCGTCTTCTCTAGGCAGCTACGAGTACAACTGTGGCCTCAGCCATCTTCTCTAGGCAGCTACGAGTACAACTGTGGCCTCAGCTGTCTTCTCTAGGCAGCTACGAGTACAACTGTGGCCTCAGCCATCTTCTCTAGGCAGCTACGAGTACAACTGTGGCCTCAGCCGTCTTCTCTAGGCAGCTACGAGTACAACTGTGGCCTCAGCCGTCTTCTCTAGGCAGCTACGAGTACAACTGTGGCCTCAGCCGTCTTCTCTAGGCAGCTACGAGTACAACTGTGGCCTCAGCTGTCTTCTCTAGGCAGCTACGAGTACAACTATGGCCTCAGCTGTCTTCTCTAGGCAGCTACGAGTACAACTGTGGCCTCAGCCGTCTTCTCTAGGCAGCTACGAGTACAACTGTGGCCTCAGCCGTCTTCTCTAGGCAGCTACGAGTACAACTGTGGCCTCAGCCGTCTTCTCTAGGCAGCTACGAGTACAACTATGGCCTCAGCTGTCTTCTCTAGGCAGCTACGAGTACAACTGTGGCCTCAGCCGTCTTCTCTAGGCAGCTACGAGTACAACTGTGGCCTCAGCCATCTTCTCTAGGCAGCTACGAGTACAACTGTGGCCTCAGCTGTCTTCTCTAGGCAGCTACGAGTACAACTGTGGCCTCAGCCGTCTTCTAGGTGCAGGAAGTCCAGCCTCCTCCGTCTTGGATTTCTTCAATGTGACACCTGAATCGTTCAAGTGGAAAGTGGCTGCAATCCTTATATATCGTCCGGAAAATCTAGTATCGTCTTCTCTAGACAGCTACGAGTATAAGTGTCTCATCAGTCGTCTTCTCTAGACAGCTACGAGTACAACTATGGCCTCAGCCGTCTTCTCTAGGCAGCTACAAGTATATGTGTGGCCTCATTCGTCTTCTCTAGGCAGCTACAAGTACAACTATGGCCTCAGCCGTCTTCTCTAGGCAGCTACGAGTACAACTATGGCCTCAGCCGTCTTCTCTAGCCAGCTGAGTACAACTATGGCCTCAGCTGTATTCTCTAGGCAGTTACGAGTACAACTGTGGCCTCAGTCGTCTTCTCTAGGCAGCTGAGTACAACTATGGCCTCACCTGGCTTCTCTAGGCAGCTACGAGTACAACTGTGGCCTCAGTCGTCTTCTCTAGGCAGCTACGAGTACAACTGTGGCCTCAGTCGTCTTCTCTAGCCAGCTGAGTACAACTGTGGCCTCAGCCGTCTTCTCCAGGCACCTAAGAGTACAACTATGGCCTCAGCCGTCTTCTCTAGGCACCTAAGAGTACAACTGTGGCCTCAGCCGTCTTCTCCAGGCACCTAAGAGTACAACTGTGGCCTCAGCCGTCTTCTCTAGGCAGCTACGAGTACAACTATGGCCTCAGCCGTCTTCTCCAGGCACCTAAGAGTACAACTGTGGCCTCAGTCGTCTTCTCTAGCCAGCTGAGTACAACTGTGGCCTCAGCTGTCTTCTCTAGCCAGCTGAGTACAACTATGGCCTCAGCTGGCTTCTCTAGGCAGCTACGAGTACAACTGTGGCCTCAGTCGTCTTCTCTAGGCAGCTACGAGTACAACTGTGGCCTCAGTCGTCTTCTCTAGCCAGCTGAGTACAACTGTGGCCTCAGTCGTCTTCTCTAGGCAGCTGAGTACAACTGTGGCCTCAGTCGTCTTCTCTAGGCAGCTACGAGTACAACTGTGGCCTCAGTCGTCTTCTCTAGGCAGCTACGAGTACAACTGTGGCCTCAGTCGTCTTCTCTAGCCAGCTGAGTACAACTGTGGCCTCAGTCGTCTTCTCTAGGCAGCTGAGTACAACTGTGGCCTCAGTCGTCTTCTCCAGGCAGCTGAGTACAACTGTACCCTCAGTCGTCTTCTCTAGGCAGTTACGAGTACAACTGTGGCCTCAGTCGTCTTCTCTAGGCAGCTACGAGTACAACTGTGGCCTCAGTCGTCTTCTCTAGGCAGCTACGAGTACAACTGTGGCCTCAGTCGTCTTCTTTAGGCAGCTACGAGTACAACTGTGGCCTCAGTCGTCTTCTCTAGGCAGCTACGAGTACAACTATGGCCTCAGCCGTCTTCTCCAGGCACCTAAGAGTATAACTGTGGCCTCAGCTGTCTTCTCCAGGCACCTAAGAGTACAACTGTGGCCTCAGTCGTCTTCTCTAGGCAGCTACGAGTACAACTATGGCCTCAGCCGTCTTCTCTAGGCAGCTACGAGTACAACTGTGGCCTCAGCCGTCTTCTCTAGGCAGCTACGAGTACAACTATGGCCTCAGCTGTCTTCTCTAGGCAGCTACGAGTACAACTGTGGCCTCAGCCGTCTTCTCTAGGCAGCTACGAGTACAACTGTGGCCTCAGCCGTCTTCTCTAGGCAGCTACGAGTACAACTATGGCCTCAGCTGTCTTCTCTAAGCACCTAAGAGTACAACTGTGGCCTCAGCCGTCTTCTCTAGGCAGCTACGAGTACAACTATGGCCTCAGCCGTCTTCTCTAGGCAGCTACGAGTACAACTGTGGCCTCAGTCGTCTTCTCTAGGCACCTAAGAGTACAACTGTGGCCTCAGCCGTCTTCTCTAGGCAGCTACGAGTACAACTATGGCCTCAGCCGTCTTCTCTAGGCACCTAAGAGTACAACTGTGGCCTCAGCCGTCTTCTCTAGGCAGCTACGAGTACAACTGTGGCCTCAGCCGTCTTCTCTAGGCAGCTACGAGTACAACTGTGGCCTCAGCCGTCTTCTCTAGGCAGCTACGAGTACAACTATGGCCTCAGCTGTCTTCTCTAGGCAGCTACGAGTACAACTATGGCCTCAGCTGTCTTCTCTAGGCAGCTACGAGTACAACTATGGCCTCAGCTGTCTTCTCTAGGCAGCTAAGAGTACAACTATGGCCTCAGCTGTCTTCTCTAGGCAGCTAAGAGTACAACTATGGCCTCAGCTGTCTTCTCTAGGCAGCTACGAGTACAACTATGGCCTCAGCTGTCTTCTCTAGGCAGCTACGAGTACAACTGTGGCCTCAGCCGTCTTCTCTAGGCAGCTACGAGTACAACTATGGCCTCAGCTGTCTTCTCTAGGCAGCTACGAGTACAACTATGGCCTCAGCTGTCTTCTCTAGGCAGCTACGAGTACAACTGTGGCCTCAGTCGTCTTCTCTAGGCACCTAAGAGTACAACTGTGGCCTCAGCCGTCTTCTCTAGGCAGCTACGAGTACAACTATGGCCTCAGCCGTCTTCTCTAGGCACCTAAGAGTACAACTGTGGCCTCAGCCGTCTTCTCTAGGCAGCTACGAGTACAACTATGGCCTCAGCCGTCTTCTCTAGGCACCTAAGAGTACAACTATGGCCTCAGCCGTCTTCTCTAGGCACCTAAGAGTACAACTGTGGCCTCAGCCGTCTTCTCCAGGCACCTAAGAGTACAACTGTGGCCTCAGCCGTCTTCTCTAGGCAGGTACGAGTACAACTATGGCCTCAGCCGTCTTCTCCAGGCACCTAAGAGTACAACTGTGGCCTCAGTCGTCTTCTCTAGGCAGCTACGAGTACAACTGTGGCTTCAGCCGTCTTCTCTAGGCAGCTACGAGTACAACTATGGCCTCAGCTGTCTTCTCTAGGCAGCTACGAGTACAACTGTGGCCTCAGCCGTCTTCTAGGTGCAGGAAGTCCAGCCTCCTCCGTCTTGGATTTCTTCAATGTGACACCTGAATCGTTCAAGTGGAAAGTGGCTGCAATCCTTATATATCGTCCGGAAAATCTAGTATCGTCTTCTCTAGACAGCTACGAGTACAACTATGGCCTCAGCCGTCTTCTCTAAGCAGCTACAAGTACAACTATGGCCTCAGCCGTCTTCCCTAGGCAGCTACGAGTACAACTATGGCCTCAGCCGTCTTCTCTAGCCAGCTGAGTACAACTATGGCCTCAGCTGTCTTCTCTAGGCAGCTACGAGTACAACTGTGGCCTCAGTCGTCTTCTCTAGGCAGCTGAGTACAACTATGGCCTCAGCTGGCTTCTCTAGGCAGCTACGAGTACAACTGTGGCCTCAGTCGTCTTCTCTAGGCAGCTACGAGTACAACTGTGGCCTCAGTCGTCTTCTCTAGCCAGCTGAGTACAACTGTGGCCTCAGTCGTCTTCTCTAGGCAGCTACGAGTACAACTGTGGCCTCAGTCGTCTTCTCTGGCCAGCTGAGTACAACTGTGGCCTCAGCCGTCTTCTCTAGCCAGCTGAGTACAACTGTGGCCTCAGCCATCTTCTCTAGGCAGCTACGAGTACAACTGTGGCCTCAGCCGTCTTCTCTAGGCAGCTACGAGTACAACTATGGCCTCAGCCGTCTTCTCTAGGCAGCTACGAGTACAACTGTGGCCTCAGCCGTCTTCTAGGTGCAGGAAGTCCAGCCTCCTCCGTCTTGGATTTCTTCAATGTGACACCTGAATCGTTCAAGTGGAAAGTGGCTGCAATCCTTATATATCGTCCGGAAAATCTAGTATCGTCTTCTCTAGACAGCTACGAGTATAAGTGTCTCATCAGTCGTCTTCTCTAGACAGCTACGAGTACAACTATGGCCTCAGCCGTCTTCTCTAGGCAGCTACAAGTATATGTGTGGCCTCATTCGTCTTCTCTAGGCAGCTACAAGTACAACTATGGCCTCAGCCGTCTTCTCTAGGCAGCTACGAGTACAACTATGGCCTCAGCCGTCTTCTCTAGCCAGCTGAGTACAACTATGGCCTCAGCTGTCTTCTCTAGGCAGCTACGAGTACAACTGTGGCCTCAGTCGTCTTCTCTAGGCAGCTGAGTACAACTATGGCCTCACCTGGCTTCTCTAGGCAGCTACGAGTACAACTGTGGCCTCAGTCGTCTTCTCTAGGCAGCTACGAGTACAACTGTGGCCTCAGTCGTCTTCTCTAGCCAGCTGAGTACAACTATGGCCTCAGCCGTCTTCTCCAGGCACCTAAGAGTACAACTATGGCCTCAGCCGTCTTCTCTAGGCACCTAAGAGTACAACTGTGGCCTCAGCCGTCTTCTCCAGGCACCTAAGAGTACAACTGTGGCCTCAGCCGTCTTCTCCAGGCACCTAAGAGTACAACTGTGGCCTCAGCCGTCTTCTCTAGGCAGCTACGAGTACAACTATGGCCTCAGCCGTCTTCTCCAGGCACCTAAGAGTACAACTGTGGCCTCAGTCGTCTTCTCTAGCCAGCTGAGTACAACTGTGGCCTCAGCCGTCTTCTCTAGCCAGCTGAGTACAACTATGGCCTCAGCTGGCTTCTCTAGGCAGCTACGAGTACAACTGTGGCCTCAGTCGTCTTCTCTAGGCAGCTACGAGTACAACTGTGGCCTCAGTCGTCTTCTCTAGCCAGCTGAGTACAACTGTGGCCTCAGTCGTCTTCTCTAGGCAGCTGAGTACAACTGTGGCCTCAGTCGTCTTCTCTAGGCAGCTACGAGTACAACTGTGGCCTCAGTCGTCTTCTCTAGGCAGCTACGAGTACAACTGTGGCCTCAGTCGTCTTCTCTAGCCAGCTGAGTACAATTGTGGCCTCAGTCGTCTTCTCTAGGCAGCTGAGTACAACTGTGGCCTCAGTCGTCTTTTCTAGGCAGCTGAGTACAACTGTGGCCTCAGCCGTCTTCTCTAGGCAGCTACGAGTACAACTGTACCCTCAGTCGTCTTCTCTAGGCAGCTACGAGTACAACTGTGGCCTCAGTCGTCTTCTCTAGGCAGCTACGAGTACAACTGTGGCCTCAGTCGTCTTCTTTAGGCAGCTACGAGTACAACTGTGGCCTCAGTCGTCTTCTTTAGGCAGCTACGAGTACAACTGTGGCCTCAGTCGTCTTCTCTAGGCAGCTACGAGTACAACTATGGCCTCAGCCGTCTTCTCCAGGCACCTAAGAGTACAACTGTGGCCTCAGCTGTCTTCTCCAGGCACCTAAGAGTACAACTGTGGCCTCAGTCGTCTTCTCTAGGCAGCTACGAGTACAACTATGGCCTCAGCCGTTTTCTCTAGGCAGCTACGAGTACAACTGTGGCCTCAGCCGTCTTCTCTAGGCAGCTACGAGTACAACTATGGCCTCAGCTGTCTTCTCTAGGCAGCTACGAGTACAACTGTGGCCTCAGCCGTCTTCTCTAAGCAGCTACGAGTACAACTGTGGCCTCAGCCGTCTTCTCTAGGCAGCTACGAGTACAACTATGGCCTCAGCTGTCTTCTCTAAGCACCTAAGAGTACAACTGTGGCCTCAGCCGTCTTCTCTAGGCAGCTACGAGTACAACTATGGCCTCAGCCGTCTTCTCTAGGCAGCTACGAGTACAACTGTGGCCTCAGTCGTCTTCTCTAGGCACCTAAGAGTACAACTGTGGCCTCAGCCGTCTTCTCTAGGCAGCTACGAGTACAACTATGGCCTCAGCCGTCTTCTCTAGGCACCTAAGAGTACAACTTTGGCCTCAGCCGTCTTCTCTAGGCAGCTACGAGTACAACTGTGGCCTCAGCTGTCTTCTCTAGGCAGTTAAGAGTACAACTATGGCCTCAGCTGTCTTCTCTAGGCAGCTACGAGTACAACTATGGCCTCAGCTGTCTTCTCTAGGCAGCTAAGAGTACAACTATGGCCTCAGCTGTCTTCTCTAGTCAGCTAAGAGTAGAACTATGGCCTCAGCTGTCTTCTCTAGGCAGCTACGAGTACAACTATGGCCTCAGCTGTCTTTTCTAGGCAGCTACGAGTACAACTGTGGCCTCAGCCGTCTTCTCTAGGCAGCTACGAGTACAACTATGGCCTCGGCTGTCTTCTCTAGGCAGCTACGAGTACAACTGTGGCCTCAGCCGTCTTCTCTAGGCAGCTACGAGTACAACTATGGCCTCAGCTGTCTTCTCTAGGCAGCTACGAGTACAACTATGGCCTCAGCCGTCTTCTCTAGGCACCTAAGAGTACAACTGTGGCCTCAGCCGTCTTCTCTAGGCACCTAAGAGTACAACTGTGGCCTCAGCCGTCTTCTCCAGGCACCTAAGAGTACAACTGTGGCCTCAGTCGTCTTCTCTAGGCAGCTACGAGTACAACTGTGGCCTCAGCCGTCTTCTCTAGGCAGCTACGAGTACAACTATGGCCTCAGCTGTCTTCTCTAGGCAGCTACGAGTACAACTGTGGCCTCAGCCGTCTTCTAGGTGCAGGAAGTCCAGCCTCCTCCGTCTTGGATTTCTTCAATGTGACACCTGAATCGTTCAAGTGGAAAGTGGCTGCAATCCTTATATATCGTCCGGAAAATCTAGTATCGTCTTCTCTAGACAGCTACGAGTATAAGTGTCTCATCAGTCGTCTTCTCTAGACAGCTACGAGTACAACTGTGGCCTCAGTCGTCTTCTCTAGGCAGCTGAGTACAACTATGGCCTCAGTCGTCTTCTCTAGCCAGCTGAGTACAACTGTGGCCTCAGTCGTCTTCTCTAGGCAGCTACGAGTACAACTGTGGCCTCAGTCGTCTTCTCTAGCCAGCTGAGTACAACTGTGGCCTCAGCCGTCTTCTCTAGCCAGCTGAGTACAACTATGGCCTCAGCTGGCTTCTCTAGGCAGCTACGAGTACAACTGTGGCCTCAGCCGTCTTCTCTAGGCAGCTACAAGTATATGTGTGGCCTCATTCGTCTTCTCTAGGCAGATACAAGTACAACTATGGCCTCAGCTGGCTTCTCTAGGCAGCTACGAGTACAACTATGGCCTCAGCTGTCTTCTCTAGGCAGCTAAGAGTACAACTATGGCCTCAGCCGTCTTCTCTAGGCAGCTACGAGTACAACTATGGCCTCAGCCGTCTTCTCTAGCCAGCTGAGTACAACTATGGCCTCAGCTGTCTTCTCTAGGCAGCTACGAGTACAACTGTGGCCTCAGTCGTCTTCTCTAGGCAGCTGAGTACAACTATGGCCTCAGTCGTCTTCTCTAGCCAGCTGAGTACAACTGTGGCCTCAGTCGACTTCTCTAGGCAGCTACGAGTACAACTGTGGCCTCAGTCGTCTTCTCTAGCCAGCTGAGTACAACTGTGGCCTCAGCCGTCTTCTCTAGCCAGCTGAGTACAACTATGGCCTCAGCTGGCTTCTCTAGGCAGCTACGAGTACAACTGTGGCCTCAGTCGTCTTCTCTAGGCAGCTACGAGTACAACTGTGGCCTCGGTCGTCTTCTCTAGCCAGCTGAGTACAACTGTGGCCTCAGTCGTCTTCTCTAGGCAGCTGAGTACAACTGTGGCCTCAGTCGTCTTCTCTAGGCAGCTACGAGTACAACTGTGGCCTCAGTCGTCTTCTCTAGGCAGCTACGAGTACAACTGTGGCCTCAGTCGTCTTCTCTAGCCAGCTGAGTACAACTGTGGCCTCAGTCGTCTTCTCTAGGCAGCTGAGTACAACTGTGGCCTCAGTCGTCTTCTCTAGGCAGCTGAGTACAACTGTACCCTCAGTCGTCTTCTCTAGGCAGCTACGAGTACAACTGTGGCCTCAGTCGTCTTTTCTAGGCAGCTACGAGTACAACTGTGGCCTCAGTCGTCTTCTCTAGGCAGCTACGAGTACAACTATGGCCTCAGCTGTCTTCTCTAGGCAGCTACGAGTACAACTGTGGCCTCAGTCGTCTTCTCTAGGCAGCTACGAGTACAACTGTGGCCTCAGCCGTCTTCTCTAGGCAGCTACGAGTACAACTGTGGCCTCAGCCGTCTTCTCCAGGCACCTAAGAGTACAACTGTGGCCTCAGCCGTCTTCTCTAGGCAGCTACGAGTACAACTATGGCCTCAGCTGTCTTCTCTAGGCAGCTACGAGTACAACTGTGGCCTCAGCCGTCTTCTCTAGGCAGCTACGAGTACAACTGTGGCCTCAGCCGTCTTCTCTAGGCAGCTACGAGTACAACTATGGCCTCAGCTGTCTTCTCTAGGCACCTAAGAGTACAACTGTGGCCTCAGCCGTCTTCTCTAGGCAGCTACGAGTACAACTATGGCCTCAGCCGTCTTCTCTAGGCAGCTACGAGTACAACTATGGCCTCAGCTGTCTTCTCTAGGCAGCTACGAGTACAACTGTGGCCTCAGTTGTCCTTTCTAGGCACCTAAGAGTACAACTGTGGCCTCAGCCGTCTTCTCTAGGCAGCTACGAGTACAACTATGGCCTCAGCCGTCTTCTCCAGGCACCTAAGAGTACAACTGTGGCCTCAGCCGTCTTCTCCAGGCACCTAAGAGTACAACTATGGCCTCAGCCGTCTTCTCCAGGCACCTAAGAGTACAACTGTGGCCTCAGTCGTCTTCTCTAGGCAGCTACGAGTACAACTGTGGCCTCAGCCGTCTTCTCTATTCAGCTACGAGTACAACTATGGCCTCAGCTGTCTTCTCTAGGCAGCTACGAGTACAACTGTGGCCTCAGCCGTCTTCTCTAGGCAGCTACGAGTACAACTGTGGCCTCAGTCGTCTTCTCTAGGCAGCTACGAGTACAACTGTGGCCTCAGTCGTCTTCTCTAGCCAGCTGAGTACAACTGTTGCCTCAGTCGTCTTCTCTAGGCAGCTGAGTACAACGGTGGCTTCAGTCGTCTTCTCTAGGCAGCTACGAGTACAACTGTGGCCTCAGTCGTCTTCTCTAGGCAGCTACGAGTACAACTGTGGCCTCAGTCATCTTCTCTAGCCAGCTGAGTACAACTGTGGCCTCAGTCGTCTTCTCTAGGCAGCTGAGTACAACTGTGGCCTCAGTCGTCTTCTCTAGGCAGCTGAGTACAACTGTACCCTCAGTCGTCTTCTCTAGGCAGCTATGAGTACAACTGTGGCCTCAGTCGTCTTCTCTAGGCAGCTACGAGTACAACTGTGGCCTCAGTCGTCTTCTCTAGGCAGCTACGAGTACAACTTTGGCCTCAGTCGTCTTCTTTAGGCAGCTACGAGTACAACTGTGGCCTCAGTCGTCTTCTCTAGGCAGCTACGAGGACAACTATGGCCTCAGCCGTCTTCTCCAGGCACCTAAGAGTACAACTATGGCCTCAGCTGTCTTCTCTAGGCAGCTACGAGTACAACTGTGGCCTCAGCCGTCTTCTCTAGGCAGCTACGAGTACAACTGTGGCCTCAGCCGTCTTCTCTAGGCACCTAAGAGTACAACTGTGGCCTCAGTCGTCTTCTCCAGGCACCTAAGAGTACAACTGTGGCCTCAGTCGTCTTCTCTAGGCAGCTACGAGTACAACTGTGGCCTCAGCCGTCTTCTCTAGGCAGCTACGAGTACAACTATGGCCTCAGCCGTCTTTTCTAGGCAGCTACGAGTACAACTATGGCCTCAGCTGTCTTCTCTAGGCAGCTACGAGTACAACTGTGGCCTCAGTCGTCTTCTCTAGGCACCTAAGAGTACAACTGTGGCCTCAGCCGTCTTCTCTAGTCACTTACGAGTACAACTATGGCCTCAGCCGTCTTCTCTAGGCACCTAAGAGTACAACTGTGGCCTCAGCCGTCTTCTCTAGGCAGCTACGAGTACAACTATGGCCTCAGCCGTCTTCTCTAGGCACCTAAGAGTACAACTGTGGCCTCAGTCGTCTTCTCCAGGCACCTAAGAGTACAACTGTGGCCTCAGTCGTCTTCTCTAGGCAGCTACGAGTACAACTTCGGCCTCAGCCGTCTTCTCTAGGCAGCTACGAGTACAACTATGGCCTCAGCTGTCTTCTCTAGGCAGCTACGAGTACAACTGTGGCCTCAGCCGTCTTCTCTAGGCAGCTACGAGTACAACTGTGGCCTCAGCCGTCTTCTCTAGGCAGCTACGAGTACAACTGTGGCCTCAGCCGTCTTCTCTAGGCAGCTACGAGTACAACTGTGGCCTCAGCCGTCTTCTCTAGGCAGCTACGAGTACAACTGTGGCCTCAGCCGTCTTCTCTAGGCAGCTACGAGTACAACTGTGGCCTCAGCCGTCTTCTCTAGGCAGCTACGAGTACAACTGTGGCCTCAGCCATCTTCTCTAGGCAGCTACGAGTACAACTGTGGCCTCAGCCGTCTTCTCTAGGCAGCTACGAGTACAACTGTGGCCTCAGCCGTCTTCTCTAGGCAGCTACGAGTACAACTGTGGCCTCAGCCGTCTTCTCTAGGCAGCTACGAGTACAACTGTGGCCTCAGCCATCTTCTCTAGGCAGCTACGAGTACAACTGTGGCCTCAGCCGTCTTCTCTGGGCAGCTACGAGTACAACTATGGCCTCAGCCGTCTTCTCTAGGCAGCTACGAGTACAACTGTGGCCTCAGCCGTCTTCTCTAGGCAGCTACGAGTACAACTATGGCCTCAGCCGTCTTCTCTAGGCAGCTACGAGTACAACTGTGGCCTCAGCCGTCTTCTCTAGGCAGCTACGAGTACAACTATGGCCTCAGCCGTCTTCTCTAGGCAGCTACGAGTACAACTGTGGCCTCAGCCGTCTTCTCTAGGCAGCTACGAGTACAACTATGGCCTCAGCCGTCTTCTCTAGGCAGCTACGAGTACAACTGTGGCCTCAGCCGTCTTCTCTAGGCAGCTACGAGTACAACTATGGCCTCAGCCGTCTTCTCTAGGCAGCTACGAGTACAACTGTGGCCTCAGCCGTCTTCTCTAGGCAGCTACGAGTACAACTATGGCCTCAGCTGTCTTCTCTAGGCAGCTACGAGTACAACTATGGCCTCAGCCGTCTTCTCTAGGCAGCTACGAGTACAACTGTGGCCTCAGCCGTCTTCTCTAGGCAGCTACGAGTACAACTGTGGCCTCAGCCGTCTTCTCTAGGCAGCTACGAGTACAACTGTGGCCTCAGCCGTCTTCTCTAGGCAGCTACGAGTACAACTGTGGCCTCAGCCGTCTTCTCTAGGCAGCTACGAGTACAACTGTGGCCTCAGCCGTCTTCTCTAGGCAGCTACGAGTACAACTATGGCCTCAGCTGTCTTCTCTCGGCAGCTACGAGTACAACTGTGGCCTCAGCCGTCTTCTCTAGGCAGCTACGAGTACAACTGTGGCCTCAGCCGTCTTCTCTAGGCAGCTACGAGTACAACTGTGGCCTCAGTCGTCCTCTTGAAGATGGAAGTTCAGCCGCTTCCATCCTGGAGTTCTTTTATGGAACGCCTGAATCCTTCAAGTGAAAAGTGGCTGCAATCCTTATATATCGTTCGGAAAATCTAGTTTTAGTTTAGTTCCGTCCAGGTGAGCTCACTTGTGCAGTTATTGATTTCAAGATAATTACCAATAAAATATAGAGCATGTTTTTGTAGTACTACTTAACTGTCATGCTTTTTTATTCTTTTAAGTTTATATTATTCTATTTATTGTTAAGCATGTGCAGATTATTTATTAAATTGCTTTTTGCATATTATAATATTTTTTTTGCTGTTACCTCATCTCTAGCCAACTGTTTAACTTTTATTTCTATTAACTTGTACGCTCCAAATCATTGATTGTTAGTTCCTATTTGTATTGTCATTAGTAGCTATAATTTATAAAACATTTATTAATAACTTTCATTCATTTCTCATTTATTATTGTTTTTAAACCTATTAGAGTATGTTAGACTTAGTTACCCACTTTGAAAATTGTTAATTTTAGTCTTTACTGTGTTAAAAAAGGTATAGTCCGTCGTGAATAAATAAATATGTACATATATAGCGCAAGTTAATAAGAATGAGTTAGATAATAATTGTTCATTTGCTGCCAGTTTGGCCAATATAATTCTTACGACAGTCTTTGCTAGTAATTTTATAAATGTCTGGATTATCAAACTTTTAAGTATTATTTTCTGTCCGTGGAGGATTTTTTCATCAGGTCAGGACTATTATGGCTTTCTTTTCAACCCTATTTTGAAGGTGGTCTTTTAAAAAGGGTTTTCGTATTACTTCATCAAAAGCTGAGCTATATGGCATGCACAAATATTCTACATTTTCTTTTTTTTTTATTATTTTGTGTTCGTCCTCTGACCAAATAATAAAATAACTGGATATTTTGGGCTGCCAAGGGTGGTTTGATAGAGTTATAAAGTTTGTTTAGGTCAATTTGATGAATGTTTTAAATTCGTTGTTTCTCATGTTAAACAATTTTTAAGTCCAGGAAATTGATTTTCTCATTTTCTATTTCCATTGTAAATTTGATATTAGTTGATTTTATATTTAAATTTCCAAAAAATCATCACAGTCCTTTTGAATTTTATTGAACGGATATAGACTATCATCAAAACACAGATGCCACAAAATTATATTTAGTTTAAAACGTTTGCATTCATTAATGATTTTTTATGATTCTAGTTTGTTGAAATAAATGTTGGCCAGTGTTCCTGAGAGGGGAAGGCGAATGGGTCCATTTCTTTGTTTTCTGGTGTTTTGAATATATTAAAAATAAATTTGTTATAGGTTGGTTTTTGTTAGTTTGATTACATCATTGATTTCTCTCTTATCACATTTATTGTTTATGGAATTTTCTTTCAAGGTTTTTAATGTATAATTTGTATGGATATTAGAATACATGTTAGTAATATCAAATGAAACAAATATCGTATTTGTTGGAATTTCATTGGTTTTATTTTTTATATTAAGTCCAATCTGTTAATTACATGGTTTTCTTGATCAAATTTGGTGTTGAAGCAATAAGGAAGCAAGTTGAATGTCGTTATATTCCAACCCACTGCTGTGTTTTCTTCAACTTCGACTCTGACAACAATGACTCTTCCTATCTGCTGCAATACAATGTTGTAAAAAAGTTGAAAAATTCTCTTACATAGTAAAAATATAACTGAAAATATCTCATGTTTCATTTAACATTTTCCAGTATATTATCTGTTTTTTATAGCATTTGTCTTTACATTTTACTAAGATATAAAAATTATGCTGGGTATTCTGCTTCTCACATTTACTCAGCTGTGTTAAAACTTATATCTAGCTATATTCAAACTTTTTTATAACGTTAATGACGATTTTGCGTAATATTAATTTATGTATATATCATTACTGTCAAATTAAAAATTAATGGTTAAGATTTTCTATTCAACTGCACTTTGCAGGAATCTGATTTTCATGAGAATCAAGCTAAAACTAGTTTTTTTTTTTTTTTTTTCATAGGCGAGGTTTTTGGCCAACTAACACATGGGGCCGTGCCCATGAGGTTTATCAGATCCGTTATGGAGTGGCGTGACTTATTTTTATGTCTTAATTTTTTCTAGGAAATGGTAAGGGAATATTACATAAATAAAACTTAGGATTACCTCATCCTTCTTCAATTCATTCGCAAGCTTGATAAAACTCCTAATTTATCCGTTATATTTAATTAAAATATTGTATTTTTATTATTAATAAGTTTCAAATAATGACAAATTACTACGTACTGCATATGACTTTAACATTTAAAAGATATGTCGCCACTGTCACTAGCGGTGCAGACATTATGTGTATTATAATGATTAGACTTAGATATCAGAACACAATCTGAAGATCTTAAAAGTTTACTACTACAATCTTATAACAATGTAAACTATTACCAACATGCGTTTAACAAAAGGGAGATAATGTGTATACATAGCCTCAGATTTAATATAAACCCCCAAGTCAAATGCGGTTTCATATGAAACTTTTTCACAAAAGTGTACAAAAGTTAAAAGTACAAAAAGTGTTAAAAAGTTACATTGAATCATTTCAACTACTGTTTTTAATCTCACTTCCATTAAAACGCGGAGTTTATAAAAGCCATGTCGTATTCAACAACAAATATTTTACACACTCTTATAAACAAATGCTTACAACGGCGTTGAAGTATTCACCATTTGTAAACACGGCATCTGGCTGAAAAGGGCTAAAGAGTATTTGAAAAGGAATTATATGTCATTGAACTCATAAAAGTAGCATTGTTAAAGCTCTTCGATTATAGACTAACTGCTGAGGACTTTTCTGAGGAAATTCTGCTGCTGACTAGAGTCTCATTTTTTATGACCTGGCCTCTTGGTGAAAGTAAAACTCTTACACAACGTTAGATACATATAAAACAGCTTACACATAAAACACATACTTACACGGCTCTTACACATAAAACGGCTTTTATGACGTGAGGTCATAACTATGTAATTTTTAACTCTGATAACAGATTGTATTTTGTAAAGTGTCTTAAACAGACAGACTATATGGAGACCGAGCATTTGCTTGGTGAACTTATGAAATTAGGAACACGACATTATTACTTCTGTGGTCACAGACGTTGAAATTATGAACCCAAAAGAGATTGTTCTTTTTCGAGACAACTTAATTCGATTCGCGCAATGACCTTTCATGCCTTATTATTATAAGTTTTACTGCACTATGATATATATTTGTTGAACCGAATGTTAAGCTTAAGCTATTTGCTACATCTATCAGCTGATTTTATTTTTTTTTTTATAGTTTTTCGACTTAACTGTTATAGATTACCTCAACGGTGACATAATGTAAACCATATTCAATCCCTTGAGACCAATATTGCTGTCGTATCGTTGAACGGTAAACCCATTCTATCGGTTGAATAGAAAGACCATGCTAAGGCCTATCATCTAAGGCATAAGGTTCATATTTTGACAGTTTTATGTGTGGACTAAATGTTGCTATTTAATAGTTGAATATATAAATTTAATAGATCGTAAGACACATTAATAAATAATAATTTTTAACTGCAACAAAACAATAAGTTAACTAATGTTTCGGGTAAAAAATAAACAATTTTAAAATCCTTAAATTGTTAAATATATTCTGTTATTAATAAAATTGTCGTTTATTTAAAGATTACAAGGCCTTATAAGTAAAACATTCCACGTCTATAAGTCTACTAACCTTACATGAGTAGTAGAGATATGCGAGTTCTTGATTTTTCTTGAGTTCCAGTCTAGTTTGACAATAAAACGCACGGATTTTTTCAAACTAGAATATAACTGTAATTGATAACGATGATCGTTGCAAGTTTTTAGGATTGTTCAATAATACGACAACTATTATACAGTGTTGAAAAAAGTCTGGGAACGATATAATATCCTTAACAGTATTGATTGAACAAAACTAAAACTTTCAAATTCATGTAAAGTATCAAAGTCTACTTTCCAAAATGATTGCTGACCTTCAAACTCCAAGGAGGGACGGTCCACAACGAGTCAGAAGATAAAAAATGTAAGCTTATGCTAAAATGTATATCAAATCAAAGATTAAATTGAATTAAAATTTTTAAGAATATAGATAACAATGCCGCAAACCTGACATTAAAAGGACGACCGAGCCCAAAATTTCAGGCGATCAAACTTTGCATTAAAATTATATTGCAAAAAATGCAATAACTCCCAATACACTTGGCCTTTTGAGGTCGGGTTTGTGGAAAAATTTTCAGAGCACAAATCCCATAAAAATTATATTGTATTATGAGGCCAATGCAATTTTTCTGACGACTTCCATCAGTGCCGACCTATAATTGAGGTCTTTGGAAAATATTGTAGTATTTTACAATGTAATTTTAATTTATAAATATTTTTTAGTATAAACACATTCGTTATTGCTTTAATATTATTAATGACATTTTCTTTTTACTTAAGTTTATGCATATACTAATAAATAAATAAATAAATATCTTTATTGTCGCAAAAATATACAATTGTTACATTGTGTAGCAAGCGTCATGTTATAAATAACAATAAATATATATGTCATAGTATAAAAAAATACACGTCATGTCATAGCATAAATAAGAAATAGGTCTGAGTGTTTATACAGAAAGCAAATATACGGCAAGTAGTGTCAAATTGTTGGTGCTGGCTCAGTTCAAGGTCACCTGAGGGATGACGTCATCGAGGTCAATGACCTCACCGATGACGTCATCGATGACGTCATCGATTGCGTCATCGATGACGTCATCACTAATGACGTCATTTCTATGACGTCACACCCATGACGTCACAGAAATGACGTGCTGATGACGTCATCACCCCTTACGTCATCAAAATGACGTCACCGACGCCACTGAGGTCAAGGTCACGCCGAAACTTAAAATTTTTTGGCACTTTTGCCGTTTCTCGCACTACGCTCCGAGTTTCAGTCAGAGTCCCCGTGACCTTGACCACTTAGAGCGAATTTTCGACGAGAAACGGCAAAAGTGCCAAGTTAAACTCGAGATTCTGACATGACCCTGCCTAAATGGGCAATCGGTTATCCCTCAGGTGACCTTGAACCAGCACAACACCAACAATTTGATATTACTGTGACCTTGAAAACCTAACAATGGAGCGCCGACACCGATGCGCACCCCACGACAGCCACCGAGTGACTGACTGTCAGGCTCTGTGTATGCTAGGTATATCGGCTTGAGAGACTAAGACTCTAAACTGTCAGGAATGGGAGTAACTAACTGAATTTTGCAAGGAAAAGTCATTTCATCCAATATTTTAAACAAATCCTCATCAGTAAAACTGACATTAGTCTGTTTTGTATAAAACTTAGGGTGTCCGCGCAACAGTTTGCGCCACTTAGCTAAAGTTGAAACTCTCTTAACTTTGAGTGGTGGACAGTGAGCAACTAATAAAGTCTTAACACGGCTAAGTTTCTTACCTAAAGTGTCCTGCGACATGGCTTCACCTCACAAAAGTCCGCACAATACTGAGAGACTGCTTGTAGCGCATGAGTCAAGGGAAAAGAGGTGGGGGAAACAGCAGGAGTGGGGGAAGGTCACAGTGGCGGGGAAGGTGAGGTGGTACGCTGGAGTATCGCATCACTTCACCATGAGCTGTCCTACAGTGAACACACTGTTCTCTTGGCCGGAGTTGGCACTAGAAGAAACATTCCTGTACAGCTTAGGCTGTGAGAGCCGTGGAAGCAAAGTCAAAGTGGAAATTGTGTTAAACTCCAAGATGAAGAGTCTCCTAAATAAACTAATTGTATCCTTGCAATCTCCTATAACTTTAGAGAAATACCACTTTATTAAGCGACACCTTAAACTTTGGCAAAACGAAGCGGAAATGGAAAAGATTACAGTAAAATTAATTTAACTTAAAACCTGGACTGGACACTCATGGCGATACCACGTGGCGTGCAAACGCCACCCTAAACATTACAAGTTAGGTTATTGAGCACCTCTGGTACGATAACTGATGTGCTAGAGTTAAAGTGTGATGACCTTGAGTCAAAACACTGAAATACTACAAGTCGATATTGTCCCAGAGTTAAAGTGTAGTGACCTACATTCAGAACTTGTAAAATTACTTACATATAGAGAGCTAGAGAACAGCGAGACGCACCACATGGAAGCCGGAGACATACTGGCGAAGCGGTGTTGTGCAGCCTAGGGACCCAGTTGTGGTGGGGGTATAGCCAACACTTAGAGTACAAGTGTTGTGGGTGACCTTGACCCACTTAACTTACCTGACCCCCCCCCCCCCGACAAAAAGTGCCCCCCCCCCCGCAAAAAGTGCCCCCCCCCCGACAAAAAGTGCCCCCCCCCCCGACAAAAAGTGCCCCCCCCCCCCGACAAAAAGTGCCCCCCCCCACCCCACCCCCACCCCCACCCCCACCCCCACCCCCACCCCCACCCCCACCCCCACCCCCACCCCCACCCCCACCCCCACCCCCACCCCTGATATCCTGGGCGTGGCAGCCCCGGTGGGGATATAAGGGGGCCCAGCCAGAGCCGGCTCGCAGTCCGCTCCCGCGCGTTGAACGTGAACGATCGGGACGGACCGCCATAGGCATCACTAAACATTGAATGGCGCCTTCAGTGTTTAGCGAAGTCTACTCTAACTTTAAGACTTGTATTAGTTGTAAGATATTGCGCTTGCGTTTGGGTATTGCGAATTGTTTTATATGAGAGTGTTTTACTTGTACCTTATGTCTCCTGTGTGTCTTTTATCCTTTGTGTCTTGTTTGTTATATGTGTTTAACATGTATGTGCTTGTTCCAGCATTGACTACGTTGAGCTCAATTGTGTGTTGTAAGTGTGTTATATTTTTCTAAAGTGTATACGCTTGTTTTAGCAATCCCCCCTTGAGCTTTTGCAATGCTCAAAGTAAATCGTAAAGACAGGGAACGGGAGTAGGCCCCCGTGTAAAGTTACTTTTGTATAATTGTTAGGCTCCTCTCATGCATGCTTTAATGCGGCTGAGAAATAGGAGCGTCCGTTTGTACGCCTATATGGGGGTAATAAGCCGATGGCCTCTGCACTCGGACCGAGGACGTAAGCCACTAGGGTGTCCTCAGTTAGTTTCCCTTCTGGAAACTCAAAATTATGTAAATGAAACTTTGTTAGCTATTTGTGTTTTTTTGTCCCCAAGGCCCCCGAACATTCGTGGTTCGCCATGGATGTACGGGGGCCGAAATTTTTTAATGTCCGTGTGGCCTTGACCCACATAGGACTTGTAAAAATTTACTGCATTGCTAAATTAAAAATATTAAAGATAGGGTTACGGGAGTAGGCCCCCGTGTAAAGCCACTTTTTTATAATTGTTAGGCTCCTCTCATGCATGCTTCAATGCGGCTGAGAAATAGGAGGTGGTCCGTTTGTACGCTTATACGGGGGTAATGAGCCGATGGCCTCTGCACTCGGACCGAGGACGTAAGCCACTAGGGCGTCCTCAGTTTTTTTCAAAATATGTAAATGACATTTCGTTAGCTATTGGAAAAGTTATTAGTTGGAAATGCAGTAAATGTTTACAAGTCTCGCGTGGCGAAGGGTACACGACATTGGATGTTGCCTTGTTGTCATAGTTGGGTCTCTTCGGAGGCTACAGCGATGACAACCCAAGTGCCCCACACCCCCATAGGGGGTGTGGGGCTTATTTTTTTTAAAGTTTTTTCGTGACCTTGACCTAAATATAAAAGTTTTCAAAATCTTTAACAGTCAGATCTTACTAACACAGTTTATATATATAGAGGTCTTTTAAAAGTTAACAGTTAGGTATTAGTAACGCACAAGTTTGGAATTGGGTCTCTTGGGAGGCTTCAGCGATGGCAACATAAATGTCCCAAGTGGGGTTTATTTTTTCAAAAAGTGTGAGCCCCCCCCCCCCCCCCGACAAAAAGTGCGAGCCCCCCCCCCCACCCCCACCCCCACCCCCACCCCCACCCCCACCCCCACCCCCACCCCCACCCCCACCCCCTCCCCCACCCCTGATATCCTGGGCGTGGCAGCCCCGGTGGGGATATAAGGCGGCCCGGCTGCATGCACTTCTCATTCCCGTCCAAGCTCCCGTACGGACAGGTTCTCTCTTGTTCTTGAGATTATTTATAATAACTTCACTTTTTTATTCTCATCTATTCTTTTCATTAAGTCCATTTATTACAATGGGTAAAATGGGCCTTAAACTCAAAAACTACCCGCCAGCTTCAACCTCAACCGACACGACTCAACCTCCATCATCCTCCGCCTCGATCCTGGAATATCTGATGACTGCAAACATCTTGAGCTGCCTGACGATGCCACCACCGCCGCCGCCACCACAGCCCGCCTCCATGCCCAGCCTGTCGCCACTGCCGCCGACAGTGGAAGAGGCCGGTGCACCTCCACCATCGTCAGGAAAACTCAGCGGTCGAGTCCCGGTAGCCTCTCCAGCACTCTCGCTGCTATCGGACTCAGGATCAGAGTCTGCAGTCTTCGAAGAGACGTCCAGGTCGAGGATAACCCCCTACAGGAGAACCCAAAAAATCCTATCCTATACCAAATCACAATGTCCCTCACCCATATCCCCCATGCCATCCACACCAACCAAAGCATCCCGTAAATCCATCTTTTCCCCTGAACTTCCCTCCATAGACCTAACACGCTCTCCTACCCCACCCAAAATTGTTTGCTCCATTCCTTTTGACCAATCTTTGCCTCTTCCACCCCCTTCCACCCCTATTTCTTCTAGCCAGCCTAATTCGGAGAAGCTCCAAAACACTAAGAGTCCAACACAAAAGAAACGTAATCGTGTTAAATGCCCTGCTGGCAAGCGTGATAAATGCGATTATGTTTGGTTTAGCAGAGAGGCTGTGGTTCTTTGTTGTCCGAGTTTTGCTCTTCCAGAAAAAGATCGTTGCCAACGACACTTGAATAAGAAAATCAAAATTCCGACACCAAAGCCCTATAGCCTTAATATTATGCCTGAAAAGTCCAAGTTCAAACACCCCAACAGTCCGCAGAAGCTGAAAATTAATAGGCTCAAGAGGGACAAAAAATATTATTTCATTGTTCAAGCTTATGGAGCATTTAACATAAATGTGCAAATCATTCTAAAAGGTGATGGCCGCCTTCATAGAATGAAAGTACCACCTGCGATGGTACAAAGAGAATTTTTTGTCCCCGGGGCTTATTTAATTCGAAGAAAAGGATGCCGATCTGTTTGGGAAATGGATTAGGACATGGGCTCACTAAAAAGAAAAAGCCAAAATTGTTAGGTTGTGTTGGACAATATTTAAAAATCTTTTTTCCAAATTATTTTTCCAAATTTAGTCTTAACCCTCTTAAAGTAAGGGAGAGGGGTATTATACAAGTCAACTAATAAAAAAAAAAAAAAAATACTTGACTTGTATAATACTTTAACCTGGCGGTGATGTAAAGTCACTGGGACAATCTCAAACCGTGTCCTTGAGGGTGAAGACTAAGTTACAAATAAATCATTAACAAATAAAAACTTACCTCCAAACACTTGTAGCTTGCTACAAGTGTTTGGAGGTAAAAATTTTTCAAAGTTTGAATGACCTTGACCCATATAAATTACTGTTTAAAGTAAAGTGCTAACCTTACAACTAATGTTGTGTATCACGTGATACCCCCACTCTAACACTCTTACTAAGCTTGTATGAGCCGTTCATTTGCTTCAGTCTGTTTCTGTGCTCCGTGGTAAACATGTCACGGTACAATTACAAAGGTGGTGACTTCTTGATAGATCAACACAATGCTTGGGAAGTGCTAAACCAGCATAGAATGGAAGTTGAGTATTGTATAAGACGAGACGGGTCTACATTTTATCTATGTATTATAAACAACCAAACTCATAAGTATGAACACTGGACAAAAATTAATTATAACAACATAGATGAGCTGTTTGCTTGGGTGTTTGAGGTGTGTAAAGTTATTGAAGAAACCAAAATAATGGGTGTGCTAAAGGTATGTAAAACTGATGACCGGGAAGACTAAGCAAAACTTCTTTTAACCCCCCCCCCCCCCAGTGTTATCCCCACCACTAAAAATGGGTATATATAGGAGTGGTGATCAACCGTCCTCTCATTCTGCTTTACACCGTTAAGCTGAACACCACCATGTCTGCTATGAACGTCCAAGCCTCTACCTCTGGCCCGGTCGCCTCCAACTCCAGCCCGAGCATTGGACCAATCCGATCGGGTCCTTCGTCAAGAAGTCGTGTCCGATTCTCCGGCTTTGGTCCTGTGAGGAAGGAGTTGCGGAGCAGCGGAGCGTCTCAACCAACCACGACGGATGCATCAACTCAGACTCCGCCAAACATCATCGAGTGGTACGATGAAGTGATAGAGCAAAGGGACAGAATGCTAGAGAATACTCGCAGGGAGCTACTTTATGTCAGGAGTAAATGGGAAAAACTGATTAAGAAGTGTGAAAGCCTGTTGGACAGTGATGATAGTGAGGATGAGAGTGGATAGGTGTGTGGGTAAAGACTTGGACTGGGACTTGTGTGTATGTATGAATGTGTGCGTGAATGTGAAATACAGAGCGGGGGATAGATCACTCTGTGGCAATGGACTAACATGCCACTTAGTGATCTATCCCCCGTTCTGGTAATGTTTTTGGATGGCCTTGACCCACTTTACCAAGGCTAGCTAGTACCCCCACCACTGATAAGTGTATATATATACGGGTATTGATGTGCAGTTTGGTTATTCTGCTTTGTATCGCTTAGCTGAATACCTCACTTCAACATGGCTTCCAACTGCAAAACTTCTCAGGCTTCCTCTTCTTCTTCAAGAAGGCGTGCTGCCAACGTCCTGCCTGCTACTCGTGGACCTGCTCGACCATTCCACAGCATAACTGTTGCTCGGGCAAACGCCTGCAAAGCTCCAATGCTACGGACCTTGCTGGAGGTGAGCCAAGACGGGCAAGGCTTGCTCAGTCCTGGTCAACGGCAGGAGCAAGAAAGGCGTATGGCGTACTACAGGCTGCAGGGTGTAGTTCCCAGCTTGAAGTTAGGCGATCCGAGAGTAGCAAGCATCAACGAGGCAGCGGACTACATATCACACCTTCACAGTGTTTTAGAAGTAAAGGACCAACAAATTGAAAACTTAAAAGAACAATTGAAACAATTTAACTTTAATCCTGTGGAGTTTGTGGAAGCAGTGATGAGTGATAGTGATGATGAAGGAACTGAATATATATTGGGTATGTAATGAAAGACTTGGACAGGGACATGTGTGTGTGTGTGTGTGTGTGTGTGTGTAGAATACAGAGCGGGGGATAGACTACTTTGCGGCAATGGACTAGCATGCTGCTTAGTGGTCTATCCCCCGCTCAAAGGGTAGCATTGGATGACCTTGACCCACTTTACAGCAAGGACAACCGGTTAACTGGTATAAAAGAGGGGGGTCCGTACATCCCGACTTCATTCTGCTTTGAACCTTCCAGTGGAACGCTAGAAAATGAGTGGATCACTGATCATTGGTAAGGAGTGGGAGTATGTAACCATAAACTATTTAAACTGTAGAGGGATGTTGAAGAAGGTGTATGATAATGTTAAAAGAATGGTTGTTGAAGAAGGTAGGGTAGTGATTGTAGCGTGGAAGAAGAAGCAGTATACAGGACAACAAGTGAGAGCAAGTGACTTTGGGGGGGAATAGTGTGTTTCAAATTGGACGAGCTAACTTGGTTAATTTGGACATTGTGTTTTGGGACTTGGAAAGGTTAATTGAAAATAGTGGCAAACATGGGGAACTCTTAATTGGCAGGGAGGACAGAGTATATGAGTAAGTGTAAAAGACTGGGGGCTTATGTGTGTGTAAAGACTAGGACTTGTGTTGAATACAGAGCGGGGGATAGATCACTTTGCGGCAATGGACTAGCATGCTGCTTAGTGGTCTATCCCCCGCTCAAAGGGTATTATTGGATGGCCTTGACCCATATAAAGGTAGAGGGGGAATAGGTAATAGGAGGGGGAAATTGGTATATATGTAGGACTGATGAATAAAGTATTTAGTCAAGCATTTGTCTAGACACTATCAACAACAACAATGGAGAGCTTCAGTGTTGAGTTCATCCTCTTGGAAGAAGACATCAACGAAGTGGTGGAACTTATAGAGGATAAGACCAGCCAGGGCACATTGGAACTTGTAAATTGCGAACCGTTGGACAATGCCGCAATCGATAAGATTGCATATTTCATGATGCATTTGTATAACGAACAAACAACCAATATGGAGTTTGTGCAGTACCTTTATCAAAACCAAGTAAATGTGCGAGTGACAATTACTTGGTGGCAGTAATAATAAAGTGTAACATATGGATGTGGACTTGGATGTGGACTTGGACTTGAGTGTGGTCTGCGGAATAGAGCGGGGGATAGATCACTTTGCGGCAATGGACTAGCATGCTGCTTAGTGGTCTATCCCCCGCTCAAAGGGTATCTTTACGTGACCTTGACCCACATAAATTGTATAGTTGGTGGGGGTATAAAAAGGGTAAGCAAATTGGATAAATACAACACTTCCATACCATGGCTACACTTGACAACACCGTGTTCCATCGCAACAGAATTGTCTCTATTCTGGAGGTAATACCTCTAGAAATTATAGAAGTAGAGGACCAACTACCTGCGGTTGATCAAGAAGAGGAGGAGGAAGAGATAATGGATATTGAAACGGACTCTGACGAAGCTGGTTCAACGGACAATGAGGTGGACTTGCATGCCTACGAAACATTAGAGTCGTCATCTGAGTCGGAAATGGAATTCCAATTGGAAATCGAAGAAGAAGAAGAACAAGACACTCCCCATCGTCCAATGGATAGGATGTTAGTTGCCAGAAGAATTATGTATTGTCATCGCTGCCTATTCCGTGATGAGGATGATTCCGACTCTGATGGTGATGTTTCACCCTTGTAAAAAGTTTAAACAAAAAGTTAAAAAAGAATGTGAGCGGGGGATAGAGCACTTTGTAGTAAATGATGCTGCTTAGTGCTCTATCCCCCGCTCAAAATAATAATTCCAAATGACCTTGACCTACATAAACTTGCTCAAACAGACATCTTTGAAAAAACTTGTACAAATTATTGAATCTAGACCAAATATCATCAATTTATCAAGCCTACTGATAAATGTATTACAAATGGTTGTGTAAAGGCTAAATTTAGCACATGAGTGATAACCTGTTTCCATATGACGTCACTTTCCCCACCTATCTGCCTCGGATATAAAGGGTCCCGGTGGAGTGCGCTGCTCATTATTGCGTGGACATTCACAGAGTGTGCATTCAAAGCCAAACTGTTTGAAATGGCTCTTTGCGACATTTGTGGGGAAATCTTTCAAGACGAAGATCTTTTCACCATACACAGAGAATTACATGAAGACGAAGATAGAAAAGAAGATATTACCATGGATGAAATAGACTTAGACTCAATTGACCGGTTTTTGGAAGAGCACCAGAAGCAGACGGACTACTGGGACAGCTATCTACAGCAAATGCAAAGAAGAAGACCTAGTGTGATCCAATTTGCTGGTGCTGGACCATCTACTGCTACAAGACCTATTGAAGAAGAGGACACCGAAGAAGAGGATATGGAAGAAGAAGAACTGGAAGATGTAAGACAACTGCGCACCACAGCCTTGCCAGGACGAGTTGTAACACATTTCAAAATTAATAACGTTCAATTGGAATTGGAAACATTCATAACCCAGGCTAAGGAACTTGTTGGTCAAACGTTGAGGGAAGAATTACAAAGGCTAAATTTTATTAAATTTGGAATGGTGTTAGAGGCTATGTTTAACAATACTGATGGTGAAACAGCATTGAGAGCATTCATTACCAAAAACCGAACCCTTACCTTCACCTCCGACATTGATGATATTATTGAAGAATGCTTGGAGGAACTTATAACCAAACTCCAAGAACATGAAGGAAGAGGATCTGGATGGACTTTGTCATCAATCGAAGGTATGGATGTTAGGGTTCATAAACATGGATATGGTTTAAGAGGTAGTAGTTTTATCCCTCTACCAAAGAAAATCCAAAACACTAACTCGTGTAGAAATGTTCAAAATGAGGGTAATGAATGTTTCAAGTATGCAATGTTAACCAAGTATGTTAAAAACAATCCTTGTAGAGTTGGTAGAGAATACTACGAAAATGAACACCGCTACAACTTTCAAGGTCTTACTTACCCAGTTACTTTAAAAGATATTGACAAATTTGAAAAGAAAAATCCTGGCGTTTCAGTTAATGTTTTTGGTCTGGATGATTCCAACAACGTTTATCCTTTGCGGGTAGTAAAGGTTGAGCAAAGAAACCATACGGATTTGCTATTGATAACCAAGGGTGAAATTTCCCATTATGTATGGATAAAAGACTTTGAAGCGTTAGTTGTAAAACAATTGACCAAAAGAGTAAATAGGATTACAGTTTGCAAGAGATGTTTCTGCTTTTCTTGGAAAGATTCAAGACGTGGAGGATTGGACTGGTTATTGGAACATAAAAGACTTTGCAACGAGAACTATGAAGTAAAGATAAGTCTTCCACCGCCTACCCGAGCTTCAATACAATTTAACAAGACAGTTCACCAATACCGAATTCCAATAGTGGTCTATGCAGATTTTGAATCAACGTTAGTACCACAGGAGCTGCCGGACGGCGAAGTGACTAGAAGAACAAAATATCAGTTGCATCAGCCCAACAGTTTTTGTTTACTAGTTAAATCAACCTTGTCTGAAAACCAATTGCAAGACTATGGTTTAACATCCACTCCAATACTCTACCGTGGTGAAGAAGCCGCTAAGTATTTTGTAGACCAACTGTACGATATTGCTGGAAAGGTTCAACGCTTGTTCGGTAATATTGTACCTATGGAACCTTTAAACCAAAATCAACAAGAAGAATACAACTTAGCGACAAGATGCTATTTATGCAAGAAGATGTTCAGTGAAGAAAATCCAAAAGTAAGAGATCACGATCACCTGACAGGGTTATACAGAGGAGCTGCTTGTAATTCATGCAATATAAATTACAAACTGCCAAACTTTATTCCTGTCGTTTTACACAATCTTAGCGGCTACGACTCCCACTTTATTATCCCGGAGTTAGGAAGAGATGACGGTAAAATTGATGTTCTTGCTACAACATTGGAAAAGTACATCAGCTTTTCAAAAACAGTAGGTAAAATTAAACTTCGCTTCGTAGACTCTTACAGATTTATGGCATCTAGTTTAGCCAAATTGTCAGAGAACCTAAGAAGAGAAGACCTAAAAGAAACCAGAAAAATTGTACCTGAAGATAAATTAGACCTAGTATTACGGAAAGGAGTGTTCCCCTACGATTACATAACTTCTACAGAAAAATTTGAAGAAACCAGTCTACCGCCGATTGAAGCCTTCAACAGCAAATTAAACGAAAGTGAAATCTCCGTTGAAGACTACAATCATGCATGTAATGTTTGGAACCAACTAAACATTCAAACCTTAGGGGAATATTCTGACTTTTATATAAAATTGGACGTAACTCTGCTGTGCGATGTGATGGAAGAATTCAGAAACACCTGCTTCTCCGCCTATGGACTGGACCCTCTACACTCGTACACATCTCCAGGATTAGCATGGCAAGCTATGCTAAAGTCAACCAACTGTCGACTGGAACTTCTAACGGATATTGATATGGTGCTCATGATGGAATCTGGTGTACGGGGCGGTTTGACACAAGCTGTAACACGTCATGTCAAAGCCAACAACAAGTACATCCCCGGCTTCGACGAGCAACAACCATCGGTCTACCTTGGCTATTTTGATGCAAACAACCTTTATGGTTGGGCAATGTCAAATCCGCTTCCCTACGCTGACTTCAAGTGGATCGACCCGGCCACCATCGGAGACATCTCACAGATTCCAAAGGATGGTCCAAAAGGCTATATTTTGGACTGTGATTTTGAATACCCGGAGCACCTTCATGACCATCACTACGACTTGCCTCTCCTAGCCAAGACTGAAGTTTCACCGACAGGAAGATGGCCAAAATTGATGATGACCTTGGAGAATAAGGATCGCTATGTGGCTCACTACTGGGTAGTTCAACAGGCTCTTGAATTGGGTCTACGTATAGTGAGAATTCATAGAGCAATTGAATTCACCCAGTCTTGTTGGTTGAAACCATATATTGATTCCAACACTGCAAGAAGAGCTGCAGCGACAACAGCATTTGAAAAGGACTTCTATAAATTAATGAACAATGCCATCTTTGGGAAGACCTTGGAGAACAAAAGAAAACACAAAAATGTAAAATTAGTGAGTGATCCTAGGAAATTGGAAAAATTAGTGCAAAAACCAAATTTCGGAACATCCATGATTATAAACGAAAATCTAGTCGCTGTCAGTATGAAGAAAACAACAATAGTCATGGACCGTCCGTTATACATAGGTATGTCGATTTTGGATATAAGTAAAACCCTGATGTATGATTTCCATTATAACAAAATGGTTAAACATTACGGAAGGGAAAACATTGGAGTCGCATACATGGATACGGACGCGTTTATCTACTGGATAAAGACTTTGGACATGTATGAAGACCTAATGACTTTTCCATACAAAGAAGATTTCGATTTTTCTGACTATCCGAAAAACCATCCAAATTTTAATGAAAAATATAAAAAAGTAATTGGAAAATTCAAAGATGAAGCAAATGGAATGCCTTTAGAAGAAATAGTGGCGCTGATGGCGAAATTGTATTCATTTAAGATGTACCACGAGAACAACACACCGACAGTGAAGAAAGCAAAAGGAGTGAAGACATCTTATTTGAAAAAACACGTGACATTTGACCACTACAAGACTTGTTTGTTTGAAGATACTACGATATCAGCAACATTCAACAATATCCGAAGCTTCAAGCATCAAGTCTACAGTGTCACCGAAATTAAAAAAGCGTTGTCAGCTCGGGATGATAAAAGATACATTATGCCCGACAAAATCCACACTCTTCCTTTTGGCCACTACTCTCTAAACCCTATCAACTAGTAACCTATTCTTCATCCTTCTACAACTACGACCTTATTCCTTTCTCCTTCCGTAAAAAAATGGGGAACACGGCAAGTCCAACGCCGTGTTCCCCATTTTTTTACACAAGTTTGGATGACCTTGACCCATATAAATGATGTGAATATTTAAAACAACATTCATTGTGATTATACATGTGATACAACAAACATTGAAACCTGCAATATGAAGGACTTAAAGCAACAAATTGTCAACGAACTTCATAAACCTGCAAGAAGAAAGTTTCCACGAAGAAATACGGTGATAAAAGGAATTAATGATTTATATCAAGCGGATTTAATCGAAATGATTCCTTATAGCAAACAAAATAAAGGATATAAATACATATTGACTGTTATTAACTGTTTTTCAAAAATGGCAGATGCTTTACCACTAAAAGATAAAAGTGGCAAAAGTGTTACAAAAGCAATGGAAACAGCTATACAAAGAGACAAACATACTATTAAACATTTACAAACAGATGATGGAAAAGAATATTTTAATAAGGAATTTGCAAATTTAATGAAAAAACACAATATAAACCATTACTCAACCAATTCAGAGGTAAAAGCTTCAATAATCGAAAGATTCAACAGAACTTTAAAAAGTGCAATGTATAAAATGTTTTCCAACAGAGGATCGCACATATGGATTGATATGTTACCAAAACTTATAAACGATTACAATAACAAATTTCATAGGACTATCGGGATGAAACCAAACCAAGTAACTAGTAAAAATGAAAACCTTTTATTAAAACGTATAAAAACGAATACTAAACCAAAAGTTGAAAAACTAAAGCCTAAAAAATTTAATGTGGGTGATAAAGTGCGAATAAGTAAATATAAAGGTGTATTCAGTAAAAGATACCTGCCAAATTGGACCAATGAGGTTTTTACTGTATTCAAAGTACAACCTACAGTACCTGAGACATATATTTTAAAAGATAATAAAGGACAATTGCTTGAAGGAGGGTTTTATGGACATGAAATGTTAAAATCAACAGTAGGCGATGTATATTTAGTTGAAAAGGTGTTGCAACGGAAAAAAGATAAGGTCAAAGTACGATGGTTAGGATTTAATAAGACGGAAGATTCTTGGATACCTAAAAAGGATTTGATATAACGATAGAGAATCATTTTAGGTTGAACCATTACAAAGGATGGAGATAGTACCACAAAAAGAGAGTTTTACTATTAATAATATAGATGAACTCACAGTGGATAATTCAGAATTCAATAGTGGGAAGCATGGCAATTTGTTACCAAACACCGTTCGTTGTCTGGTTACCGGACCTTCCAACTGTGGAAAAACTAATGTAGTATTCAATTTGATTACAAACCCTAAAGGATTACGATTTAACAATCTATATGTATTTTCAAAATCACTACAACAACCAAAGTATCAATTATTGGAAAAAATACTGACTAATGTGCCTGAAGTTAAATATTTAAAGTTTAATGCAAGCGAGAGTGTCATGCAGCCACAAGAAGCTAAACCATTCTCCGTGTTTATATTCGACGATGTATCTTGTGAAAACCAAAACACAATAAGGAATTACTTCGCTATGGGTCGACATAACAACATAGATAGCATTTATATTGGCCAAACTTACAGCAAAATACCTAAACAACTCATTAGAGACAATGCAAACATGTTAATTGTATTTAAACAGGACGAAACCAACCTAAAACATATATATTTTGATCATGTAAATGCGGATATGACATTTGAACGATTTAAAGAGTTGTGTGGAAAGGCTTGGGCTGAAAAGTATGGGTTCCTAACAATTATGAAGGAACAACCGCTAAACAATGGTCGATACAGGATAGGATTTGATAAATTTATATTAATACATTAAACGTGGTATAACACATTCATTGTTGTACAACACGTCTTGCTACAAACATGGTTAACCAAGAAAAATTAGTAAAAGAAATAAAATCACTTAGTGATTCTATTCGGGCTAAAAACAGAGCATTGAAACTAGGTATTAGCGAGAGGGAGAAATTCCTTGAATCTACTTTTAAACCTATTACTGAACCCTTGAAACAATTAAACAAAAAATTTGCTAAACCTGTATTGGAAGGAGATGCGATTGCACCTATTACGAAGTTTGAAAGAGAAAATGTAAAATCAGAAGATTTTAGTGATGAAGACCTGGAATCCTCTACGTATAGTGGTTTTACCGGTGGAGAACCCGAAAGAGAGCTAGAATCACCGGACTATAGTGGAATAAAAGAATTATATGAAGTAAAAGCCAAAAGAGGACATGAAGTTGTATCAACTGCTAGTGAAGAGGAAAAAGAAGAAGAGACAAGGGAAGGTCCGTCAAACATAAGCTTATTGGGTGAAAACATTCATAACAAAGGACCTTTAGGAAGGAAATACATGGTAAAAATGTTACTCGGAACAATTCCTAATAAGAATTACCATAGTTATGGAGCGAGATTAACAGAAGACGGTTTAATGATAGGTAATAGCCCGTTAAACGTTGACGAACATGATAATATTGTCATTGGTGATCAAAGGTATAAGGGCACAAAAGGATTATTTGAATTATTATTTGAAAATAAGCCTTCAGTATCGGTAGTGAAAGAAAAAGACATGGAAGCATATAAAAATATTTTGGAACAGACAAATGCATATAGGAGAAAGTATTTACCTGACCAGCCTCCTTTTAGATCTAAGTCTTTAAAATATAAACAATTTGTATCCAAGTTAATACCAACTAGAAGACAAACAATGCCGTTAACACAAAGAAAACCTGTAAAACGAAGATTTATGGCATCCACTTTGGATGTAAGTGCTCAGGAACAAAGAAAAAGAAGTAAGTCCGTTACGGGTACAGGTTTAATGAAGAAACTATATAACACAAATGTTATTTATTACAATAATATCAATAAATTGGTGGATAGAATGAAACTAATACATGAAGCTAAAGAAGCGGGTCATACTGGATTGGAAAACGAATGGGTGGCTTTAGTGGATGAACTCCGAAACCGTGGGGTAATCTCATAAAAATGCGTTACTCCCTAGAATACTATTCAGTTGCACCATGAGTGTCGACAAGTTCGGACGTTACTCCTCGGATGGGTTATATTATGCCAATAGTTTAAAAAGAAGTGCTGGTTTACCACAAACACCTGATGGAGATTATGATATGAGTAATAAAAGGTTAAAAAACATAAAAGATCCTACGGATGAAAACGATGCAATAAATCTAAAAATATTAAAGGAAAAGATATCGCCAACATTAAAACTACAAAATAACACATATGACGCAGAAGATCATAGAATTATCAACGTTGGTAAACCAAATCAAAACGGTGATGCGATAAACAAAGGTTATTTGTCATCTGAATTAAAAAATACGTTAAAATTCAATGGGAAAACGTATAGTGCCAACAATAAACGTATATCCAACGTAGATGACCCTAAAGATGCAAAAGACAGCGTAAATAGACGCTATTTACATTCTTTGATACCTGAAAAGACAAAAGATGGATTTTCTTTTTATAAATTTGTTATTAACGATATAGGTTATCCAAAAAATGAAAATGATGCTGTAAATCTCAAATATATAAAAGATCATTGTGTCATACGTGATGTGGGAGTTATCGATTGTCTTGGCAATTGTTTGGCGAATGTAAAAGATGGTTCAGCACCATCTGATGGTGCAACAGTGGGTCAAATGAAAGAGACTTTAAAACAAGAAACAACTGGATTTGCAAAACGAGATGAAGTATTATCAAAGCAAGGGGATGACTTTATTCAAGGTAATGAAAAATTTCGTTTATTGACATACAAAAACGCTTATTGGGATTGCAGGCATGGAAGGTTATCAAATGTGTCATGGGGTCATGCAGATAGAGACGCGGCTGCCTTAGGACAAACAGTACATCTAGATCCAAATAATTACTATGCGTTTTTTATATGTAGTAATAAAAAATTAACAAACATGGCGCAAGGAAGAGAAGCAAATGATGCTGCAACTGTAGGACAGGCTATCACATTATCACAAATGGATAGCAAAGTGTATACTTGTAATAATAAACGTATAACAGACCTTAAAGACCCTGAACATGTGGATAATGCTGTCACTGTTAATTTTCTTGTAAAAGTTTTAGGAAATGCATTATTTGATGTATACAATCTTATTGGTATTCATTCAGGTCGTACTCCTTTGTTGGAATCTGAGAGAGGTACTTGGATTAAACGGGAAATTGTTCAAAACTATTTTATCAACCCTCGTACAAAAAAGTTTAGATCATCGGATTGGGGTGATTTTGATATTTAATAAAAGAACACAATAAACGACTTCATTTATGTCCAACTTGTCATAGAGGTAACACATAAGTTGTACATTGCGATTATAAAAGGACAATAATGACGTTCCAGTACATCAGTCCATATAGAGACACTGTAAGGAGAGGAGGTGGGATCACGTCCACAGCGGTTTCTCTGTTAAGTAAAGCTTTAAAACGAATTCCAGTAGGATCCATAGTAAATAGAGCAATAGACGCATTACCATACGAATTTCATATACCGGGAGGTTATCAGTATTGCGGACCAGGAACTAAATTGAAAAAACGACTGGAAAGAGGCGATCCTGGCATAAATAAGTTAGATCACGCTTGTAAAGAACACGATATCGCATATTCCACGTTTGCCGATTCAAAAAATAGATCAATAGCTGACAAAAAGCTTGCGGACATAGCTTGGCAACGAGTAAAATCAAGTGACGCTAGCATAGCAGAAAAAGCAGCAGCTTTAGCAGTAACAGCAGGTATGAAGGCTAAAACAGCAGTAGGAGGTGGAAGAAGGAGGAGAAGGAGAGTAAAAAGGAGGTCGACCACAAGAAAACATGGAGGAAATATAAAAAGAAGACGACGATCTACAAGAAAAGGCAGGAAGAAGCCCACCGTGTGGTCAATGGTAAAAAACGGGGCAGGTCTTTACCTAAGACCTTATCGTGCATATTAAATGAAAGAAATCAATTGGTCATACCACATAAAGCATTAACCAATATTGAATTATTTAAATATATTTCCTGTTTAAAAATACCATTTTTCCGCGGTGTGTTTATGAAAGACAGTTTACCAAAGAAAATGTGGCAAAATGAGACTGGAATTGTAAATTTGGATAATACTGAAGGGCCTGGCACCCATTGGGTTTGTTATAAGAAACTAAATAACAATGTATATTATTTTGATAGTTTCGGTAATTTGCCACCACCAAAAGAACTTCAAAATTACTTTAAATCTGCTAAAAACATATATTATAACTATAAAAGAGAACAACCTGATAATACTTCAATATGCGGCCATTTATGTTTGGAATTTCTAGCTAAAAGTATCAGTCACTATTGAGATGTCTTCCTATACGGTATCATTAACAGGAAAATCTTCCACTTTACGAAGTATCCTTTTTCCAGCGTTACGCTTGCAAAAAGGAAGGTTTTGGGAGGCGGCACTATTGGATTTTACAACTTACAACTCTATCCCCAATGTTACGGAAGGTAAAAATAACGTATTGCATTATTATAAGGGAAAGGATGCCAGTGGAAAATTTACAGACTTACAAGAGTGCAGGTTACCCACAGGTTCTTATGAAATTGATCATATAAATGAATTTTTGCAAACTAAAATGGGAAAAGACAATATAACATTAAAAGGTAATAATAATACGATGAAAGCTGAAATTACTTCCAAATATTATATAGATTTCACTCAACCAAACTCAATTGGTGATTTATTAGGATTTTCCAACGATGAGCCTGTTTTAGAACCAGATGTAACACATTCCGGTAAGAAAACAGTAACAATATTAAAAGTCAATAGTATAGACATAACTTGTAACATTATACAAGGTGCTTACAGGGATGGGGCTAACACCCACATCATACATACTTTTTACCCAAGTGTACCACCTGGATTTAAAATTGTTGAAAAGCCACAAAACCTGGTATATCTACCGTTGAACACCACTTTCATTTCAGACATCGTGTTGAGCGTATTGGATCAAGACGGTAACTTGGTAGACTTCAGAGAAGAGCCTATTACGATTAGATTACATTTAAAATCGACACTTTAATACAAAACCATGGGTTTAACATTTAAAAGCGAACAACCTACGGGAAACCGCATTAGTAGCTCTTCAGCTGTGGAGGAGTTAACACGCGAGAACATTCGTTTCTTAGAGAGAATTGGATTAAAATTAACCGAGTATGGATATACTGGATATAGCGCAGGGTCCAACATTCGACGAAACCCTATGGGAAAAAGAATATCACACCCACAACCCTTACACTTCATCGAAATTAAACAATAACGATGAAATTCGTATTCCCATACAAAATCAAGACATTTACACACTACCATGTGAAAGTTACTTGTATATTGAAGGACAAGTTACTAAAAAGGACGGTACTACTGTTGGTACAACAGTTCCATTTATAAATAATCCTATGGCTTTCCTATTTGATGAAATTAGATATGAAATATCAGGTGTAACAGTTGATTCCACTAAAAAAGTAGGTATTACGACAACTTTAAAAGGATTAACATCTATAACACCCAATGAAACCAATTTACTTAAACCTGCCGGATGGGTATTACCTACGATTGACACGATCACTCCAAATCCAAATGGATATTTTGATTTTCATATTCCATTACGTTTGCTGCTTGGTTTTGCTGAAGATTATAGGAAAATAATATTAAACGTTAAACAAGAATTAGTTTTGTTGAGATCGTCTAACGATAAAGACATTATTAAAGCTGCAGATGCTACTACAGATGCGACTTTAGAATGGAAATTAAAATTAGACAAAATTGTATGGAGGGTTCCACATGTTAAATTGGCTGACGAGCATAGAATGCTACTTTTAAGAAAATTAAAAGCCGATCGTGATATTGTTATTCCATTTAGAAGTTGGGAATTTCATGAGCATCCCAGTTTACCTACTACGGATCGACACACTTGGACTGTTAAAACATCGAATTATGTAGAACGAGCCAGGTATATTATATTTGGTTTACAAACAGGTAGAAGAGACGCCATTACTAAACATGCAGGACAATTTGATCATTGTGACTTGAAAAATATTAAAGTTTATTTAAATTCACAATTCTTTCCATACGACAATTTAAATGTGTCATTCACTAAGAAGAAATACAGTATATTGTACGATATGTACGCGAGATTCCAAAGTTCATATTACGGTAAAACAAATACACCTTTATTACCACCTGACAAATATTTCGATGCCTACCCAATAGTTGTAATCGATTGTTCTAAACAAAATGAATCAGTAAAGTCTTCAAGTGTGGATATAAAAATAGAAATGGAATTCAACGATGCTATACCGGCTAATACAACTGCATACTGTTTAATTCTACATGATAAAATCGTAACATACACACCTTTAACTGGAATTGTTAAAAATGTATTGTAAGAACCGGTTTTGTTTCATTCCGCGAGTATAAAAGCAGAGCGTACAGACCGCTCCTCATCAGTTTGTTGCCTACTGTTGTATGGGTAGCATCGTATTCAATATGGCTTCTCCTAGTGGTACACCTGAAAATGTGGTAGATATTGAGAAGGAGATATCTGAGTTTTTAGATCCTCAAGGTCACCAGGAAGGAGGTGAACAAAACGTTTGCGGACAACTTCACGCCAGTAATAATGTTGAAGAAAAAGGTAAAAGAAGAAAGACTATACAAAAGAGAAAAAGGGATATTGAAGATAATATTTCTCCAAACATATTGAGTGAGGTATTTTTGCGAATATTTTACCCAATCTCTTCCAGTTTGGATAAAAGTGTTTTAATCGGTGTTATGAAATCTACAGATTATTCCCCTACTGTAATTTTAACTCATGGACCCAAAATGATTTTGTTTACGGACAGTGCTTGGGAATCGTTTATGAAACATTTGCATCTACTAGAATGCTATTTAAGTAGTAACATGTTTGGAAGAAAGACAAGAGTAGGACTTTTGGATTCAAATGTGGAAATTGATATCATTAAACAACGTGGTGATCATCAGCTACGGTTTAGAGACACAACAAGACATGATAACAAAATTCAACTTAATCGAGAGGAGTTTTTTTATTTTAACTTGTGCTACTGAACCTATAACAAGATACTTGAGACAACTGGTGTTTTCAAGTTCGATTATTAAAGATTATCTGGAAGACACTTTGGACAAACAACCGGACGCACCTATATTATACGGACCTGTGGATACTTCTATATTTAATAGAGTTCCTCATGAAGTACAGATGTGGAGACAATTGGAAAAGTACGCTCAACTACATAAGAAATCAGTAAAACAGGAAGAAGAGGAAGATGGAGGAGAAGAATCAAGTGTTAGTGATGAAAATGAAAATAAGGAAAATATAAAGATGGAAACTTAAATGACAATGGTTAGTTTTTAAAACAATAACCAACATTTTGTGGGGTTAGGCCTATTGGGGACGGTGCCCACGTTAAATATACACCAACGCGCCAACAACTGTACGGCCTGGTATAAAAGTAGTACCTACCGTGGTGTGGAAATCAGTTGACCTCCTGACTTCGTAATGAGCAGACGTGTGACCTTCAAAATGGACAAGGGAGAAGAACAACAAGTAAAGTCCAAGCCTGGTATTATTGAGTTTCAAGCGTTTCGTGGTAATGATGATAGATTCATTATAAAAGAACTTGTGTTTTTGGACATGAATACAAGTGTTCCTTATTCGTTTTTATTTAAACCACCATGTTCTTATTCGTCTTTAACTAGTAAAGCCGCTACTACCAACAGATGGATTTCAAAACACTTCCATCATATCGATTGGAATGATGGTTTTACAAGTTACACGGACTTGTATCACATTATGCATCACTTTTCAGACAAGTTTACCAATATTTACACAAAGGGGCTGGAAAAGAAAAGATGGATCGAAGGATTTACTCATGTTCCGGTTAATGATGTGGAATTGGATAAGAATTATCAATACATGCTGGAAACCATATGTATTTGTACAAAAAGCCCAGAACATGATAAAGATAGACATTGCGCTTTGAAAAATGCCTATAAACTCGCCTCTTACCTTCAAAGTGGGGAATTGGGGAGTGGTGGGGGTAACGGAGAGTATATAAGTGGGGAGCAGACAGGGACCTGGCATGAGTATTACTCGAGATTCCGAGACGACAACATCTCCGAGCAAGAAGACGATCTGTAACCTGACCATGGCATCTCACCAGTTCCTTCAGACTTTGGTCGAGCAGTTCAATGCTCACTCCAAGTCAACAATATTACCTGTAAAGAAGTGCTCGGAACTAAAAGACGAGAAGCACTACATAATCCATGCTATGAAGAAGATGGAGACTACAGTTGGGGAGGCCATCTGCTGCAGTCTCAGCGAGGCACCGTTTACTCCGGGGGATGAACCAAAGTTCCAGGTGTACCTGCCCAAGAGATTCGTCCATCTTCTACAAAACGAGGATCTTCGCTCTATTCAACCCGGGTGTCTATACCTGGTGTCCCACGGCTGCACGGGTAGCAATTCTACAGAGTTGACCATCCACATCGCTGACAAGCAGCAGTGTTAGATTTAAGTTTTAATGTTGTACATATGTTGTTGTTGTAATGTTTTATAAATAAACGAATCATAAAAGACAAAAAAAAAAAAAAAAAAAAAATGCAACATATCAATATGTGACAGACTTCACGTATTGATATGTTGCATTTTTTTTTTTAAACTTCGCGGGTGACCTTGACCTTTGACCTTTGCATTTCACAATTACCCCCACTACTGTAATTACCCCCACTACCGCACTAGGATTCAAACCTGCTTGGATGCGAAAAACGGTCAGTCTGTTGCCAACTAGCAAACGATGAGCACCTTGTACGAGCTTTGCATACAACGAGTTATAACTCACAAGGACTTGTTCCCAACATGTTTACAAGACAACATCCCATTAACAATAAAAGAAGATGTCAAACGCTACAGGAGGGAAAATACAGGGTATTCGGAATACTCCTGGTATAAGTTCCACGACGGGGAAAAGTTTTGTAGGCCTTGTGGCGAGGCCGCCGTCAGAGACCTTCGGCGATTCGTACAGGATGGTGGTATAAAACAATTCGGATTTCTAGCGCCACTGTTTCGATTTGAAAATTACAAGGACACCTGCGCTATTTGTTCCATTCCATTGTATCGATGGAAAAAGTTTAGAACTGTTTAATTGGATTTTCTATACCCCCACCACTATTACCCCCACCACTTTTTCATGTACCTCCAAGCGCTGTGCCTCGGCTTCATTTCTACTCCAGCAGCCAACCTAGCAACATCAAGATGTCTCTGAACGTTAGTTGCGCAAGTTACGAGGAGGTGAGCATCAAGACTCAGCAGGAGCTAAACGACTTATACAAGGAGTTGCAGCTGATGGTGGCACGAGGCTACCGTATAAATGTGCAAGTTTACGCTTGCAATATACGGAACACCCGGCAGTCAAAGGAAGAGCCTGGACACTCCTCGACGGCTTCCTCACCAGCGTCCATGAAGACCGAGCCAGACAACTTGGACTACTTCAGCTGACTAGCAGTTGTATTTCTTGTCCTAACCATTGTAGAATATGTATATTTTTTCATTATATTAAAGAAGTAAAAGAGCAAAAACACCTATCTTGTTACTGACATATAAGCTCAGTAACAAGATAGGTTTTTTTAAAACACAATTTGGATGACCTTGAAACTTCCCCCTCCACTGCTTTGTTACCCCCACCACTTGACTATTGGTGTACATGGCACATCGCAATTGGAAACCTCATTCCATCTTCAACAGTCACACCGACAACATCAACAATGGCAAACCTACCAACAGATGAAAGATGTCCTCACGCATGTTGTGACTTCGTCCACGAGTTGGAGAAGAGGATGCAGGAGAGGGCGATAAGAAGAAAACAGATCCACTCAGAAAATATCATGATAGTCAACGGCTATCTTTTATTGTTCGGCCTTATTATGGTTGTACTTTTCATACTGTACGGCATAGTCACATGTGTCGGCAAGGTTGCAGAAGAAAACGCTCGCCACCATCAATTGGAAAGTTTCAATGTTACTTTGTAAGTTTTCCTTTTTTTTAAAACTCCGTTTGGATGACCTTGAAAATTCCCCCACTACTCCACCACACCCCCCACCACTTCACCATGTTCCTGCATGAGCATCACATCAACCGTCATTCCTTGTCCGACAAGCAACCATGGCAGACAACAACACCATCAGCCAAGCTGACTCCACTACTGATGTCGGTACAAGTACGGGTTGGACACTGTCGATCGATAGTGTACACTATTTGGAGTCAATTTGCGAACGTATGAAGGAAATACTGCGGGACAACCCTGGGATCATAATACAAATGAATTTAAATTATGATTGGTCCCAAGTTAGAATGCAAGGGGACGACAACAACGGTCAACAATCTCCACAATATTCGCCCATGTCCCCGATCTATCCTTACGGCGAGTCTGACGTCGATGAAGATGAGGCTGATGAAGATGCAGGGGACAACGAGGCTGAAGAGGAGTAAGCTTCATTCCTTTTTTTTAAAACCTAAATTGGATGACCTTGAGAATTCCCCCTCCACTATTTCCTTTTTTTTAAAACCCAAATTAAATGACCTTGAAAATACCCCCTCCACGTACTTTTGGTTTACCCCCTCTACTTTTCAATACTGTTACCACAGTCTGTAGCTCACATCATTCCTTGCTTAGCTATCATGGCGGACAACACTCTTTCTCGAGTTGACTCCACTACGGATGAAGAATGGCCATTTTCCTGGAATGTTCATCTGCAAGACTCGGCAGAAGTGGATATGTTGCATGAGAAATTGGTGTATGTATTAAACGAAAACCCCAACATTGAATGTAGAATGACTATGGATTTCGATGCGACAGGGGTCCACACTCAACCTTCCACTTCCAGCCAGCCTGAACCTCAGCTACAGCCAAAGAACTTTACACATCTTTACACTCCAATACGGCCGGAGGATGTGGTTATCAGCGAGGCAGACTCTACTACAAGTTATATTGAACCAACGAATTGGAAGCTTGTTGTTGACACCTTACACAAGGTCGACTTAGTATGTGACAAATTAAAGGAATTGATGATGCAAGATCCTGGTCTTCGTTTTAAAATTGATTTGTTTTTCATCTGGGGAGCACCTGCACGGGGCTCTTCGTCTGACAGCTCTCTAAGTACAACGGATGAGGAGGAGGAGGAGGACGACTAGTTATCTTTTTTAAAACTCCGTTTGGATGGCCTTGACCTTTCCCCCTCCACTGAGTTTATTTAAGGTGCACTCTCAATGACTGCAGCATCATTCCATCACGCACCTTCACCACAGCAATATGGAGAGTCAACTCAACTACTGTTGCGAATGGAAATGTTTTTCATGGCCGAATGACATTGATGTTGCGGATGGCCTGGCGTGTAGAAAATGTGAAGCTTTTGGTCAATGCATGTGTAAGTGCAAGTCTTGGAAGAAGCCAAAACCGGAGTTGAAGACATTCCATGTGTACCAGATGAGAGGGCATAAGTACACTTGTTGCCCTGAACGTTGCATTGAATTCACATTAAAACAGCTAACTGGCTGCAAATTGTGCAACAATCATTTTGCAGGTTTTTGCAAACATTATTTAGGAGCCTGTCAGTACAGATCAACTTGGCATACAGAAGCACTCACTATCAATGAAATCGCTATAGATACACAAGAGTAGTCTTTCTACTCTTTTCTTTTTTTTTTTTAAAACTCCATTTGGATGACCTTGACCTTTCCCCCTCCACCCACCTTAGTTTATATAAACCCCATTCCCACTGACCACAGCATCACTTCATCGTGCTCCCTCGTCAAAGCAACATCAGCTATGGAAAGTAAGCGCATCTCATGTTGCGAGCATAGGTGTTTGGAGATACAAGGCGTCACATATTGTGCAAAGAAGCGTTGGGAGGAAGAGACGGGGACAACCTATTGCTGTGAGGATAAGTGTTTCCTCTTACCAAAGTGGCAAGTGGATGGGCTGGCCTGCCAACAATGTGAATGCTTCGGATGTTGCAGGTGTAGATGCAAGAACCAACAGCTGCCACCACCGGTACTACAAACTTTCAAAATCTACAAATCCAAATACTTTTATACTTGTTGTCCGCAGCGGTGTATTAAATTTCACTTCTCCAATCTTACCAATTGTCGGAAGTGCTACGGACAACCTGATGGGTGGTGCACTTGTTTTCTAGACTCCTGCCGCTACAGATCGAATTGGTTTACAGATCCGTTGGAAATTGATGAGGTCGCCCAGGAAGCACAAGAGTAGTCTTTCTACTCTTCAACTTTTTTAAAACTCCATTTGGATGACCTTGAGATTTCCCCCTCCACTTCCCCATATACCTAGAGTACACAGAGCCTGATAGTCAGTCACTCGGTGGCTGTCGTGGGGTGCGCATCGGTGTCGGCGCTCCGTTGTTAGGTTTTCAAGGTCACAGTAATATCAAATTGTTGGTGTTGTGCTGGTTCAAGGTCACCT
Organism: Neoaliturus tenellus; assembly: GCA_030545055.2. Taxonomy (NCBI): domain Eukaryota; kingdom Metazoa; phylum Arthropoda; class Insecta; order Hemiptera; family Cicadellidae; genus Neoaliturus; species Neoaliturus tenellus. Next base: position 129,458,374 of record CM061535.1, read on the forward strand.
GAGGAATAACCGATTGCCCATTTAGGCAGAGTCATGTCAGAAACTCGAGTTTAACTTGGCACTTTTGCCGTTTCTCGTCGGAAATTCGCTCCAAGTGGTCAAGGTCACGGGGACTCTGACCGAAACTCGGAGCGTAGTGCGAGAAACGGCAAAAGTGCCAAAAAATTTTAAGTTTCGGCGTGACCTTGACCTCAGTGGCGTCGGTGACGTCATTTTGATGACGTAAGGGGTGATGACGTCATCAGCACGTCATTTCTGTGACGTCATGGGTGTGACGTCATAGAAATGACGTCATTAGTGATGACGTCATCGATGACGCAATCGATGACGTCATCGATGACGTCATCGGTGAGGTCATTGACCTCGATGACGTCATCCCTCAGGTGACCTTGAACTGAGCCAGCACCAACAATTTGACACTACTACGGCAGTCTAAAATATGAAAATTGAATTACAAAAAAATTACAAAATATATATATTTAGTGTACTAAAATTTTGCCAGCTTAAATAAAATGTTGCTAAAATAATACATTTGCCTCAAATATACAAATAAAATGGCACAAATATATAAATATAATAGCTGACCGCACTGATACAACATTTAATAAAATAAAAAATACATATTTACACACAAAGGTGGATTAATAAAAAGAGTATACGGACAAACTATGTTGGTTTTATCTCAAAGCGATGGGCCATGAACTCCTCGACAGAGTAAAATGCCAATGACGTCAGTATTGCTTTAAGTCGGGATTTAAAAAATGTAGGGTTATTTAACGCTTTTAAATTATCTGGAAAATTGTTTAAAAACTCTTTAAAAACGCTCATCTGTGAAGGGAGGTGCTCAAAAGCTGTTTTTCTATGCCTTTCTATGCGAAAATCTAGTCTAGCTCTAGTAGGATATTGATGGATGTCTTGTCCTTGAGTAAGTTGGCCTTTGAATTTGCAATGAAGGGTAGTTTCTAAAATGTAGAGACTTGGCAAAGTTAAAAACCCCAGATCTTTGAATGAATCTCGAAAAACTGTTTTTTTATTATTCTTACCGCTCTTTTTTGTAATTTGAAAACCCTATCGAACTTTATTTTAGCACACGAACCCCAGACTACTAAACCCCAGGAAAGATGAGGATAAATCAGCCCATAGTAAGACATACGTAGTACGTCATCAGAACAATAATTTGACAATGCAAATAGGCCAGATGAAACTTTTCCACAGACAGAGTTGACTTGACTTTCCCATGTAAGGTTACTGTCTATGTGTATACCCAAAAACTTGGTGGAATCTACCTCTTCTAGAAGTGTATCGTCAACAAAAACCGCTGGTGCTGTTAATGTGTCGTGGTTACGAAGATGGAAATTAATGAAACATGATTTTGTGGTGTTTGTTTTGAGGTTCCGGTCGGAAAAAATTGAATGCATGAGTTGATTTCAACAAAAGTTTGGACTTCTAGTTCTTTGGTGGAAGAATTTCTTGCACAAAGAGTTGTGTCATCCGCATACTGCATGATTTTTGACCTAGTGACAGAAGAATTCAGATTATTTACATAAATTAAAAACAGAACTGGTCCAAGAATGGAACCTTGAGGAACACCAATGTTTATTTTAGATTTTGAGGATCTAGAATCAGCAATCTGAACAAACTGCTCTCTGTCTTTCAGATAGGAAGTTAACCATAAAAGAGGCACCCCTCGAATACCCAATGATTGCAGATGATTCAGTAGGGTTGGGTGATGGACACAGTCAAAGATCTTGGAAAGGTCTAAAAACACTCCAAGAGGATGCTCTCGCCTCTCCAGTCCCTCAACTATGTCCTCAACCAATGAAATTACAGCATCTATAGTTGACAGGTTTTTTTCTGAATCCAAACTGCCCAGAGTTGTGTATTTCAAATCTGTCAAGAAAACTAGTGAGTCTGCTCAAAAATAATTTTTTTAATAATTTACTTAATACGGGAAGTATGGAGATGGGTCGGTTGTTGGATGTTTGGCATGGGTCGTCTTTTTTGAAAATGGGAATGAATTTAGCAAGTTTTAGACATGAGGGGAAAACACCATTTTCGAAAGATGAATTGATAATTTTAGTCAACGGCTTCAAAATGGAATAGTAACATTGTTTTATGAGCCACATTGACATGCCATTTACATCATTTGATTTTTTTTGGCTCAAGCATTTGAATAACTTTTTCCACTTCCTGTTCATTTACAGAATATAACACCATTGAAGAAATAATCTCCACGCCAGGGTTTGGTTGAGCTACATTTTGTTTAGGGTTGTTGTCTGAATCTGCAACTGTCAAAAAATAGTTCTTAAAAATGTTTGCAGCATGACTTTCCAGGCTGATTTCGAAAAGTTTCTGGGGTGTTTCAGGGTTTTGTCTATGTCGTAGGACTTAGCAGCTTTAATTACTTTTCTATATATTCGTTTGTAGTTTATAAAAATTATCCTGAAATCTTCGTTTTCACTTTGTCTGTAAATTGAATGATAATGTTAAGTTTTTCTCGAGATTTCAGAATGCCAGGCGTAATCCATTTGGTTGTGGACTGCGTAGCTTTTCCTTTGTACGTCTTGTACGGGCATGTCATATCTAAATAAAATAACAGACGATCGTTAAAATATTTGAACATGTCATCTGCCAGTTTGTTGTCAAGGAAATCCCATGACTCATTCCGCAAAAATCTATTAAGTTGTCGTATGTTTTGTGGTTGAACGTCTCTACTAATACTTTTACCAGAAGGGTGTATGAGAGGTTTAGTTCCAGAAATGGTAGCCTCAACAGCAAAATGATCTGAGATTGCTGTCTTTATTATTGATACTGAGGTCATATTGATGTTTGTTATTACATTGTCTATGGCAGTCATAGTAGTCGGAGTTACTCGCGTCGGGGAGTTCACAGACCAGACGAAGTTAAAGGAATTTAATACATCGCGTAGACGTTGAGTGAGTGCATCAGTGTGGTCAAGAACATTAATGTTAAAATCACCTGTTATTAAAAACTTCCGAGACTTGGAGGTGAGGTGTCGCAATAAGGAATCGAATCTTTCAAAAAATTCATCTTCACATCCGTTTGGCGATCTATAGAGACCTACAATGACAATAATTTCATCGGTAGAAAGAGAAAGAGTTATACCCTCTGCTTCAAAATTTAAATCGGAACAATAATTGACTTTGTAGGGTTTGTATTTTGTTTTGTCTCGAACCATTATTGCCACACCTCCACTCTTGAATTGGTTTCGACTATACGAATTCACACAAGAGAGTAGTTCGGAATGTTAAAATATTGGATGGCCTGTGCTTTAAAACAATGTTCTGAAACAATAAATATATCAGGGTTCAATTCTTCACAAACAAATGTCAATTCATCTAATTTGTTTGTTGCGCTTTGTGCATTTTGGTGAACAATCTTCATTACATTTTCTAATGATTTAAAATTTGAATTTCTAAAAAAAGATCATGGTTCATATTGTTCGTACAATCTTCTTCTGCTTCAATTGCTGAAATAGAATTGAGGGATGGTTCTGGATTTTGAATGGGATGTGTGGGTGAGTTGGAGCTAGGAGTAGGATTCAGAATTGGTTGTGGAACTGATTCATTCGTACTTTGGATTGATATAGAGTCGGGGTTGTTGTTCATTGTTACAGGATTAAGGTTATTGGATGATTCAAGGATTACAGGAACAGTGTTTAAGGCTGGGGTAGGAATAATTTTGGTATTATTCTGTTGATGAGGGTTCGTGTTTTTCTCGAGCTTGGCTATACTGCTAACGATGTTCCGTGCTAATACAGTTTTACCATACATTGTTAAATGCATTCCATGCTTTGTAAAACATCTTCTTTTCATTGTATTCATGTCCAGAAGTTTGACTTTATCGCCAAATCTTTCGGAAAGACTCCGTATATAACCATTTACTAGCTCAATCTCGTCATGTATAATATGATTCCTAGGTAGGTCATGACGGGTCGGTAATGTTGTCAACAGTAGTTTTCCCTCATCCCGCACTTTGGTGCCAATGACATTTCCCAAATGTTTAAAGATGTTATTTTGTTCACCTGAAGCAAGGTCATTTGTACCAGCAATGAGCACCGTGCAACTGTTGGGAGGTATTGGGTTGTTGGACACCACAGACATTAGCTTGGCCCCTGGTTTGCAGATACCAGTAACTTTGGTGTTTGATCCCACAAGATTTCTGATGAGACCAGACAAATGACGTCCATGGCTGTCACTTTCTATTGTTATTGAATTGAACTTTAACTGCTGTTGTAAAGTGTTCTTTATCACAGACTCAGTGGACGCATTTTTAATTCGGTTATTAGGGACAAGAGGTTCAGTTGTTGAAGTAGATTTACACTTTGGCTTCAAGTGCTCGTTCTCTTTGGCAGTGCTTTTACATTGCTTTAGTTCAGATCTTAATAACTTTAACTCGGCCTCAAGAACTTCTATAGATGTTCTTAGGCTCGTGATCTATTTTCTGTTCTGAACGCAGTCTTCCTCTTGGCACATGTGCACAGGGTCACTTTGTGTTGAAGCGTTAACTACTTTAGCCTCAGAATGCTTAATAGGTTGTGTGCTTGTTCCTGCTTGTGAAATGTCCGATACAAATATCTGGTCAGTATATTGCATCAATCTTTGGTCTGACTCAATAGAGTTATCTAATACAACCTTAATCTGTTTTTCTAGTTGAGCAACTTTTCCTTAAGGATTTTATTTTCTTCATCACTTTCGTTTTGAGGGGTAGATGAAATTATCGCTTCAGGACTGTATTCAGATTGACAATAGTTGGAAGTCTGTCTTTTCTGGCTAGTTAGAGGTGTATATACTTCAGCCTGTTCAGTATTTATGGCATCCGATGTTGAATTCTTTAGAGTAGGAGATTCACTTGTTTGTTTCCTTAACTGCCTTGGGGATGACAGTGATCTCATTGTAACTGGGTGATTCCCAGTATGATTTTCGTTTGATGCGATTATTACAGTTATAGAACTATCAGTTTTCACTGAAGCTTCGCATGTTCTCCCCAAACACCTCCAAAAACTTCCCCACTTTTTAAGGTGTGACTCTGCCTATACTTATAATTTTTGTAGATCAGGCTTGGCTTTCCAGATTTTGTTTTTTCGACTGTTAATGACATTTTTCTTCTTTCCTTTTTTTACAAATGTCAGAATAAGCTGCTATTTCAACGAGATTATGATGGCAGTGGAAAAGAAGAAAAACAAAATGTCTGCAGAAGAAGATGAAAGTCTCAGGGTTTATGTAAAACAAGATGGCGGATAAAGAGACTTTGCATTATTTCCTTTGAAACTTAAAATATATTGGCCTACAAAATAAATCTATGACTGTGGTAACCACTTACGGTCTTCCAGCTTCGGTTACTAAGGAGTTTGTAAGTGGATGCAAGTTAAAACTTATATAAAACTATGAAACTGATGCTCCCATCTCACAAGTAAACTTCTTAGTCCGCCATCTTGGGAGCCAAAAAAAATATACTGATGCATAAACTGCATCATAACTGCATAAAAAGCATAAACTGATGTTACACAGATTGTCATAGGCAGAGTAGTCTATAACAACCAACTCCTACCAAATATTCAGTCCTAATTGGTTGACTGCTCAAAGGATTTTAACTAAGCGTTTTTCGTTTTAAATAAGTAAATTTTTGGTTACTTGATATGGATAATACTTTTAAGACAGTTACATACTAGTTTATAAATTACACAAAAAACAAACTGCTTTAAACAGATAAAATCAAATGAACTACTAATCTTTTTAAATATCTAATTATTTTTCAAACTACATATCAAAGTTCACGAGTTTATAAGTTTTTTACAGCTAAATACCGTCTTTCTACTGTGGCATTTTATAAATATTTGCCAGTACTTATAAATATACTGAACTTATATTATTTTCCACTTCAAAATATAATATTTATTTTTACTTACTTGTTGCTTTCTTTTGTCATATTATCAGCCGAGCATATTTAAACAAATATATTACATTGTTTCAGATTTTTAGAGCCACTTTTCACTTGTATTGCAAAGACCTGGGCTTTTTTAATCTAATGTCACCGAAGAAAAATATTTAGCGTTTCACTACAATCAAACTAAACTCGAATTGGAATGGTTGTCCTCGCATATTTGTAACAGTAAGTAATTTGGCTTTAAGTCAGGTTCAAAAGTAGCCTACGTGACCCAAACGTACACGAGGCATTGAAGTAAGTGAAATTCAGATGGTTAGTTTTTAAAGAAATTTTAGTTATTTTGTGTACATCGTTTGGGCCAGACATTGACCCAGAACCTGACAATTTAATGATTATTTTGTATTAATATAATAATTATTTTGCAAATTAGTTTCATAAGTATGTCAATAAGCCAGCCATTAAGTCTAGAACAACCATAACTGGTCAAAAACTCGATACTGATATCCGTGTATAAACTCAGCGAGCGGTTAACTGAATGTTAATAAAACAGCGCCCTCATCCAATGTACAAGTAATCCTTTTGAGAGCCATTTGATCCAACTCGTGTGCTGAACACTGTGGCCAATTTAACTGTTCTACACCGAGTAAATAATGTAGCTCTGATCATAAGAGAAATTTTTTTGTATTTTAATGAGATATTCAGGATTTGGTTTCAGCTCAGTTCAGTAACCTCTAAGTGGTTAACACGAAATTACGTAATCCAAATGAAGTAATCGACGATAGTTTTCAAAACAAACCATAACCAAACATTTCAATTTTTTTTAGAGAACCCTTAAAGTCAAACTGAAACAAAGTGAAAATTACTCAGCATTGAGATTATGCTCGCATCGAGAGTGAGCCTGTCAGTGACGTCATCAACAATGACATTTCTGGTGACGTCACTCATAATGTCATAAATTTGATGGAAACTGCTGACGTCATTTTTTATTACATCATTTAGTACGTCATTTCCTGTAATTTACTAAGATGTCATTGAACTGAGCTGAAAGTCCCACTATGACACTGCTTATATCACTTGTGGACTACATGCGAGTCATTTTACGTAGGTGAGTAGTGACAGAACATAGACCAAATTCAAAAATGTTATGCACATGTATTTTACATAAACTTTTCAAACATGACTAAGATGTAAGCTAATTACAACTTTATCAAAACCACTACCGGTATGTTATATATTATATTTAACTATTATATGGGTAGGGCCTACTTAGAAGCTTGAGGATACCGATCGTTTGTATTTTTAATGCTGAAGATGTTTACTGAGAACTACAACACAACTTCAGTGGCAAATATTGTAGTCAAATCTTTTGCACAATCTTCAATGTTGTGGTCTTCATATTTTATTTTTCTTTGTTTAGGTTTCAAAATGAGAGCTTTTGTTCAAATATACAGGGTATCCCAGAAGTTAGTGCAAAACTTTGGAAATGATTGGTATGGTTACCGAGATATTCACGATTTTGTACCGAGCTGGGCTAACGGGCGTGGCTCCCTTTATCAACTGAAGGAGGGCAGCTTCGGCTGTTCCGAGCCCTGGCGGAGGTGGTCTTGTGCCAATCGCGCGCTTACTGGATGTCTCACTCCAGCTCCCCCAAAAAGGGAGGTAATGAGTCAGTATGTCGGGGATCTGGGGCTTCCGTGCCTTCGGGTGTGGTTGCAGTGTAGCCGGCGCCTATGGCATGCGGGTTTCCAGTGACCTAGTTATTCCGCTTGGGAACCACCCATGACCCAAGTAAAACCTAAAATGGGGACCTCGGGATCCGGTTCAAGCCCCTGGCTTCGGCCAGTCCAGATATTGGGTTGGACTCGAGGGGGCAGAGGTTGTCGGTATGCTCGGCACACAGCTTAGGCTGTGGGGGGCCCTCCAGCCTCATCTGGGGGCGTTGCTCACCGACGAAAGTTGAGAAGTAGCATGGGTAGTGCTGCCACTGTCACTCACAGCGGGTGGTCAATTTGGGTTCACCACTGGTTGAGTACCACAGGCCTGGTGAATTCCGGGGTTTGTGGGGGTTTAATCCGCCTTAATGTGATTTGGGACTCTCGTGGTTCCATAAGTTCCCTGTCTGGGGGGCCTCCCTGTTTAATGACATGTTCTTGTAGGGGGGTCTCTGTTATCAGACCGTCCGGTTATGCCGAGAGGTAGGTACCGGGCGCCATCAGGAGTGGGAACCCCCTTGACTTCGGTCTTGGTGGAACAATTTATCAATATGTGCCGAGGGGCTATTTAACGGATACAGAATGAGAACAGAATGCTCGGTTTCGTTTTTCGATTTTCAAGAAACCTCACCAATTTGACCGCACTTAAAACTTTGTAATGTGCATTGGTCAGGCAGTTGCTTGAATATGGGCCAACAGTGTGGAGCCCACATCAACGTTATCTCTGCGATGAGTTGGAGGGAGTGCAGCGCAGGTTTGCCAGGATGGTTGGCGTGAGGAAAGGTTACTTGTACCACCAAGTCCCGATTGATGACATTTATCGTGAACTGGGTCTTCAGCATTTGGAAACCAGGAGACACATTGCTGATCTCGTTGTATTACACAAGCTCTTAAATGGTACACTCGACTGCCCAGATATTCTTCAGCACATTCAATCTCGAACTCCTCTCCGTACCCGGTCAAGAGACCTGTTTGTTAGACAGCACCACCGCACGAACTACGAGACGAATGCCGCACTCATCCGCATGCAAAGGGCAGGCAACAGCGTGTCGGAGACTGTTGATTTCTTCATGGACAGTGTAGCTTCGATGAAGAGGAAGCTTCAACGTAGTCCTTAATTTGGCAATGCAGATTTCAGGGACTTTCATTGGCTGTTGTGCTGGAAACAATATGTATTAAACAATATTTGAATTGTACATATTCTCACTGTATAGTTGTACATTAGAGCTTACATTAATCAACCTGTAAAACTTAGTGTTATCTTGTATTATTATTGTATTTATCTATTATTGTATATTACTACACTTACATTTGTAGTGTTCTACTGTCTGTTCACTTATATTATTTTATTATATCATATGTACAAATGCAGTATCACACTATTATTACAATCAAATGCATGTATTTATTCATTAAGATCAGAGCTGTAATGCTAGTGTCACTGTTTACTAGTAAGATATTTTCCATCTTGTTTGTTGTTAAATGTAAAAATGGAGTTTTGTGTCCGTTGGTATGTAAAATAAAATAAAAAATAAAATAAAATAAAATACATGCTAAAAGGTAACTCTCTACTTTGCCCACCCCCGAGCAGAGCCCATTGGCTTGTGACGAGGGGCTATTTAATGGATATATGATCCAAGGTAACTCTATACATTGCCCACCCCCGAGCCGTCCCCAGCGGCCTGTGACGAGGGGCTATTTAACGGATATATGCTCCAAGGTAACTCTCTACATTGCCCATCCCCGAGCCGTCCCCAGCGGCCTGTGACGAGGGGCTATTTAACGGATATATGCTCCAAGGTAACTCTCTACATTGCCCATCCCCGAGCCGTCCCCAGCGGCCTGTGACGAGGGGCTATTTAACGGATATATGCTCCAAGGTAACTCTCTACATTGCCCATCCCCGAGCCGTCCCCAGCGGCCTGTGACGAGGGGCTATTTAACGGATATATGCTCCAAGGTAACTCTCTACATTGCCCATCCCCGAGCCGTCCCCAGCGGCCTGTGACGAGGGGCTATTTAACGGATATATGCTCCAAGGTAACTCTCTACATTGCCCATCCCCGAGCCGTCCCCAGCGGTCTGTGACGAGGGGCTATTTAACGGATATATGCTCCAAGGTAACTCTTTACATTGCCCACCCCCGAGCCGTCCCCAGCGGCCTGTGACGAGGGGCTATTTAACGGATATATGCTCCAAGGTAACTCTCTACATTGCCCATCCCCGAGCCGTCCCCAGCGGTCTGTGACGAGGGGCTATTTAACGGATATATGCTCCAAGGTAACTCTTTACATTGCCCATCCCCGAGCCGTCCCCAGCGGTCTGTGACGAGGGGCTATTTAACGGATATATGCTCCAAGGTAACTCTCTACATTGCCCATCCCCGAGCCGTCCCCAGCGGTCTGTGACGAGGGGCTATTTAACGGATATATGCTCCAAGGTAACTCTCTACATTGCCCATCCCCGAGCCGTCCCCAGCGGCCTGTGACGAGGGGCTATTTAACGGATATATGCTCCAAGGTAACTCTCTACATTGCCCATCCCCGAGCCGTCCCCAGCGGCCTGTGACGAGGGGCTATTTAACGGATATATGCTCCAAGGTAACTCTCTACATTGCCCATCCCCGAGCCGTCCCCAGCGGCCTGTGACGAGGGGCTATTTAACGGATATATGCTCCAAGGTAACTCTCTACATTGCCCATCCCCGAGCCGTCCCCAGCGGCCTGTGACGAGGGGCTATTTAACGGATATATGCTCCAAGGTAACTCTCTACATTGCCCATCCCCGAGCCGTCTCCAGCGGCCTGTGACGAGGGGCTATTTAACGGATATATGCTCCAAGGTAACTCTCTACATTGCCCATCCCCGAGCCGTCCCCAGCGGTCTGTGACGAGGGGCTATTTAACGGATATATGCTCCAAGGTAACTCTCTACATTGCCCATCCCCGAGCCGTCCCCAGCGGTCTGTGACGAGGGGCTATTTAATGGATATATGATCCAAGGTAACTCTTTACATTGCCCACCCCCGAGCCGTCCCCAGCGGTCTGTGACGAGGGGCTATTTAACGGATATATGCTCCAAGGTAACTCTCTACATTGCCCATCCCCGAGCCGTCCCCAGCGGTCTGTGACGAGGGGCTATTTAACGGATATATGCTCCAAGGTAACTCTCTACATTGCCCATCCCCGAGCCGTCCCCAGCGGTCTGTGACGAGGGGCTATTTAACGGATATATGCTCCAAGGTAACTCTTTACATTGCCCATCCCCGAGCCGTCCCCAGCGGTCTGTGACGAGGGGCTATTTAACGGATATATGCTCCAAGGTAACTCTCTACATTGCCCATCCCCGAGCCGTCCCCAGCGGTCTGTGACGAGGGGCTATTTAACGGAAATGTGCTCTTTGGTAACTTTCTGCATTTCCCCAACAACATAGGTCATTTTTTATATTTATTTTCTCTTTGTGTACTGTAAACTTTGGTATTCCATTAGTACAGTTTTGGTCAATACCAGCGAAAGAAATCATGTGACTATGACGCATGTTGTTTCTTGTATTATTGTCCGCCATATTGGTTCTGTCATTCTCTCTTTGGGCCTGATGTTAATGGGTGTGTCCGGTCGAAATTGATTGCCATTTTCCATATTTTTATATATTTATCGTCTGTATTCTTCGCAGAATAAGTATAAATATATTTTCGAGTGTTTTAGCCCTTTTTTTATTTCTGACAACATTTTTTATGTCTAGTTTCAAACAACATGTATTATGCTTATGAAAAAGTGAAATATATCAATTCTTTTTAGTTTAAAACCAATTTAATATAGTTACTTAATTAGTCATGTTTTTAATACATGGGTTAAGTGCTTACTTAACTAGGTAGGAAATGACTTAATCAAAGTAGTGCACTTGATCACTAAGGATTTGTAAGGTACGGTAGTCAAAGGTGACTTTTAATAAACATACAATATATCAGTGATTAAATTTTTTTGATATACTAATGCTCCCACACATTACTCGGAAATGTCGAGGAGGATTTAACCCATTCAACATTTGGAGTTGGCCAGTAAATCATCAAGGGCCCTCGTGAAATGTTGGAAGTTCGCTACCTACCTATAGTTTGTAGCGTATAAGTGATCGTTGCTGCCGGAGCAAAGCCCGTATATTCGACTAACTAAACCCATCCACATGTTGTTTGATCTGCCGTTTATTTGGGATTATATCAACCAACACTAGCGAGCTCATTTAGATCAAGATTAGTTATTTGAATAATAGTTTTTGTTTAGCTTTAGTTATTTAAAATGTTTTGGGTAAAAATATGAGATTTTAAAGAAGATGAAAATGGAATCAACCTGCAAAAAACACAGTAAACGCGTTAGAGAAAACAGATATTTTTCAGTTAAGTCTTTCATTAAATTATTTAATATAAATCGATCTTTACGGGTTATTTTTCTATTAAAACTTAAATATGTGCAGCAAATAAAAAATATAATGATATAAATGAAGAGGGGAATTAAAAATATGTCTTCAGTTACATTTAACATTTTTAGCGAATTTCCCTATAGGGAATACGCTATTACGGTAGTAGCCATGGTAAGACCTAAGCCCGGGACCACTTTTCTTTTTCATTTTGAGGTCCCCAGAAGCCAAAAACACCATTCGTTCATTTTCATATATATGTATATCTATCTATCTATCTATCTATCCATCTATCTATCTATCTATCTATGTGTCCATGGTACTGATAACTTTTGAAGGGGACCTCCAATTTTGATGAAATTTGGTATGGAGGTGTAAGACCAGGTCTATTTTCATGAGTTCGCGAACCAGCATTGTCGGGTTATGGGAACGGGGTTTTATGGGGTTTCAAAGGGGTCAAAAATTGGTTTTTGGCATTTTTGGACCTTAATTTTTACAATTCATCAATTTTAACTGAAACCATTTAAAAGAGCTTAAAAAACCAAACAATTTGGTATTTTGAATTTTTATCATAGCATAACTGGTTACGGGGAAAATCCAAAAATGTGTTTTCCATGTTATTTTATGGGAAATCAAGAAAACCCTATATCTTGTTTATTTATAGACATAACCTAATCAAATTTGGTATGTACATTATCAATATAAGGTTTAACTTATATTGATAATTTGAGGCTTAAAACCCCATATGGCGGCAAACCTACATACTCACCCCCATGGGGTTTATGGGGAAAATATAAAATTAACAGAGTTTGATACAATTTTGTGTTTACATTCACCAATTATTGATTAACTTAGATTTTCTAATAACACCTAATGGCAGCAAACCTACATACTCGATCCTATGGGGTTTGTATGGGGAAAGTAAATAATCTGAAATTCCATTGGAAATTCGCCGAGTACGCAGGTCTGCTGCGACGGGGGTATATTAGTTATTGAATTGGCCTACATTTAAACCCTGTGTTCTACGTCGTACTCCCTCGCCATGTTTAACTAACAATGAGAAAAAAAGTTCAAAATTAATTAATTTTTATTGTATTAGTTATAACCACTGAAAAAAACTTTACCGTATTTTAAAACTTTACAATGTTCTGAAAACAATAGCCAATGATATTTGTATAAGTATAGTGTTCTATTCACCTTTCTAGTATGTATAACACGTATCAACTTAGTCAAAACACGACATGACTTTTTCACTTCATATGATACCTAATACCCACAATGAAGCATTGATTTAATTGAAAACAAGCAAATCAACAAATCATTTAATGGCAAAGGCTCAATGGCATTATACATTCATGTTTGTCAAATCTGGACTTTGGTCTGTCGTATTTTTGCATATGAATCAGTATTTAAATGTGAGCCATCCTAATACTAATGTTTTTGAAATTGAATATTTTACTTAATATGGATAACTCTCTATGTGGCTGTTTTACAACAATATATGTGACAATACAATTCCATATTTATTTATTTTAGATAACGTACTGTATTCTATGAGACAATGGATGTTATTACTATGAGTACAAACTTTTTGACTTTAATTAAAGTCTTACTGTTAGTTATAGCACTGCTAAAGGACGCCATAGAGATGAATAATGGGATTTTTATTCCTTCTAGATTGTCAAAGTTTGCTTCTTCTAGTCTTTTTTTTACTTTACAGTAAGTAACAGTTAACTTTAGGCTCCTGTAACTACATCCTAGTTAGAGCAGTTTGTACGTTTTGGAATTTGGAAAGCCAACGAAAAAGAACACAAAGGCCCACAAATAACATATTTAAAAAAAAATTAATCATGAAGGAAAATGTGAGAAGAATGAAGAAAGAGGAAGAAAAACAATGATTTTTTATAGAAAAGGTTATTTCTCATCAAATACAATGAAAATTAATTTAGTGAAAAAATCTACCATGTGAACTTTAAAATGTGGAAAATGCTAAAAAATTCTCTTCTAAACTCTCCTAAGTAGCATAAAAATGACTTTAAAAGAAGTCCATGATAAGTTTGTAATAATTTTAAAATTATTTTAATATAACTCTATTAAAATTATATTGTAATTATTTTAATATAAGTTTATAATAATTTTAAAGGAAAATTGTAAATTTATATTGAAACGCTTTCAAAATTATTACAAACTTATTTTAAAATAATTTAAGAAGCATTTTTTGATAAAAATTATATACAAATTATTTTAATATAAGTTTATAATAATTAAAGAATAATGTTAAAACAAAATAGTCAACTTATATAAAAATAATTAATTAACCACAACATTAACGCAATGTAAATTTGCTGAGTTGAATTGCATTATTTGCAGTTTAAATGTCAATGTGATCCGTGTTGTAGCTATTTAAGTTATTGAGTAGTTTAAGTTATTAAGTTAATAAGTTATTAAGTAATTTTCACACAACTTTATTGCTTTATGTCTTGGAAGAAAAGTGGCTAAATACTATGTTCCAATTTAAATATTTTCTACATGATATTATTCTAAAAAAAACCCCTACAATTACTCAATCAATAATAATCTTTATTCAAATAAAAAAGATTTTTAATCTTGATGTTTTAGGCTGGATAAAACGCAAACATTTTAAAAGGACCCATCCTTGCTGACCTTATTTAAAAAAATAAATAGTTTTTCTCAGGTTTTTGAAGCCAAAATATAGATTTTTTCCTCAGCAGATTTGATCAACCATGATGCAATATAATTTATCAAATCTGATTACTTATATTTAAGAATGATCAAAGTAGGTCAGGACAGAATATGTTTTATCTACGTTGTTCAAGCCTAGAGATATCGGACTGGGCCTGATGATATCTGATAAGGTTCATGTTTATTTGATCAAGCCTGATCAACTTGTTTGATCGTACTTGATTAATATTGTTCTAATTTGTTCAAGTATGATTATTTTTTATCAAATCAGTTTATATGATTTTTGTGGTGTTGTTATAATTTTATTATATTATTTTACATTAAAATAACGATAGTGTTATACTTTTAAATGCACCTACGATTTTTACTCATCACGTGAATGCAGTTATTACTTGAATACTTTGTATTTTATGTTTGTAGTCTTGTTTAAGCTAACTAGTTTACGGGACGCATTTGTAAAATCATTAACAATAACTTTGACTACAGCACTAAACTTTATTAAGCCTAACATTTTCTAACTCTCCATACTATACAACTATTTATATTTACAAACCCATTTACTTTCATTTGTATTTTTTGACGTTTTTAAAATGTTTTCAACTTTTTTAATAAAGCCTAAAAAGTACGAATTACGACATTACTTAAAAAGAGTTTTACTTACCACTCTTAAATGTTTAACACTTTGCCTTAAACATTGTGAGAAGTTGTGATTCCTCCTGATTATTCATGGGGCATAAAGAAATATGCTCCGACAAAAATTAAAATAATCAATTATCTTCTAAGAGTATTGTAGGATTCAGTAGTTTTGTTTAATAAAATCCATTCTTAGTTAAGAAAATAATTACCAGGAGGATCAAGATGTTGTTCGGTAAACTTATATAATTGTAAAAGTCTCTTTTCTTTATAAGGCAAATTTCGTTCATTCCATTCACTCTTCCATTTCCTTTTGAAGACGAGCTCATTCGTCCCTAAGATGAGCTCGTTAAGAGTCATCTTCACCCCTGGGCCAATAGCCCACTGTCGCGCAGTCGGAAATGTTAACCATACGGCTTTTAATGCAAAACATGGTATTTTATTCCCCTGTTTTGGACGCCGTTTTTCAACCGGTTTTTTTAAACTTGGTAAGTGTTTAGTTAAATAGTTATATTAGGCCACTCATACCTCGGAATTTGGAAAATTTAACTAATATTAGGCCTACTCTCTGGGACGTCGCAAAGTAACTCGATTATCTCGATTAACTCGATTATCCTTAGTAACATTTGTTAAATTTTCAAAATTTCGAGGTATGGGGGGCCTAATATAACTATTCAACTAAACACTTACCAAGTTTAAAGGAAATCGGTTAAAAAACTGTGTCCGAAACAGGGGAATAAAATACCATGTTTTGCATTAAAAGCCGTATGGTTAACATTGGCGACTGCGCAACAATGGGGTACTGGCCCTAAGGTGAAGCTGACTTAACTTCGCTCACTCGCCATCGGGCGGAATTATTCTCCTCCAAAGCACACATGTAACATGTTGGTTTATCACCACACTTGTCAGCCGATTTTGGTAAAATTTAATAGCCGCAAAACGTTTCCATAAGGATAAAATGGGAATTTAAAAAGGCTCTAGGGAAGAAACCGGATTTCCCCAGTCTTGTGGCCAACTCAGCTACACGTGGCTAAAACCCCCATATAAAAACACAAACTAAAAAACTCTAGGACACAAAACATTTTTTTACCTGCTTGTTGTAGAGTATCAGAATGAGATTCACATTTGCATTGATTTTCCATGGCCAGGTTGTTGGTCCAAGAAGCATCTGACAACTGCTAATGATATTATAATACTGAATGAACATTTATTAATATTGATTTCCTCATTAAACAGGGTCTCCACGGTAAGTATACCTGTACCCGTACCTACAAGATTTAAAAACTTTAAGTTGATGGGTGCATCACCAATAATTAAAACCCATGAAAATATCTTTAAAAACTGCTGTATTTTCCATTTAAACTACCTACTTGTAAATTTTTCGAGTTTTAAAATTTAAAATACCAAACTTCACCTTACATACTTTTTTACTCTACTGGAAATGTTTATTATTTCTTGTGTTTTGCACTTGTTTATTATTTTGTAAGTTTAAATAACCTTACTGGTTAAAGAGTTAACGATGGAGGTTTATATTCTTCCCAAAAGGATTGCATTGGAGAAAACTTTTACATCGGTAAGCCCAAAAATTCTTGCATTAAACAGAAAGAATCCTAAAATTAAATTGTCTTTTGAATCACATTTACTTTTGTAAATGTGAACAAGCAGGTAAAAACATTTTTTTACCTGCTTGTTGTAGAGTATCAGAATGAGATTCACATTTGCATTGATTTTCCATGGCCAGGTTGTTGGTCCAAGAAGCATCTGACAACTGCTAATGATATTATAATACTGAATGAACATTTATTAATATTGATTTCCTCATTAAACAGGGTCTCCACGGTAAGTATACCTGTACCCGTACCTACAAGATTTAAAAACTTTAAGTTGATGGGTGCATCACCAATAATTAAAACCCATGAAAATATCTTTAAAAACTGCTGTATTTTCCATTTAAACTACCTACTTGTAAATTTTTCGAGTTTTAAAATTTAAAATACCAAACTTCACCTTACATACTTTTTTACTCTACTGGAAATGTTTATTATTTCTTGTGTTTTGCACTTGTTTATTATTTTGTAAGTTTAAATAACCTTACTGGTTAAAGAGTTAACGATGGAGGTTTATATTCTTCCCAAAAGGATTGCATTGGAGAAAACTTTTACATCGGTAAGCCCAAAAATTCTTGCATTAAACAGAAAGAATCCTAAAATTAAATTGTCTTTTGAATCACATTTACTTTTGTAAATGTGAACAAGCAGGTAAAAACATTTTTTTACCTGCTTGTTGTAGAGTATCAGAATGAGATTCACATTTGCATTGATTTTCCATGGCCAGGTTGTTGGTCCAAGAAGCATCTGACAACTGCTAATGATATTATAATACTGAATGAACATTTATTAATATTGATTTCCTCATTAAACAGGGTCTCCACGGTAAGTATACCTGTACCCGTACCTACAAGATTTAAAAACTTTAAGTTGATGGGTGCATCACCAATAATTAAAACCCATGAAAATATCTTTAAAAACTGCTGTATTTTCCATTTAAACTACCTACTTGTAAATTTTTCGAGTTTTAAAATTTAAAATACCAAACTTCACCTTACATACTTTTTTACTCTACTGGAAATGTTTATTA
Organism: Neoaliturus tenellus; assembly: GCA_030545055.2. Lineage (NCBI taxonomy): Eukaryota > Metazoa > Arthropoda > Insecta > Hemiptera > Cicadellidae > Neoaliturus > Neoaliturus tenellus. The sequence goes on from CM061535.1 coordinate 129,476,374, forward strand.
TTTCTTGTGTTTTGCACTTGTTTATTATTTTGTAAGTTTAAATAACCTTACTGGTTAAAGAGTTAACGATGGAGGTTTATATTCTTCCCAAAAGGATTGCATTGGAGAAAACTTTTACATCGGTAAGCCCAAAAATTCTTGCATTAAACAGAAAGAATCCTAAAATTAAATTGTCTTTTGAATCACATTTACTTTTATTTTCATTCGTAAATCCTTGAAATCTCATATATTTTAGTCAAGCCTAATTTAAATATAAGACGACAATTTTCATTATTGTCACCTGTAAAAATTTTTGTAATTTACTATCGCCTTATACCGAGCTATTATCAAAGCATAAATGCAAAGGTATTTTATCGTATAAAAATATATTTTGTTTTTACGTTAATTTAAAATTTTATATATGCTTTTTGTGGCGGTGGTTCCAACTTTACACTCTAATAAAAAACGCGTAAATATTTTGTCACATCGACTTGATCAATAGGTGGCCGGTTTTTAAAGAGTAACAAATAAATAAAATACCGCCTTAAAGTAAAAACTGCATTATTTCTGGTTTAGAATCTTTGATTGAATTCAGAGCGTCATAGAGGGAACGGTGAAAAATGACCACAGCACCCTTGGCTGTAAATCATTATGAATTATATACTGATTGTTGAGTTCTCGTACAAGAGCCACTGATTAAGAGTGAATAAAATATCACGAGATGGTTACAAATCCAGATTAAATGTCTAGAACAGAGATTTCAGTAAGATTAAGAGCATTAAGCGTAGTATAGAAGTGTTCAGTATGGAGTTTTGTATGGTACCCTCCCATCACTTCAGAAATAAAATTGATAATTTTAATTATATTGGTTTTTACCCCTGAGCTGGTGTGACGGTAAGTTACCGTCGACTACAGCTCATTTATAGTTATTGGTCTACAACCAAAGATTTCTACAAACGACACCATAGGTTGTTGACCAACAACAGGATACATCTGTAGAGAAAGCTAACTTAAAACAATATAATTACAATTTTCAATTGTAATATATTAAATCGATTTATTTAAAACCGTTGCAATAATCACCAATAATGACATTACAAGGAACATCATAAAGAGGTGCATGATAAAACAAAATACGGTAATTATTTAGTTCAGTGTCGCCAGGCTCTAACTTTTTTCCTACCTAGATTAACTTTCCTTCTAAATGTTGTGTTTTGTAACAAACAAGTTAGAATCAGATCATGCAAACCAAATTTTATGAATAAAATGTGTTGGTTCAACATATATTGAGATTAGTTTGTGAAATGTGTGGAAAAGCACAAACATAATATTGTTTATAATATGCATTTTAGTCCTTGTAATTACAAAATAAATCCCATGAACTGTATACAACTGGCGTGTAAGATAAGTAGGCTGGTTATGCGATATAGTAAGGCCAGAAGCGGCCGCTGCTGTCTCAGCTCCCGGTGCGTTGTCTGGCCGGCCGGCCGATCAGCTGATGTACGTACTAGCAGCGTCGCGGCGCGCCGCCGCCGGCGCCGGCCAGTCTGTGCGTGAGCGGTGACTCATCAGTGGCGTTTTTCACTACGGTGCGGTCAGTGCAAAAACATTTACTACATTCCCACCTTGCCTAGTTCTTGTTTAAACGGAAATGTTGCGATTTCGATACCCGGGTCCATCATTTGTGGACAGAGATGTCCAATCTGTAACGGACCATGTGAGAAACCGGACCTGGTACTGAAGAACCTGACGTGGAAACAGAGTCTACTTCCACATCAGATGACGACGATTAAGATAATTTAGTAAGTAATTCGTTAAGCAATTTATTTTACTTTGTGGGGTTCTTTAATTTTCGCTGTTAAACTTAAAATAGTTAATCTTTAGTAAGGTTTGGTTATTTTATTTTAAGTTTGTTCTATCAAAACAAAAATGCTTTTGCAGACTTTTAAAACGCTTATATTTCATTGTAAAACAAGATTTAGAAGGTTTAATCAATGTAGGAAAAAGTTAGAGCCTGGCGATGCACAACTAAATAATTACCCAAAAGACAAACCAGTTGCATAAAGTTAGCTTTATGATACAGGTTCCAGACCAGTGAGAGATATGCATTTGATGATACTAATATTTGATATTTATATATCAAATATATTTCATATATTTTGATACTAATATGATATTTTGTTTTAGTTTGTCTTAATTCAAATTACGCAGTTCGCACATCAACTGATTGTTCCACCACGGTTAATGTTTTGGTTTGTTTATGTACCTAATATCAAAAGAGGTTTATCTGATGAGAATTATTTTTCACATCAACATATCTAGAATTTCAATTATCTCACTACATTTTATTTACTTTTACCGTTTTAGTGTTGTGTTATAGATTAATTGCACTCTTACGAATAGAATGTCCCATTAAGTTTGAAATTGCTTGCTATAACCTCCCTATAAACATTTTGAATGTCGATATGATAAAATGGCATCGGGTAATTCCACTTTTTGGATAATTGACAGCCTAACTTGTGAATGTACGACATGGTTATTACTTTATTTAAACGTACTCTACTAAATTTAAGTTAGTAGTGGAAAAAGTAGTTGATGTAACGATGCAACTAATCCATTCTGCATTTTTAGCGAATTTCCCTATCGGGAATACGCTATTACGGTAGTAGCCATGGTAAGACCTAAGCCCGGGACCACTTTCCTTTTTTATTTTGAGGTCCCCAGAAGCCAAAAACACCATTCGTTCATTTTCATATATATGTATATATCTATCTATCTATCTATCTATGTGTCCATGGTACTGATAACTTTTGAAGGGGACCTCCGATTTTGATGAAATTTGGTATGGAGGTGTAAGACCAGGTCTATTTTCATGAGTTCGCGAACCAGCATTGTCTGGTTATGGGAACGGGGTTTTATGGAGTTTCAAAGGGGTCAAAAATGGGTTTTTGGCATTTTTGGACCTCAATTTTTTAAATTCGTCAATTTTAACTGAAACCGTTTAAAAGAGCTTAAAAAACAAACAATTTTGTATTTTGAATTTTTATCATATCATAACTGGTTACGGGACAAATCCAAAAATGTGTTTTCCATGTTATTCTTATGGGAAATCAAGAAAACCCTATATCTTGCTTATTTATTGACATAACTTAATCAAATTTGGTACGGTATCTATATAAGGTTTAACTTGTACTTGCTTACAAAACCCATATGGCGGCAAACCTACATACTCACCCCCATGGGGTTTATGGGGAAAATAAAAAATTGCCAGAGTTTGATACAATTTTGTGTTTACTTTCACCGATCATTGATTAACTTAGATTTTCTAACAACACCCAATGGCAGAAAACCTACATACTCCATCCTATGGTGTTTTTATGGGAAAAGAAAATAATCTGAAATTCCATTGGAAATTCGCTGAGTTCGCAGGTCTGCTGCGACGGGGGTATTTGAGAAGAGTACAACACTTGCTTCGCTCGATAGTATTCCATACATCTCACTTGGTAGGCCTACTTGTTCATAATACATAGTCGTTGGATAAACTACCATATAAAACACAATTCATTGTTCACGCCGAGGAATGAGAGATAGTTCTCTAATACTAAACTATCGTATAGGCCAAATGCAAACAAAAAATATATATTCTAAGTCATATAATTTGTCTGAGGTCATTTTCATTCTGTTAATCATTGAGATGGAAAATGAGAAAGGATTTTATATTCCTCCTGGCAATATTTTTAAGTAATCCAATTACCTTTAGCTCGGCATTCAATATGTTAAAGGTAAATTATAGTACATTATACTTCATAATAAATATATTTATACTAGTAAACGACAGTAGCACATTTTTCAAAACATTTTTTTCTGAATGTGGTAGTAAAATATTACTCCTTTTTACATTTTATTACTCTTTAGAAGGAGATAATAAAATTTAAAATGTTTGTTCTTTAACTAAAAACCACAGTGAAAATAATTTTTATGTTATGATATGCCTATTTATTTAAATCACAGTAAAATCATACTCACTCGTTGGCTATATGTGTTTACATAAAATACTATTTAATATTTTATACTTTTTATTACCACGTTTATTAACTGATCTTTTAATAAAAAAGCACAAATATCGTTATTTAATATTTTGGATTCGTAAATAAGAATTAAAACGGACGAGAAGGGTTTTAATTGTTCAAAAAGTACAAAGAGAGCAAATAAATTTAATCTCGTCAGCTTTCAACCCCATGAGATAGAAGCCATTATTTTTGGGACAAAAGGAAGATGAGAGATAGTGAATTAATCACGGATCCTGACTGTCTTTTATTTATTTCAACTGATCCATTTCTAAACATTGTGGACATATACATAAATCACTTAATTTTGTATAATTAGTGTTTTTAAACTTGCTGACTATCATTTCATTGTAGTAAGGTTACTTTAAACATTAATTTATCCATTTTTCTATACAATTAAGTAATTTAGAGACATAAACAGATGATATAAACAGATGTTTTGAAAATAATGTCATTAAAATGTTACACAGATCACATCAAACATCTGTGAAGTAAACATAAGATTAATATAGAAATCAAATTATGAGGGTTATAGTTATTTACATGAATTCTTTATACTGTCTTCATAAATCCATTAAATAAAAAGTTTGGGACTAAGATTATGAAGTTTTAGTAACTTCCATAAACCTTGTAAAAGTACTGTTTTAGACAATTCTGATATGTATAAATATAAAAGGAAAAATCCTAATTCATTTATCACTAACCCTCCAACCCCCCATTATGATAGTTTGTTCAAAGTTTATGCCTACTATTTTTAAACTTTGGGCCCAAAATAGGAAAAGATTGGGTCTGTTGTTGGACAAGTTTGTTGAGGTCTAGATGTTAGTTGTTATTGATGCATCAGCCATTAAGGACCATTAAAGGCATTGGTATTTAGATACCGTTCATGAAGTTATCTGACCCTAAACCAGTCCAACAATTACATTAATCTTAATTTGTCAGCAAATTAAAAATTTGTGAGCAGACTGCAGATTGCTAATTCGGTAAAACTTGAAAATATTGTGCATAAAATAAAATTTCGTTTCAGCATAAATCACAGTATTTCCACTGAGCTGGTGAATATTCAGTGATTTGACTTATACCAAAGATGAGAGTTTATTGAACGTACGGTTCCAGCAGGTTTTTAAATTTTGTCTTTCGTGGTACTTATAGTAAAATTAATTGAGTAATTAAAAATGAATTTTGAGTGGACGCGATTGAGTATAGGCCATTTCGTACCTGGTTGATAGAAAGCAGGACATCAATTGTAAATTGAGTTATAACCTGCTCTTAAGAGGAATGTGCCTAGTGGCTGTTTACGCATAGCCTAATACTGTTTAATCTGTTTGCATCTGACTTCCTTTCTCGTGGACATAGTTGAGTTTCACCGTGGACGAATGACTGCTGTCTATATTGTTTTATTCTGATATATTAAGGGATGCCATTTTTCAGCTTCGTACCTTGTTCAAATTCTTATATGGTCTAGGAATGGCTTCAAAATTATTGTTGGAATATGCTATTTGCTATATTTAGCACCACAGGACCACATAAAAACCCTAAGAGATTGTAGAATTGATGTCACTTGTGGAGAGTGCAACCAGAAAGGTCAAAACCCTTGGCCTCGTCTTAAATTGAGACCAGATTAGACCCACGTACTCACCAACCATCATGCCACTGCCAGTTTGAGGGATCTGTATCGCTTGAGGAGCTTGTTGCCAACCAGGGGCCCAATTTTTTAATCAGTGAGTATTGAGTTGGTGAGTTGGCTTATTAGCCAAATATTTTCATCCACCCTTATAGGTAAATGAGATTTAATGTAATTGTTATGGTCTTTTGAAACAAGACTTGCTCAAATAATAATAAATATGTTTCATCTGTATTTCAAGGGATACTTTTCTTCACTATTGTTGCATATATGTATACAAATGTATTTTGTGCAGAAAATCTCACCAACTCACCCGTTTTCACTCACCTAACAATTCGGTGGTGAGTGGTTTTGGTGAGATAATCTTACATGAGGTTGAAAATTCTTCTTCTTCATCTCGATATCGACATAAAATGATTATATTTCTCAATAACAACTTTCATACTTTTCAAATAATCTAGGTTATGTTTACTTTACTAAATAGCCAAAAATGTATATATATACTTACGATATTTAACTAGACATTTAATATGAGATCAGGTTTAAATTATGTTCCAAATATAACAAACAAGTCTTTTAGGATCTTTAAATTAATAGAACAGGCAATATTTAATGATGTTATTGTTTTGACGGTTGAAACCGGATGCTATCACAAACTTCAATCTTTCCATCTCGAGCTAGTCGGTAAGAAGCAAACTGGAGAGATGCAACTCACTACTCACTCGACTAAAAAATTGGGTCTCAGTCCCAGAACATTTAAAACTGCAACATACGTAGTAACATTGTCTTAAGTGCTATCATATTTTTATAACCAGTGACCTACATGAAAACAGCATAACAATTCATCATGCACAAAACGTTTAAAAACTACATGACTAAACCTTGAAGATTGTGGTTATCGAGAACAAAATACTCCGTGTCGGAACCTCGTGATGCTGTTTTCTTCTAACGCATTGATGATTTCTGTAATTTAATAACCAACATCATAACACGACATGAAGTTCTTGCTCTCAGGGAGTCCCAATAATTGAGTGAGAGGCTCCGAATCCGTTATTTTCACTTGAGTCCTGTTGTTCACAAACATCTATCTCAAATTCAAATTCAAATTCAAATTATTTTATTTCCAATCAAATTACTACAATAATACATAAAATAAATACATGGAAATTAGTCCCCACATAGGACGTCCTGTGTGTGGGGACGAGCCGTTGTTCCGTAACAAAATAGCTTAAAACTAATTACAACAAGAGGAAAACATTTAAATATAATCTTGCGAGGGGAATTAATTATAATTATAGAAACTGAAGTACCGGTAACAATTCTTGGAAAAAATAAATTATAAGTAAAACTGAGCTACATATGTATAGTATAACTTAAAGTATCTTAAAGATAGAACATCTGCAAAAAGAAGAAAAGAAAACTATTTCCAGAATGCTATTTAAATATCTAAGGAAAACAGGATAAACACATCTATGGCAGGAATGTCGGAACATAACTCCATATAATACATAATAGAAGTAAAGATTGAACTAAAGCAATCTACTTGGCATCCCACGTCAGATTTTTAAAAATTGATTTATTTATAGGCCTAAACAAAAGTAAAAGGTTGTTTTGTATTCATGTCTGTTATGACTTTCATGGTAAATAATATTGTTATATCCCTATATTTTCCACTTTTTTCTGAACTCAGGGTCACATTGCCACTGGTGAATTTCTCTTATTCTTATGGGTAGGCCTACTGGTTTCATGAGCTATTTATTTACTTGAACAGATTTTTTTACTTGATATAATAACAAAGAAAATGTGACAGAATGTAGCGGTAATTTGAGTAGAGCAATCGAACTCAACCGGAGGGCGAGTGAACAAAGGGAACAAGGTACTTCAACAGGGAAATGAATGTAGACTAGGGAGTGATGTAATCTTGTATAGGAGGGAGTTAAATAAACAAGTTATTTCTAGTTTATTTTACTCGTGTACTTCACTCATCTAACTACTTCTTTGGGACTCGTTAAAGGTTTAAATTGCACATAAACACACACAAACCACGTAAAATCGGCACGTAGATAACAACCTACGTTTCACGGGACTGGAATGTAGGCCATAACCAATTAATTTTCCCGCACGCTGACTGAATCACGAATGACACTGACATTGTCAAACGAAACAGTCGGCCTTAGGGACGATTTTTGAGGGTAGACTTTTGTTAGAGTTATGGAACACATAAGGAAGGTCATAGTCATAGTAAAATACACCGTGGAATCGGATCATTTAAGTGAGACGCCAGTAAAATTTAATTAAAGAGCCTGACTAAAGTGGAGAAATAGCAGAGTCAATGTTCATGGCAGTTGAAAATGACTTATCTCTCTTCGATCAGTAGATATACTCCCTGTTTACCACAGTACTTTTGAAAAAGAACTGAAACTGATAATAGAAAAAGTCCAAAAGGTGGATGGCTTATCTGAGTTGTATAGTACCATCTCCCCCGCACCCTCCCAGACGGATCAAAGGTTTAGACATTGTCAGCCGCGGTTAGACGTACATCCATAAAAGATTTAACAAGTTGGTAAGCCCTGAATGGGGACCTATTTGTTTCTGGTGTATCGAAACGTGGGCCATTAATTTCAGGACACGGTTACATTACGTTTGCGGTTTGAGTGTTTTTATGAGCAATTTTAACCTTTTATTAGTCCCTCGGACAAACATATAAGGCGAGTGAAGAACACAAAGTAACATAAACTGAAAATACCCCCTTCACAGCAGACATGCGGATTCAGCAAATTTCCAATGGAATTTGATATTATTTGTTTTCCCCATAAACACCATAGGGGCCGTCCATAAATTAAGTCATCTGAAAATAGTGGGGGGGGGGGTCCAGATTGAAAATGACAGTAAGGTGATGTGGAAGGGGGGGGGTTGCCTTTGATATGACGTCATTTAAAAATTTATGTTTTATGTCAAATTTTGATAGTAAAACAGTGGAAAAAATTCGTACACAATTCAACTATTATAAAATAATTATCTAAGGAAATACATAGACCATTTTTAGGCGTTGTTTTATGGTTTATTATAGTTTAGGGTGGGGTGAATGACCTTGGCGATGACGTAATTTATGGACGGCCCCATAGGGATGAGTATAGAGGTATGCTGCCATGGATTGTTGTTAGAAAATGTAGGATAATCCGTAATTAGTGAAGGTAAATATCAAATTGTACCAATATTTGGCTTTTAAATTTCCCTATCATGGTTATCAGTATGTAGGTTTGCAGCCATGGGGTGTTGTAAGCAAATATAAGTTAAACGTTGTGTAGTGAAGGTACATACCAAATTTCTTCAAGTGACCTATCTCGCCCTAATGATATTATTGATAGCAATTTAAGTCTTTTTATGTATATACCCCAATGGCATTTTTAATGGTTTGACGGGGAACGGTCTAAACCCCTGTCTTGTTACTATTTAACATCGACCAATTTTTAAAAAGCATCATAAATTAATAGCCCAATGACAAATTGCAGATCGGACCGGAATCGAAATTTTAAAAAACTATTAACTTTTCTCAGGATCGAAATGGCAACCTTTGGATTTAAAGGCAAGAACTATAACCACTCAGCTACCCAGTCTGTCTTTTTTATATTCCATTGCATAGAACTGTTAATATTGACTAGTAAACGGGATAAATTCAACCAAAGAACAAAAGAACAAATCACTAAAGAACAATCGGCCACCAACAAGAAAAATAAGAAAAACAAAACAATGATTTTTTCTTGGTTTTTATTATTTTCCAACCGCTGGAAATAATAATCTCACTATTTACGATTCTACAGACAAAATTAATTTCAAACAGAAAAAAAATACTTTTTATGAAATAAAACTGTTTTCATAAAGTGCTCTAGACATTGAAAAGAGACTACTGTGGTAAATGTATTTTCGGAGTAAGTAAGAAAGAATATTTTACCTTTAATAAACATTTTCTTGAAAACAGTGAACTCTGTTTCCAGAAAAATACTTAGAAGAATATAAAAGTTCAAGAGAGCGAAGCCGTTTGAGCTTAAGTCAATAAAAGGTTGACACAGGGCTATGAAAGGTAGCAGCCATGCGCCACGACAAATCATTCTCTTTAATCGGCTCAAGCGGAAAAATAACACTTTCTTGCCACGAACCAATTCTACTTAATTTTCCCACTCTTTACTCGTTATTTAACCATTAATGACGATTGATTTTTTTAATAAATTGAAAAGGAATGTAATCATTTTGTAGCTTTTAACTACTTATATCATATTGTGTTTAATTTTGAGATATTTTGAACTCAGTTCATTATTTCAGCATGTATTTCAGTCGATGTCGAAGGTTTTCTCCCATCATCGAACATGTCTATATTTAACTGTCAACGTCCAGTCATATCGTAACCCACTTGACGTTAGTGTCTTCTTAAACACACTCCCCCTTCTTTCAAGTATAGCTATAATACCTTTATACCAACTGACCTTAAAAATAAAAAAACTTTCATAATAAGAATTCAATCTTGAAAAAATTCAGAATGTTATGGTTGTTTTATGCTTAAATGGCATTTTAATCTTAAATTGAAATTGAATTAACTAATAATTGAGAGATAAAAAATAGAGAATTGACTTTAACATCTCAGATGCTTATATGCTTATTATTTAAAGTCCGCTAGTTATTTTAATTTATCAACAATATTGAAATAAAAAGATTGTTATGAACATTACTCACTCTACACACCTTATGGGTGGATTACTTTAAAGTTCAAGTTGACGATTTAAGAATTGTATCATGGTTTATTTAGACTCCTTTATTTCGGTTTGTGACACAAAACATGCAGATTCTTCAAACAAGTAACAAAAAACAACACTACACTACACTACTCTACCCTACTCTAGACTACAACTCGAAAGCTACTACCATTCAAAAATATGAACCATTTAATAGTGAAAATTTCAATAAACAAAACTATTTAATTATAAAATAATTACAATTACAATATAGGGAGGTACATAAAACATTCCAACAAGAAAAGCAACTACAGTGCTTAGGATAATAGGAGTACTTTGAATGAGTATACATACATTCTAGTACTCTAGGCGAATCTCTGAGTATACTTTATAATGGTTAACGAAGCTTTGTAAAGTACTGTAAGAATTCTGATACAAGTCTGTAATATTGTATGTTAAGGTACATTATGGCTTAGAAGACATGTTTCTTTAAACTAGATTCAAGTGAAGAGTCATCTTCACCCCTGGGCCAGTAGCCCATTGTTGCGCCGTCGGCAATGTTAACCATACGACTTTTAATGCAAAACATGGTATTTTATTTCCCTGTTTCGGACGCCGTTTTTCAAATTATTTTCTTTGAACTTGGGAAGGGTTTAGTTGAATACATATTTTAGGCCCCTCATACCTCGAAATTTTGAAAATTTAACAAATAGTACGAAGGAAAATCGAGTTACTTTGCAACGTCACAGAGAGTAATATTTGTTAAATCTTCAAAATTTCGAGGCATGAGAGGCCTAATATATCTATTCAACTAAACACTTATCAATTTTAAAGAAAACGTTTGAAAGACTGTGTCCGAAACAAGGGAATAAAATAACATGTTTTGCATTAAAAGCCGTATGGTTAACATTGCCGACTGCGCAACAATGGGCTACTGGCCCAGGGGTGATGATGACTCTTAAACATGACTATTTTTAGCAATGAATATCATGGTTCAAACATAAAACTTTATATCATTTTATACATGAAAGTAGAACATTTTACTCACATTACTTATACATTAACTTTTTTTTATTCATTTCCAAATGAAAACCACATTACAAAGACGAACATGCAGTAGAGAAAAAACATGTAACTATTGTACGATGTTTGTAACGTTTCAGATATACACTAAAGCGAAACTAATGCAAACCAGATAATGATATGAAAACCAGAGTGAAACAAATAATGCAGAACTTTCAACAAACAACTCTATACTACACTAAAGTGGGTGATTATCCAAAACAGCAAATACTAATCAATGAACATTCCAATAAAGAAATTGAGAATTACAAAAGAATAACAATTATAATGTTGGTATGGATATAAATATTACAACAGTAAGAAAGGTTAACACAGTGACAAGGAATAACAAGATTACTCATAGTTCTTTGGATACATAGGTGTATAGCTAGGAATATTGTAGGGATATTGTGAAAGTGTAAGGCTTTTAGCATATTTTTATTAAAATACAAAAAGAAGATTTGAAATTCTACTTTGATTCTAAAACAGTATATGGTTTTACAAAATACATACTACATACTACACCGTAATAGCTAAGAAAGACTACAAATTAATGTTTTAGAAAAGTAAGATCTGGATCACACGTTTTTAGGTGATGATTTGCAATACGAAATTCTATTCATCTATGAGTCAAAAAGTTTTTAACTAAAGTAAATGCTCAAAGTTCTATGCGAAAGTTTAAAACTGGAAATCGTGTGTTCTTTTTAAAGGACAGGGATGGAATGACATAAATATGAAATGCATAATAATTATTACCAATAAGGAAATAATCATAAATGATTAATTAAATTTAAGTAATAATTAATTTATTTTATAATTTTATTTTAATCATTAATTAATTAAAAGAATAAATTTATAGCTTATTATTTATTCAATTATTCATGGTGGGTTTCTAGGAAAGTCAGTAAGACTTTTTAGTGTTTTAATATTAAACCACACAATATATTAAATTTATAATTGCTAATTGTAAACTCAACAGTGTTTATTTATCTTTATGACAGTGAAAACTCTTATGGTGATGGCATTTAATTTGTTATAAATATTCAATATGACCAAAAATTATACTTTTCTTGGCTAAATATGAGTAAACCTATAACAAATATTTTAAGTTAAATGTAAAACTTTAATTTTTATTGGGAATATATTTTTGTTATATATGTTACATTAGAACAAAACCAAAGTTGGCTTTTCTCTTAGGACTGAAATTAAGAGAGTATATATCCTGTAATGCATTCAGTTTACTCCACTTCTTTATTAATGTATTTCTTTTACTGTACTTCCTTATTAAAAAAAAAACTTTAAGTTATATAATTCAAGAGTAGACACAAACAAAATGCTATCAGAGGATTTTCTTAGTATCTTATGTACTATATAACAGTTCCTATCAAATGGTACTTTAGTCATAAGAAAAGGTGGCAAAATTATTGCATTTCTTTTACTCTACTTTCAAGTTGGTGAACTCAGTGTCCCCAAGTAATCCTAAATTATCCTACAAGAAGAATCTAGGAACAATAATGTTATTTCATATCACACAAAGTATAACATGTTACAAAACTAAAAGTATTATATAAATAGACATTATTACATAGATAGACATCAAGTAACCTAATAACCTTAGGCCTCGATTATTGTCACAGTTTTTAAAACCTTGGAAATCGAATATTCTGATGGAAGTTGATAACTTGATCATTCGAATTGTATTTTTAGTTATTTAATATAGTGACATTCTACTAGAACAAACTTCATCAAATTAGCAATTTAGTGACATTCATCATAATGAAAAAACCGAATATGATGTTCACTACGGTGCATCATACACAGAAAAAGTATAGAAATAATGCAATCAATTCCAACTAATGCGATACCGGTATTAAATTCGAGCAAATAAAAATGCACAACAACAACATTTTACTACACTACACTTCAATTAATTGGTTGTCTTTACAAATCACAGCACGCATTTATTGATGAACATTCAGTACAAAAATAAATAAAAGTTAGTTATAAAACATATGTAATATTGTTATTTTACAGTTATGAATTACACTCCAAAAAAGGCAACAAGAGTTACCGAGGGTACATGAATTGTATTACTCTCAGTTTAGCTCTGAGTATTCATGCAAGTCCAGCTGTAAGTATACATATCCTGTATTGCTTCAAATGCAATTATGAGCAGAGTCGTTGTTTAAGGGTAGCTCTGAGTATACTTGCCCAGTAGTGCTCGAGAAGTACCTCTGAGTATGCATTCTGTTAAATGCTCTATGCGAAACTGAGTATACACGCCCAGTGGTAATCTATGACTAGCTCTAAGTAAACATGCCTTGTAGTTATGTAAGCGTAGCTACACATACCTTAAAATGCTTTAAGTGTAGCTCTGAGTAAGCATGCCTTGTAGTTATTTAAGAGTAGCTCTGAGTAAAAATGCTTTTTTTGTGTAAGTGTAGCTTTGAGTAAGTATGCCTTTTAGTTATGTAAGTGTAGCTCTGATTAAGCATGCCTTTTAGTTAATTAAGTGTATCTCTTAGTATAAATGCCCATTAAAGATCTAGGTTAAGCTCTAAGTAAGCATGCCTTGTAGTAATGTATGTGTAGCTATGAATATACATGCCCTGTAATTCTGTAAGTGTAGCTCTGAGTAAGCATGCCTTTTTGTTTTGTAATTTGAGCTCTGAGTAAGTATGCATTTTAGTTATGTAAGTTTAGCTCTGAGTATACATGCCCTATAATGCTCAAAGTGTAGTTCAGAGTATAAATGCACTGTAGTGCTCTAAGTGTCTTTCTGAGTATACAGTACAATACATGATGTAAGTTTTTCTAATCTTAGATCTGAATATACATTCACAGTAAAGCTCTAAGAGTATAGTTCAGTATGTTAAATTTGCGTACGTTTGAGTATAAGAGGGTAGTATTTGATTTACTACTCTTAGTATACTTGCATATAGTGTAACGATAAGTAATAATCGGAGTATAACAGCCTTTTAGTTCTCTCAGAGTAGCTATGAGCATTTATGCCATGTAGTGCTCTAAGTGTAGCTCTGAGTATACATGCACTATAGCTCTCCAAGTTAAGATTTCAGTATAAATACCCTGTAGTGCTCCAGGTGTAGCTATGAGTATAGTATACGTGCTCTCTAGTGTTTTAAATGTATCTCAGAGTAAACATTCAATGGAGGATAATATCTATAAGAATGACTATCTATGGGGTGTAACTATAAGTATAAATCTCATTTATAGCTTCAAGTACAGCTCTGAGTAGTAAAACAATAATAACATCAAGAGTATGCGTATGCTTTAAAGCTCCATGTGTATGTCTGAGTATACATGCCCTAAAATGCTCTATGTGTAGCTCTGAGTATACATGCTATTAAATGCTCAAGGTGTAGCTCTGAGTATACATGTCCTTAAATGCTCTAGGTGTATCTCTGGGTATACATGCCCTTAAATGCTCTAAGTGTAGCTCTGAGTATACATGCCCTTAAATCCTCTATGTGTAGCTCTGAGTATACATGCTATTAAATGCTCAAGGTTTAGCTCTGAGTATACATGTCCTTAAATGCTCTAGGTGTATCTCTGGGTATACATGTCCTTAAAGCTCTAGGTGTAGCTCTGAGTATACATCCCGGCCTGGCGAGTTGGCGAACGCATGGCCCGGCTCTTTGGAGTCGCAATAGCCCAAACCCTTTCCCCCATAAGGAGTTAGGGCTGTATTTTAGCCAATTTCAAGGGACGCTGGATGTGTTTGTACCATCAACCATTGATTGTTGATGGCTTGGCTGGCATCCCGGGTTCTGCCCTTCCGTGCACAGAAAAAACCCAAAAAACCCAAAAACCCAAAAAATCATAAAACAAAAAACAAACAAAAAAACACAAAACTCTGTGCACGGAGTCCCGACCTTCATTGTCAGAACGTGCCTGCCTGCCCCTGGCAATGATTGAACAAATGGGTCAAGCAAGTGGAGGCCTGTCGAAAAGAGGCAGCTTGCGAAGGGTCTTTGAAAAACACGGAGGCGGACTGGGGACTAGGGTACGGCATGGCTTGTCCATGTCAAATGACCCCAATTCGAGCTGGAGCAAAGCGGACCAGCCCTCCCTCTTCACTCTGGTCGGGGTGCTGAGGGACGCTTAGTGGGGAACCTTCGCAGGTCAACTCCGGACCAAAGCTTGCAGGCAGCCATTGGTGTGAAATTGACATCAGTGGGTGACCGCCGTTAGTAAGCAGCCCCGCCACGCTGAACGCGGTGTTCAAAATTGCCTGAAACCGGCTCATGAACCATGGGCATAAGCTAGTGCCTGCGAATGTACTAGGTGGGCACTGGGTGTCCGAGGAGGTTTGGCCTGATTAGAGTAAAGTAGGGCCTCGGTAGGTGGAAGGCGCTGGAGCAATTAACAAGATGCTCCCATGAACCGGGGATCCAAAAACCCCAATACACCATTGATATGAATTCAAGTTCCAGGTTGGAACTGCTCTCTTGATTGTTTGAGAAATATTTTCTTTTGTCTGATTTCCTTGACGACACTGGAAAAATCAAAAATTAAAACGGACGAAACCGGGATTAGAATGTCTGCGGAAGAAACAAGACAAGCTGCGGAGGAGCTCGAAAGGACAATGATGCAGAGCTCAAGCAGAATAGGGGAACAAAATACAGAGATTGGAGGTACTCAAACCCCCTTTTCTTTGAGCAGTCGTGAGGTTTCGGAATCAGGGACGGATAACTCCAAAACGAAGAGAAAGGAAAGAAGCCCAGACAAGAAGAGGAGCCACTTCAAGAAGAGTAAGACAGATGACAATACCGACGAGGACGCTGATGCTGAAGAAAGGAAAACAGGAGACCCCCTTCAAAACCTGGAAGACCTCCTAGAGAAAATGAAAAACTGGTGGCTCCAGCCTACGATCGTGAAGATGGTAACCAAGCCACAAACAGCAAAATTTGCCGCCTACATGAACAAAATGCAGGAAGGGATCATAAAAGCCAAAAGGAGCGCGTAAGGATGGAGACAATAAATGTAGAGAGGAAGGATATAATGGAGATCGTCACTAGGACAGTTCGGTTTGAAATAGAAAAGGCCACAATCCCGGAAACGACCAAAACAGTCAGTTACTCTACTGCAGTGAGGAAAGAGATAACACACGTTCCCAAAGTAACAGGTATGAAAGGTCTGATTGTACAAGCACCCAAACAAGTAATTGTTAGACACGCCACTATGGAAAGTAAAGAAGTTAGCAAGACACTAAAGAGTTTAGTGAAACCATCGGAGATCGGAATGAAGGTGCAAAGGCTTGGACCAATTAGGAATGGAGTTGTCGTCGAAGCAGAAAACGAAGAAGGGGCAGAGAATTTGATGAGGCAAGAATCTCTTAGGAATGCGGGATTGAAAGTCGAGAGACCAACTAAAAAGAAGCCCTTCATAATGATATATGATATCAGCTCCACCTTAAATGATGAAGAATTAAAAGAGGAAGTATTTGCGAAAAACATGACTGAAAGCCAGATCGATGAGGAGCATTTCAGACAGGAATTTGAGATACGACATAGATACAAAGATGTGAGGTCATCAGGAAAGAAATGTCACGTCGTCGTGGAATGTTCGGTTGGGATTAGGAACTTTCTTCGAGGAAGGGAAAGAGTTTTCGTTGAGTGGCAAAGTTGTCGCGTTAAAGACTACGTAGATGTTGCCAGGTGTTATAAGTGCCAAAAGTTTGGTCATGTAGCGAAACACTGCAAAAGTGAGAAACCGTGTTGTTCCCACTGCGCCGAGGAACACGAGTATAAGGATTGTCCTGCTAAGAACCAAAGGGAAAAAGTGCGATGTGCCAACTGCGCAAGAGACAAGATGGACAGTAAACACGGTGTAGGGTTCAAGAAGTGCCCAGCCTACGAGAAGGCGGTGAAGAGACTGAATAACATGATTGACTATGGAGGATAGAGAGTAAAAGGAAACAGGAAAGGAATTATTAGGAATCAGATGTAAGAAGGAATAGAAGAAATCCCTATGATCCAGATGTCAATTGACATTTGGTGAGGGTGAGAGGTGTGTTGGGAGAGCAAGAATTGCTCTGATAAGAAACGAAATGTTGAGGATTGTGATATGAAACAAGACTGGATCAGGAATGCGGCCCGGTGAATAAGTCTCCGACTTAAACCGGGGGTGGTGGAGGGACCGCGGGCTTCGGCAAATCACCTCTGAGTATACATGCCCTTAAATGCTCTAAGTGTAACTCTGAGTATACATGCCCTTAAATGCTCTAGATGTAGCTCTAAATATACATTCCCTTAAATGCTCTAAGTGTAGCTCTGAGTATACATGCCCTTAAATGCTCTAGGTGTAGCTCTGAGTATACATTCCCTTAAATGCTCTAAGTGTAGCTCTGAGTATACATGCCCTTAAATGCTCTAGGTGTAGCTCTGAATATACATTCCCTTAAATGCTCTAAGTGTAGCTCTGAGTATACATGCCCTTAAATGCTCTAGATGTAGCTCTGAATATACATTCCCTTAAATGCTCTAAGTGTAGCTCTGAGTATACATGCCCTTAAATGCTCTAGATGTAGCTCTGAATATACATTCCCTTAAATGCTCTAAGTGTAGCTCTGAGTATACATGCCCTTAAATGCTCTAGGTGTAGCTCTGAGTATACATACTAAGTAGTGCTCCAAGAATATCTATGAGTATAGTTCTCTGTTGAGCTCTTAGTTTAATCCGAGTTTACATGAACAGTAGTGATCTAAGTGTATTTCTTAGTGTACACGCTTTATAGTGGTCTATGTATTGATCTGAATATACGTACCCTGAAGTTCTCTAGTTGTCAGTTGTCCCTGGCTCCGATATAAGTTGTCAGTATACATACAAATGTATACAGAGTTTCATGTGTAGCTATGGGTATAGTTTACATGCTATGTAGCACCCTAAGTGTATTTCCAAGTTAACATGCAAAGGAGGGTAAAATGTGTACCTGTAAGTATAAATATCCTCTATAGCCTTAAGAACAGCTCTAAATACATATGATATGTAATTCTTTAAGGGTGGCTATAAGTATACCTACCGTACTGTGAAGGACTCTTATTGTAACTTTGGTAGCAAATTTCTCTTTCTTATACATAAAAATAAAACCTTTCAACTGGAGTCCTTATCAGTCACTATATGTATCCACTTCTAATAATAGCCACTTTACTGATGAAAACATGCAGTGTTGAAAAAAATATAACTACAATGCGGTGGTTTTTATGGATAAAAACGTTCACTAATAAGCAAGAAATCAATACATTTAAATATATAATATCACCAAAACTTGAATGAAATTAATAATTCAGTTCAAATAACTAACATTCATCAAACATCACACTACTTGAGATCATAATTTGATGGTTATCTTTTAAAAACATGAAACTATAAATTATAAATATTTTTATTAATAAATTCTGAGAGTTGTAAAGTAAGATATTGGGATAGACATCAATACATTCCAACAGGGAAAGCAACTGGATAAACACTAATGGGAACATTGTTCAAAAACATCTCGTACTTGCTCTGAAGTGCTCTATATCGGTAGTTAGAGGATAAATATCTAGGTTTTAAAGCTTTAGCGGATTTTAAGTCAATGATAAACAGATTATTTAACAAATTAATTTTGTTTCTGTGAACAGTATACAGTTATACAACTTTAAAACACTCTACATTAGATTATAAATGAATAAGGCTAGGCTCAAAGTAAAAATCTATGAATGAATTGTTTAGAAAAATATTGCCCCTAAAATACAATTTCCGCTTGGACGTGCCTTTTCAATAAGAAAATTTTCTTACGAAGAGCTCCACGCTTTTTTCATTGTTAACGCAGTACTCCACAATATAAGAGTATAAATCTTGCTAAATTGTATTATCAAACCCAAAAATCTAACGATATTTGAGTATGATAGAAAACATCATGTACTCATATTAAATATAAAAATTAGTTGGATGTAAGATTTATATTTTGCCTTTCCTTATAAAACTAGAAAGTATGCTATTTGATCATGTTACACTAGAAGTAAAATTGGTATTTTACTAAAATGCTGACAGCAAAATCCATGTGACTTCACGAGAGTTGTGAACCAAATCAATAATAAGTGTAAAATCTATAATAAGTGTAAACGACCGTTATTTTTTAATACAATAATATTAGGAATGTATGATTAAATGTACAAGGCCTAAATCTTTGTCCAATAGAAGTTTTTCAGGTTAAACTGATAAAGTTAAAAAAAAGTAGTTGGGTAAGAGGACACAAATGTTGCTAGCCATTTTATAAGTGATGGTTACGTTTACAGTACGTGCGCCACATATTATTTTCACTCAACTAACTGAACTTAGACCCTATTAGCCATGACTGAGGGAGAGTTACTAGGTTACAAGCTAACTTGAGTATCTGAGTTAAAATCAAAAAAATTAATTAATTATAATTCATATGGGTTTTAAGTTTAGGTCTTCTTAGATATATAGTTATTTAGTTTTTTAAAGTTTTACTATAGTTCCCCAGTTAAAGCATTTTTTAAAATTATTCATATAACTTTTATAAAAATTTATGATACTTAACCGACAAAAGAGTTTTTTTTTTTCATTATATGTGATTAAAATAGACTATTATCTAAACCAAAAAAATTTTCAAGATACTATACTAAATTTAAAGCAAGGAAAAAGATCAAGCGTCGGATTTAAAATGTTTTAACTTTGAATTTTAAATCGGTTTTAGTTAGAGGAACTACCCTAAGCCAAATAACTTCACTCTCTTTATTATTAGTTACAAACATTGCAGTGTTTTAATCCAAAAATATATATATTATGCTATTACGCAAAGTTATTAAATAGGAAAATATGGTAAACGAATCGGAAATTAAATGTCTTTTAAAAGTTTTCTATGCGCACAAACATTTTGGCTTTCCTCAGAAAGTTCCGAATGAGAAACATGCAAAGAACAGGGTGATGGCTCACTGGCGTTAGAAAAAAAACTTATATACAGCATATCAGATTAAGATATATTATATTTTGTATTAAACGTAATAATTATAAAATGCCGTAAATCCTATCTTAAAATAATGTTTGGGCCTTAAACAGCAGCAGTCCAAAAATAGTTATTTCAAGATAATTATTCAAACTTTAAAGTGCAATAGTTTCCAATATATTTGACCCTTGGGTGACGCCTTAGGGACAATTTTTTATGTTTTGTTGCTATTTGTTATTCTATGCTATTCATGTCATCAGTTATTTCATGCATTATTTTACACTATGAAAAAATTTTAAGGCACATATTTGTTTTGGCACGGCTCAATAAAGGCAATATGATAAGCATGTGTCACAAAAAATCATTTCTATCTCTACTTATTTATCTTTTGCCACAAACCAGTCTTCAAAATGTCAAATAGTTTGAAATCCCATGCACTTTTTTTAAATTCTAAGACTAAAATGTGAATCAAATTCTAATTTTTTCCCTCCATTTCTGACTAGGTGTTTATCTATGGGGTTTCCAGAACTGTGCTCTGTTAGTTTGATTTATATAAAGTTGTATGAAACCATAACTCTCTGTAAATAGGAATTACCAAATAACCATGTAAGATCTATCTATGACTCCTAATGAGCCTCTCATGTTTATACATGTTCCCTTTGAAAAATATTATGGGACTGACTGAAAAAGTTTAAAAGTCATTTCATGGAACCAAATTGACCAATATCTTTCTACCCAAATTTTCTTGATATTTAACTACACTATGTAAACTAAAACCAAAAGGTTTTTTAAAAACTTTTGCCACAATTCAGCCTTAAATAAGATTGGAAAAATCAAAATGGGACCTATTCTAGCAACGATAAATTCATTGAATTCTAGTATACAATGCACGTATTTGCCATTTGGTATTCATTCTAGTACAATTGTAAAAATAAATTAAGTGCAATTTTTTTTTTTTAAGTTTCATTTGTAATTCTAAAATCACCTATTGTTATGATAATTAAATGTCTCAGCTTCTTAGTTTGAAAGAGAATAGACAATTAGGCCTACAATTAATGACGTATTTAAACGTTCATAAAATATATTTTAAGTTATTACTTGAAATAACTTCAAATATAATAATACAAATATATATGTCAAATAACATATGATCAGGCATTCTACGAATAGGAACCAGAAGCAGTAAGCATAAGGACCCAGTTTATGACCTGGGTAGTAAACTTGTTTTTACTTATGTATGTTCATTATGTTACTGTAATTATATTTTTGACAATTCCTATCGTAATCAAGAACGAAAAAGTGAGGTGGAGAATGTCACCCACTAATAACCTAGATTTCACTAAAACGTATTATTGTGCGCTTTTAAATGGTTTCGAACAAATCTAGAAATAAATTATCTAAACCATAATCTGACTTACATAAAAAACTACGGGATTTTTGAACGGGTTTTAACTGTCACAATTTTAAGCCATAACTACTCTTAAGGGGATATTGGTGTACAGTCTTGTTCAATCTACATCCCATAAAAACCATATACTCTTGTTCCACAACATACCACATAATTTCTTAATTTTTATGAAGTCATCAAGAATAGACTGTGTGCGAATTGTATTCAATGCAGCATTCGTACGGTGGCATCTATTCGGTGTAAGATTATATTAAGGATTGTCAAAAATGTTAAAGGAACTTGTAAAAATATATGTACTTTTCATTTTATTAAAGTCTCAATTCTTTCTCAAAAATACTCCTCGTAAATCAAGTCTTAATCAACAATTTATTTAGAGCCAGTAACCATAAACTTCTAATTCCACATAAATAAGTAATTACATTGTAATATACAATGCACGTATCTGCAATATTACTATTATAAACAATTAATACCTACATTAAACAATCATGTATACCATTAAACATAGTTAGATTAACCTGGTGACACTTCGGACTAAGTATAACTAGGTACTAGTTATACTTGGTCCGAGGGTGGCACTCTAACAATCATTATAAAATTAATGTTACACCACGAACAAAAATCGCACTCCTTACTTTTTTTATTTGCTGTTTTATTTCGTATAATAGTTAAAATGTATATGTAATAAAAAGAAAATTTTAAGCACCGATATTTCGGCCCCCGGAGCGGTTATCCTTACTGGTTTTCTTATTATAGCAAAAAAAAAAAAAAAAAAAAAAAAAAAAAAAAACGAACCGATTTCTGACAATTCCTATTGAAAAAAAATTACATACTCACAGATGGCTAGATTTTTACATGGAAAATAATGTACTGTAAATATTCATGAGATGCTTAAACTTATAAATAAAAAATTTACATTACCTGATTTTTCTTACCTTTATGCACCTTGATTCTCAGAATGAGCAGAATTGTTGGTCAGCAAGTTTGACACACCACTAGTTTCCACCAGTGTGAAGGTTTGAAGAAAACATTGAACAATAGTTTAGTTAAAATTTAATAATGCAATATTCATTAAATTGAACAAAATTGTCTTATGTTGTACAATAATTCTATACAACAATAATAAATTTATGTACTATGTTTACATAGAAGCACAGTAATTATTATCAAGACACTTACAATAGCTTTAAACTAATATATCTATTTTTAACTATAGTCTTTAAAAAATTCTTGGGGTTTTCCTCCAGCCTTGGGGTGATTCGCGGCTCCACAATTCACATTTGTCACCCTTGGTATTTATTTGTGTTTACATTTATTTCCACTTAAGAAATTATAATACATTTTGTAGCTGTCATTTGCAGTCATTTCAAAAATAATATTTGTAAACCATATTTACCATAAAAATCTATTAAATTCGCTGGTCATGGAGAAGGCATTAGTCGGATTAAATCTTAATTATATTTTATATATTGATATAGGTTTAAGTCAATTATTGTAAATTATACATCAACTTTAGACGTCAATTATGTTGAAGTTTAAAATTAGTATGGGTGTAAGCCAAAGTTTTTTTATCTTTAAAATAAAATCAATTAAACTGAATACTAAGTTATTTGCATTCTTAAAAACAAGTATTCAATCATTATGGATCTCTAAAATACCAACAAAAAGTAATTATACTAAGTCCTACTAACAATTAAACTTGTTAATATTTTAGTTTGTTATAGGTATAACTGTATTACTATACCACTAGTAACACGAACTAGAAGAATTTCACCAAAATAAAGCCAGATTCGGTAGTATTTTTACACCCATTGATTACTGTAAATTAAAATATGTTCGGTTTGTATTAAAAACTTAAAATTTTTTCAATAGTCGAATAACTGCTGTTTTTACAGTTTCGATTGCAAACCACATGACAAAGTTGTTAAAATAACAACCCCCCCCCCTAAAAAAATTTCAATTTGTAAATTTCAAATATCTAGTACTTTGTAGATTTTAGATGGACTTAATTTAAGCACATTGTCACAAAAGCTTTTGACAATGCAGGGTTTGGTTTGGTCTAACCTTTAGAATTTAATATTTTTTCTGGAAAATGGTCTGAACCTACTAAAATAAATTCATATGTCAAAATTTTACAAAAAAGTAAAAAACCTTTATTTAAGACTGATTCTAGATTATTATTTACATAGGTTTTTAGTTATATATTTATAACGTATACTCATTGTAACAACATACAAAACGTATATGGTTTCAGTTTAAATCGTAATATATACACTGCAATCTAAATTATATACCCGTTTTAAATATTATGAAGCCTAAAGTAAATACAAATTTAGTATTTACTATTTATTATTATTATTATTAGTATTACTAAAAAATACAAAAAAAACCTTTATTTGAAGAAAGATGTAGAATCTCATGGTAATTTTGGAACTTGATCATAATTGTTTTTCCATTTAATTATAACTAGGTACAATAAATGAACATAGTGTTTTACATTGTTTATATAAGTATGTTTACTTTTTAAACGACGGTATTACAAGTTTAATCTAAAATGTCCTACTCCTTACTAACAAGCATGTTTATTGTTTAGAGTTTTACCTTTTAATGCATTTTAAAATCGATTTGCTCTCATTTCCAATGTCAATGTCGTTTTGAACTTAGGTATAACTATTAAATTATTTGATAAAGATACTATAATAATTTACAAATTTTGGTGTATTTATTCATTTGATAATTTTTTGATTCCTTTATTGATGGAGTATATATTCCTTTATTTTTTTCCTTTACTGACCACTAAACAATGGAAAGCATATGGCATGAGTGAATGTGGGAATGTGGAGCGAGCTGTAGACTTTACCACCCCTGCCGCTTGACCGCCACCCCCGCCGACGCCGCCGCCGCCCCCGCTCCACCCTCACCCTCACCCTCTGCAACACGCACACATTATGTTGATTAGGTGACAGGAGTGATATGTAGACTTTCTTAAAGGTTGTAGCCTTCCCCACGCTCCTTACATCGCGTCAAATTTTATGCAGGGTATTAGTGAACTTTCTTTGAACAGTGTTCACCTTTTTTCCTCGGGTCAAGAAATAAAAAAAAGAACATCGTGAAAAGGGGTCTAAAAAGTAATATTTACTACCGTAATGGATCCTTGTATTAAGTTCTTATTTGGTATGAACCTTTATCGTGACACTGTCTAAGAAATACCGGAGTTATTATGAGATTTCTTAAAAGAAAAACATTGATTTTCCATTGTAATTAATGAAATTTAGGTTATTTTTGTTGAGAAATCACAATAACTCCGTTATTTGTTGACTGATCCTCGCAAACCTGCCATCAATATTTAGACAATTTTTTTAAACCCAGTTATGAGATATTTGGGTTTAAAGTTTTAAAATGGAAATTTTGAAAATACAAATCGGAAACATTGGAAAATAGTAACTTTTCTTGTAAATGAATGATTGTATGATAAATGTACGTACATACCAAATATGAACTGAATACAACCATCCGTTATGGACATAAATATTAACATGTGAAAAAAGGGAGGCCAGTGGCTTAACGATGATGCATTTGAAGCCCCTCTTTGTATAATGTATCTTGTTTTCTTGACCAAAGGAACAAATCTTCAAATTTTTTAAAGAGAATTCCATAACACCCTGTATATTATCTCTGTACTTATCTCAAATTCTTAAGTTGGTTAAATGAAGTGATTTGTTGATTTTACAGGTTGCATTTGGAAAGGATTAATTCATGGTTTATTATTCCCCTCAGATCCGTTCAATGCGTTCTCTTTTTTAATTGCGTGAAAGGAATAATTAGCTGCCTCTTTCAAGCTTTTAGCTCTTAAACTTAATGTGAATTACCTAAAAAAATTGTAACATTATTATATAAAGTTTGCAATATTTTATTATTAAACTCTTCTCAATACACTTTTCGTTATATGCACTACATGTTTCTCTTATCGGAAATGGAAAGGGCCACACATTTTTACTTACGTAAATCTCATGTTTCGTGTTTGACAGAAACCAGAAAAAAGAAATGTCATTTGTACCGCACAGTTTTAAGAAATGTTAATTGTAATTTGTTTGAGTCGTGACTAAATGTTGTGTTAGTCCTCTCGCTTTGGAGGTTGTATACTCTGAGTAGGACGGGATCAAGACTTACTGAGTCACATGACGGTGTGCTGCTCGTCCTCCTCGGCTACGGTGGTGAGGTCGGGCTGAGGCAGGGTCAATGGCAGGGGGAGGGGGAGGTCTGTGGCGGGCAGGGCAGGGGCTGGGGGGTCGGTGAACGGTGCGGGCAGGCCCAGGCCGAACAGAGGGTACTTATCCGAGGTGTTGAGGTGGAAGAGAGTGGAGCGGTCGTCAGAGTCTGATGGCGGGTGCAGCACGGGGGGTCAAGATGTGGGCGGGTAGTCGATCGTCGTATTGACGGCCGTGTCGCCGTCTAGGAAGTTGCTCGTGCTGCCGAGCTTCGTCGATACCGAGTTCTCCTCGGTAATCCGACCAGCTAACGATGATCCGGTATAGTGATGTTTTAGTTTATGAACTATTTCGTCGTGGACTACGTTAAAACACATGGCCGTGAGCGCCATGCCGGCTAGGATATATAATGAGCAAAACCAGATGATGAGGCTTCCGCCCGTCCTGCCGGGACCGATCTTGGTCGAGAGCACACTCGCGGAGGGGATCGAGTCCCCGAAACCGATCGTGCTGAGAGTCATGAAGCAAAAAAATATACTGTCCAAAAAACTCCAGGAGCTCTCTAGACGACAGAGGACGATGGCGCCTCCGCAGATGTAGGTGATCATGATGAGGAAGCACAGCGTGAGGGGTGCCAGGCAGCTGCCGCCGTCCCTGAACGTCTTGTTCTCCATGACGGATGTGTCGGCGCTGAGGCACTCCGAGTCGAGCACGGTGGAGGAGGCCCGGGTGGCGGCCAGCTTGATGCCGTCGCTCTCCACGCGGACAGGGGAGTGCATGTTGTTGCTGGTAGAGGTCGTGAACGTCGACGACGGCGACCGCACATAGAACGGCTCCTGATGGTGGCGGATCGTCTGCATCTGCTGCTCGTACTCCTTCTGCTCCCGCTTCTTCCGCAGCCTCCGCTCCTTCTCCTGCATCCGCTTCTCGTCGTAGCAGCAGTAGCCGCAGTTGGAGCACAGGCAGCAGCACAGGGACCTCGTGAAGATGTGCCGCGCGCAGTTGGACAGCAGGCTGCCCATGCTGGACAGGTATATGAGCATGAGCGGGATGCCCAGCGCCGCGTAGCCCATCGTCACCGCCTTGCCCAGCGTCGTCCGAGGCGTGATGTTGCCGTAACCTGCAAAAGGCACACGTCAAACCGTTACTCGCCGTGTCCACACACTAGATACGGAATGAGACAGATTAGGAATGAACAATTTTTATAATATGCTAATTTGATAAAGATCATAAAATTAATATGGGTTTAATATTATTAATATATTGTAAATTTATTAAATTATCATGGTTTTAGCCCATGAGCTCTTGAGTCTATCCGCTGACCATTGGCGCAACGCGATGCTACATTGTTTCCTTGTCACTCAGGCATGTGTACTTTTATGTTTGGTGTTTGTTTTAATGTGAGTACTTTTGAGCTTTTATAAGTGTTCTTAGTTTATTCATCCAGTATGAAAAGGCCTAACAGCCAAAAAATATCACATCGGCAGCTGAAGATGTTATACTAAACATCGAAACACTTCCGACACTTTTCTATAAATGTTGAGCTGATTTTACGTAATTTGTAAGTAATTTCCTCTTAACTTATTATAGGCCTAAGCTACATTTTTAATAGACCGGACAAGAAAATATAAGTAGTTCCAAGCGCATTTATACCTATCGAACGTCACTTTGCATCTAATATCGTCCAAGAAAAACAAATTCTTGGACAATATATAGATCTTAGTAAAAATAAAAATAAAGTTACACTTCACCTGATCCATCGTACTTATCGCGCTTACCGTTCAGTTCAAATTCACCTTAAAATAGGTACCAAACTGAGTCTGTGTCTCAAATATATTATCAAAGTAGGTTATATTGATAGTAATAGGGCGTTACTCTTTAGTCTGTTATGTTTGGTAATAATTAAATTTTTGGGGGGACCTGTCTTTAGCCTGGTAACGTCTTGGACTGTAGTTTAAGACCAACTAGAAGGTTTTAATTTTCTTTGATAAAAAACCTAGAATCATAAAAATTGATTCATAGAGCGCACTGTCACATAATATTACCTATGGTAGTCAAAACAGTGAGGGAGTAGAGGAACGCCTTTGCGAGGTTCCAGTCGACCTTCTGCTGCCTTGGGTCGTGCGAGTAGCTCCTGGCCGCCATCTCCTCCGTCAGCTTCTGGACCAGTTGTTCCTGGAACCTGGTGATCTCCTGGGCCGCCAACCGCGTCCAGTTCTCGCGGTAGAGGATGTTGAGGCTCACCGTGATGTCCCAGATGTTCTCTACCGTCTTCGCTCTCGACTCTTCGCTGATCCTCGCCAGCCAAGTCGCGTTCGAGGCTGGTCGTCTATTTTGCCCGGTGACCGAGTGTATCTTGGACCGACTCGAACTCGAAATGGAATAGAACCCCGAATCACCCTCTACTATCAAAAATATTACCGCTCCTATGAACGTGTAGCCTATGAGAATCGCACAGATCATCAGGTTACTCATGCAGCCTCTAGCCAACTTCCGCTTAGTGTTCTTGAACCTAATCTTGTCGGCACTGTCGTCGTCGCTCTCAAAACAGAAGCACGTTTGACTGTCGTCTTCGTGGAACCCGAGGGCGTGGGCCTGAACGCGACTCAGCGACGACTTGCCGTTGTTGTTCTTCTGCATGCTATGTTGTAGGTGACTGTGGAACGAAGGGTTGTACCGGTAAGTGGTCCCGGTCTTGTCCATTGTCAGAGGGAGGGTGAGATAGGATCAGCCCACGTCTCGGAGGGGAGTCCTCATCATGACGCCGACAGGACCGCTGGAGATGCTCAAGTCTGCACTCTCATGTCATTGCGGCCACGGACACTCTGGAACAACGACAAATTGGTTAGCAAATGAAAGAAAATACAAAACTGTCCAAGAGTGGATATTGGTTGGTTGTGGCTAAAAATATCAACATTTTCCTTTAGATAATCATAGATACCAACAGAAATTTGAAAAGACCATATAAGCTTATATTAATTATTTTAAGTAATTATCTACATTAATTGTATATCGCAATTCGATAAAAACTTTTCATAAAAGATACTCATTGAAATTCTTAATAATATTTGATATAAGAGTAGTATACTTTAATGTGGACTAGTCTATACTTTTAATATTTCTTTTATTTCATTGATCTAGGCAAACGGTCGTGTTCCTCAATGATAAAACAAGGTAAGTCAAAAGTGAGGTTATAAAAAACCTTCTCACAGTTGGCAATATTAGTCGAGTTTTACTCTTTCATAAGAATTACATTAGCCCGAAACCTTAAAGAGCTATAGGAGTTAAATCTAAGGACGATAATACATTTAAAGGGAATTTTGCAAATCTACGCATTATTCCTTTAATTTGACGTATAAATCGTAAAGAACGTTTCATTAGTTGCTAAGAACTCAGCATTTCGATAGAATGTTAATTAATAGGATTATACTAACATATTGATTTGATTCTTTTACTAATATTTATGATTTAATTATAAATTAATTGATTTGTTAATAATTTCGTTAGTAAATAAAATGATAGAACAAAATATTAAAGTATAGATACATACATAAACATTTATATTTTATTTTGTACAAGCATAGAAAACTAACACTTAATGGCAATATTCTATCTTTTTAAAATTGAATCCAATGGAAAATCTTTTTAGGTTGATGGAATAAAGAGTTTTAAAGAACATAGATTAATGATTTTTATGCATGAAAATTAAAGCAAATTTCAACTTCTTTTCAAAGTCTATTTCATTAAGGTGTGGTGTCAATCAACTCAGATAGTAAAAAGGTGATTATGAATTAATTTTAATTATAAAAACAAAATTTAACTATGGAAGTAAGTTTTAAGAGAAAGTCTCATAAATTTAAGCGATTATAAATGGATCAAATAATTATTTTAGATGTCAAAATGCCTTAAAAATAAACGATTGATCTATTAATAAAGTTTTAAATGTTATGTAGTGGAGTGATTACGAGCAAGCACTTTCACGTAATTATCTTACAAACCAAAGCCACTTTTGTTGAAGTAGTAAGATACCACAGAATTAGTAGGCTTATGACTAATAACGCCCAATTGTTCATATCACCTGTTAGTAACAGTTCACCGTTGAACAGCCATTGTTCATGGAATGGTGTATGCACAATCAATTGATGGACCCAGACTGAGGATGAACACTCGCGGGCCAGAGACAATGTCCCCCCCTCTGTCACCCCCCCCCCTGTCACCCCCCCCCCCCCCAACACACACCCACGACATGAACATCCGAGCTGGAAAATTTCGTCCATTCACAGTTCTGTCCTCAGGACCAATAATGGTTCCATGCCAATTACTTATAGAACTTTAGTCTGTCTTTTAATTTCGTAATGTTTTAATTAGTATTATACAAACTATAATTACTTGTTTACTTTAATTGGCATTTAACTTCCATTCCAATAAATTTTAAGTTTTGTGATTTATCTAGTACTAAAATACGAAAACAATTTATTAAAATAAAATTCTTCAATAATGCAATTGAAAAATTACAGTTTTGCAGTTAATAGGCTGAATGCAGTTGGAATATTAAATACTATATACTAATAAAACAGTAGGCCTACTTCATTTTCTGTGTTAGTATTCCATCTCCCAATGAAAATTATCATACTCATTAATATATTGGGTATCGTAAAATAGTCCCTCATTTTAAAGTTTTAAATGGCTGTAAATATTTAAACTATGTTAAATATACACTGCTAGAGTCATGTGGAGTACATTTAGGTGAATTTTCAAAATCCATCCATCATCCCAAAATATGGGGTAAGCTTTATTATTTATTTTAATAGTATAATTAAAACATTAAATTACTAAGATTAAAGTACCCTATTTAGTACCATATCATTGTAAAAAGCTTTTAAAAATAAATCGGATGCTTATGCATTTGTAGTCTGCGGTTTTCGGCGTTCGTTTTTTTATATCTTTGAAATTATATGTTATCTGATAGGGGTTGATATTTAAAAATTAAAGCTAACCGCAGTGAACTCCTTTTCGAGGATTTTGAAAATGTACATAAAAATACTTCATATTACCCTGGTAATGAGCATTGAAGTTTTTCTTATCTTAAAAACTAAGAAGGTTGAGGACTATTTTGGAACATTAGGTACAGAGTAAAATGAATCTGAATGACTGACTGCCCGATGTGTAAAAGGATAAATTTGTAAACCAATTCTGGATGAGCTATTAAATTGATATTTATCCCAAAACTATATTTTAACTTGTATATTTAACTTATACATTTTAAATAATACAAAGGAATATTCCAAAATTGACATTTCAAAAGTACGAGTATAATTGCTCGTATAATTGCTTAAAAAACCCCAAACTTCGGATTTTCAGGAGCATGATTTTTATTTCAACTGAGTCATTAAACCGAATGTTTTGTTTCAAGGGTCCAAAACAATTTCTTGTATCGGATTACGAACTAACCACATTTTCAGTATTCTGGATTTTTACGTAGCTGTCTTATTCTACTTCTGAAAGTAATTTTATAAAAAAATCTCACATTATAGATACTCAATAAGTCATTTCGCAAATGCCAGGCGTTTTATATATCACTATATGGAAAGGTAATATGGTTTAACGTTTGGAAACGTGATATGAAGGACATCAATGTTATGTAAGTGGTCTATCCAGCAGCACATGGTCTTGCATCTCCATGGTATTTCATCTCCGAAAAAGGTATAGCTGTTTAGATTGTTCTTTATAATTATAAAAAAGCATATATCCCTAGTAACTTTAAGATTGTAATTTAGTAAAATGGATAACTTCTCCACAATATACTTCTACAACGTTTTAATTTTCCAATATTTTTATTACAATATTATTATTATTATTATTATTATTACCCGTTTCCTAACACAAATCTTTGAATGGTAAACCCGAACGAGATGTTATACTTTAGGATAATTTGGTTTAAACTTACGTTAAGAAACACCACAATCTTACATCAGAAATACCACAATCTTGTTAAACATGCAATTTTTGTCATTTCATCCTGCATAAAACAGCCATTCGCAAATTAATCTTTTGCCACGGCAGGACAAATAAAAAGCGTCAATCGTTGGACCATCGCCATGGCTGATGGACTGGAACGCAACATTCACTCCCGTTAGCTCTGACCTGCCGTTAACCGAACCGGGGGGGTTTGATTGGTTCAGAGTAGTAATGTATGGAATTCTGTATGCCTTATGACGTATTTTCCGGGTCCGTGGAAAGATATCGTCACACGCTCGCCAAAAGGGTGGTTGCCGGATAGATAGCCTAGGTGGGTTAAATTCTAGGGGTCGTTTACAAAGTGAATTGATCAATCCTACAAAGTTGAACATAAGGCTCAGACTGGTGGCAAATGAGGAAGCGTCCTCAAAAAAAGCTTCATAGACATATTTGTTAACCATCCTGATCCTCGAAGTTGCGAATTTTCCCTCCCTTTCGCGAAACGGAAACGAAACGAACGCGATAGGTGTGCTGTGGGTGAACCACAGTTGGGGAAGTCGGATGGCTGTGGGCGAACCACAGGACAGGATGCTAGTCGTGGGAAAGAGTAGCAAGCGTAAATCTTATATTAAGTTAACGCTCATACAACAAACTTAAATAAAATACCATGCAACCAGCTTCCTTTCTGTATTAATACCTACGAATAAACAACAGCTTTGGAGTGGAAACGCTGTGGGCGAACCACAGTTAAGGATCGGAACGCTGTGGGTGAACCACAGGAAAGGATCAGAACGCTGTGGGCGAACCACAGTTAAGGATCGGAACGCTGTGGGCGAACCACAGTTAAGGATCGGAACGCTGTGGGTGAACCACAGGAAAGGATCAGAACGCTGTGGGCGAACCACAGTTAAGGATCGGAAAGCTGCGGGCGAACCACAGGAAAGGATACAAAGTGGAATTTATGTGGAAGCTGGTAACTAAATAATATTAATTTAAACCAATTTCAATATAAGTATAAAACAGCTGAAATGAATGTACGTGGATGTAAAAACAAGTGATTTAGATCACAATCTGCTTTAAAACATTGTCAGAAAATCTTCAAAGCGTTCGGGATGTGTCAGCAATACTATGAATGACAAATAAAATAAAGCACATTTAAAAGATTAAATGAAACTCAAATTTAAACTCAAATAAAATCAATATCTTCGTATAAACTTAACTAAAACAACTTGTAGTGAAATAAAAACCTTCTTCAAGTTATGATACGAAAGGGGTTGGTGTAGAAATGTTAAGTCGAATTAATTTTATAACTTTGAACAATTGCTTTTAAGATAGATTAAATTAATGAAATTAGGAAATTGAATTCAACGGCAATACAGTTATGAAAGTGGCAAATCGAATTTAACGTTAACTGTAAACCGTTAAACAAGTCGTGAATAATTTAAGTTCGTAAAGAGTCGAAAATAATAGAAGGACAGGGCCAATCCCTACATTATGTACAGGTCTGTCTACTTTCGTGGCTAGCGAGAGACTGACTGACTGTCGATTGCCGAAGAGGAATCGCTACAGGGTCAACTATTCCTCCCAAATTTGGTGGTGGTGGGGGAATTGGAGGGGACTTGCACTGTTGAGCGCGCAGCACTACTTGCATTGTTGAGTGCGTAGGAATTAGTCTGTTGCCGACGTTGCCGTTCCCGCTCCGGCCGTTCCAGTTCAGAGTTCAAACTCCACTCCGTTACTCCGCTGTTCAGTGTCTCCTTAGCCAGTGGCAATGTTCCAATGGTTCATTGGATGAGAACTACACAAATTAAGACCCATTATGAAACCAATTGTTTTTCATTCATGCGATTTTTGCGATAATGAGCTGACAGATTTAGACTAGAGCTTCTAAGGATAGGCCTCTCACCTTAGGCCTAACTATGTACCCTAATATGAGTAGCCTTCTCCATTGAATTTGTTTGAAACTGAAATTGGGACAGGGATCTATTTGTTAAGCCAAATTTACTCCATATAGATCTCAGGTTGTTGCAACATACCATGGTAGTTATACCATGGTATAACTTACGGTAGACAATTTTTATAGTTTCTCTTAGTGATGCAAAAAGTTGAGTCAATTTTTGCCTCACTACAGGTCAAGTCGACAAACTTCGAAGGAG
The DNA here is from genome assembly GCA_030545055.2 of Neoaliturus tenellus. NCBI lineage: Eukaryota > Metazoa > Arthropoda > Insecta > Hemiptera > Cicadellidae > Neoaliturus > Neoaliturus tenellus. The sequence continues at coordinate 129,510,533 of CM061535.1, forward strand.
CCAGTTTTTAATTTAAATTTCAAACCTTACAAGAGCAAAAAAATATCAACAATTTAGTATTTTCAACCGTAAAATTATCTTTAGTGGCTGCAGAGAAAACTGAAAAAGGAAATCTGATCTTACTCAATATCCAGATTTAATTAGATACAAAATCTATCGATTTATCATTCAACAGGGATAATGCTATATGCTATCGAATGAAAAGTTTATCATAATACTTCATTGGATCAAGTATCAATGTATTGAATCAGATCAGATCAGGTCTTTTTTAATGCTGTACAAACACTCAAAATAAAGTACTGGTTATTCATTTTGGAATGCTCTTCTGATTGGAAATATACAGTAATTTTAAATTTAAGAAACTCCAAAAATCCAATAAGTTGGTTTAATTTTAGGTTAACAAATTGTTTGGTAAATTACTGCGGTCATTTTCATCACTGATAAAACAAAATCATGTCTAGGTATTTCAGCAACCTTAATAATAAGTGCTAATTATTAATTTTTTAGCTGTTGTAAAATAAGTGTAAAATTATGCATGTGAAAACAGCCTACATGGGAAGTCTGTGTTTATTCCTACACACTCAACAATGCAAGTAGTGCTGCGCGCTCAACAGTGCAAGTCCCCTCCAATTCCCCCACCACCACCAAATTTGGGAGGAATAGTTGACCCTGTAGCGATTCCTATTGTCGAAGTGAGCCGGTCCCGGGATTAGGAAGGCGGAGGAGAGGGGGAACCGCTTGTGCGCAGGTCCACTCGGGCATGCGCCGGAGCGCTTGCCTCCCGGCCAATGGCAGCCGCTGAGCCAAACCCCGGCGGGAAATTCGAATTGAAATATTTGCCGTTTGAATTTAGCCGCTTTGTAGTGGGTTTTAAAACGAAAAAACAATTGAAAATTTAACACGTTACAGCCTTTCGGCTGTACGAAGATTTTTAAAATGTCATTACATCTACGTACGATTTTACCAAGCTTTTACTCTTTTGTTTACTAAGTAAATTAGGGTTTAAACATTTTTTGATATATCCTATTAAAGGCAAACTATCTTTTAAGACACCCCTATTTCAATGATTCTGTGATTAGTGTTTTTGTTTGATATTATTACTAAGATATGTTGAAATTTACCTATACCATATCGTAACTACCATTTTGGTCAAGGTGTGTGTACAGTTAGTCGGGTTATTTTATATTTCACTATAATTAAATTATCTCTAGTTGAATTTTTCCACTCAATATGAAGTTAGTTTTAAGTTTAAAGCAAATGGCCAGAGCAGTCAAAACTATTCCAGAACAAAATACAAAATAAAAATATTTATTTATTATTTCCAATGTACTTTAACATCTTGCATTATTAAGTAATGTACAGTATTTTGATTGCACCTGCATGTAGGATTGGACATTTGCACGGATAAATTTTATATTTTCCTAGTAGTTTTTGTGTGTACGTATTTTATATATTTTTGTGTATATTTTTGTTCTCTTACATTTATTGTAGATTTTGTAGAATCTTGAAGAGATTGTCTGTTTTTGTGTGAGATCATGCATGTTGTGTTATGAGTTGGTGTAATCATGATTTGTATAAATTATTTTAAATTTCTATGTCCGTTGGAAGGATAAATAAATAAATGTGTGTTATCATAATTATTTGATAAGGTATCGATAAGGTTGGCATGGTGTACTTCAACCATCCAAAACCTTTCTTTAGGACAAAATATAAATTTGAGAAAGAGAAATTGTCTTTACATGGAATTTTACAAGGTTCAAACTATCAAGAGTGATAATTAGGCCTACAGTTTGCCCTGCCTGATATATTAAAAAGTTAATAGAGTTTATACAAGTTTTTCCACGTTTTATATAGATTTTATATTTATTTTATTGAAATAAAAAATAATATCCATTTTTATTTAATTAATTTTAGAATCACATAAGGAGAAGTGACCCTAACAAAAATTGATCATTTCACACTTAACAGATCACTTAAAATGATCACTTAACAGGAAGTTCATATAAAGAGAATTGTTATCTTATAAGAGTGAGGGTCATGGATTGAAAATATGAACAAAACTTATATAAAATTAAGGTACTAAATGAAGACTATTTAAAAAGTATTATAAATATTTAACAATATTTATCAATTAAACAATATGAATGCTTAGAGATGTTCTTGACGATTGCAGGCCAGCGGTTTGTGTACGCTATGCATCGCTGGAGCGGTTCGGACATCTTGCTCGTACACTCAACTGACAACTGTACTGACTACGTGTTCATTATGACAGCCAACTTTCAACTAACTGTTGGCTTGTTTTGTTCTGACATTTGCCACAGTCTCATTTCAATTCGTCTCTTCTCATTGCGAGAATACTAAGTAATGTAGCACTCTGAATATCAAGATTTGACATCCCAGAGATATTCATCAAAATCTGTGATTTAAATGAAAATTTACACTATGAATGAAAACTAAAAGTTGATTTACCCTGATTTGTTAAAGATTGAATACTCGCATATTGAAGAGGTTCTTTGAATTTACTTCAAGCATAAGTTGTATCTTAAAAGAAATTTAATACTGATTAAATATTGTAAAAATAGTTGCGATAAACAATCGTTTAACCTAGATGTGAAGTAATGGCATTGTTTGAATTATTGTCTGGTTAATGAGGAGTAGTTGTTAATGAACTATAACTGATTTGGTAGGATCGAGATTAAAAAATTTTAATCGATTATCTATGAAATTTTACAGAAAAAAGCAGAAAATAGCTTAAGGTTTTAATAAAACACCTCTGGAGGGTCGAGGTAAGAAAAGTTTCAGGACAGGAAGACAGAAAAAATTGGAACATTCAGTATTTGAATACAGCAAACTTTCAGCATACAGGTGATACATGTACATACAGGAATATAATGTAGTTAGATATGTTCATGTTTGGGAAAAGGTAATATCGATTTATACGCTATAAAACGCAACATAGGAAACCATTATTTAATAAAGCTAAGGCTGGATGGTTGACTGTTATAATGATAGACTAAAATTTGATAAGAACGACCTTTCCGGCTAGAACTAAAACATATTATAAAATTGGTTTGATTGTTAAGGGTTGGATAGAGAGCAAAAATTCAATGGATCAGAATTGTTTAATTGCGACAACAGATTTGCCCAAAGTCGGCGGACTAATTGATCGTTGACCAAATGGACTAATTGAATCAAGAATCAAGAATTTATTTTCAACAAGGACAAGTATGATACATCTTGTATAGTTGACGTCACATTTTTTTGGCTTATTGAGGCTAATGAATCAATATAAAAACATTAAGATAGGCTACAATAAATTAACACTGAAAGACAATAACATTTCTTTAGAATTTTAAAAGTGAAAGACAACAAATTAACACTAAATTAAAAAGACTAAACACATAACAACAATTTGGTACGGTAACTTTAAAAACACATGTCAACTGGACAGTTAAAAAATTCATCTAGGCTATAAAACGGGTTTATGAGTAGCCACTCCATGATTTTAGTTTTGAATAACTTTGTACATAAGAGGTGGGCTTCAGGCGGTAGCCTATTAAACATTCTTAGTCCAACATAGCTATGTGACTCTTGAGACTTAACTAGCCTAACAAGGGGTAAGTCAATTTTACTTCTATTTCTAGTTAAATGTGTGTGTGTGTGTGTGTGTGTGTGTGTGTGTGTGTGTGTGTGTGTGTGTGTGTGTGTGTGTGTGTGTGTGTGTCACTTCTTAAAGCTATGGAACCAAGATTTGTTTTTACATACATTAAACACATAAAAATATATAAGGTATAAACAGTTAAAATTCTTTCACTGATAAAAAGCGGTTTACAATGAGCTCTGTAATTGGAAAAAGTAATTATCCTTAGTGATTATTTCCTTGATGGCATAAACTAAAAAGAATAGATTGGGTTTTATTGTTATTTAATAACAAACTATTACTTATGAACCACATTTCGCACTGTTGAAGGCAGTTTGTCATTTGATCATTAATCTTATCAACATTTTGATCACTACAATAAAAAGTTGAGTCATCAGCAAAAATTATAGAGCTACGTGGTGCTGAGACATTAGCGGGCAGATCATTAATTAAGACTAGAAAGAGGAAAGGGCCAAGGACCGATCCCTGGGGTACCCCGCTCTTCATGACCGCCACGTCAGAAAGACTCTTATTGTAAGAGACCCTTTGTGTACGGTTGGCCAGATAAGTCCGAAAAAGATTGAGCTCCACACCATTTATGCCGTAATGTTGTAATTTCGCGATGAGGATGTCATGCGGAACACAATCGAAAGCCTTAGACAGATCGCACATTGTTGCGAGTGTGATGGCATGCTTTTCAAAACCATTTAAAGCAGCCGAGACAAGGCTTCCAACAGCATCCGCAGTTGACAAACCACCTCTGAAACCAAATTGAAATTTAGAAAACAAGTTTTTTGATTCAAAAAATGATTTACCTGGTGTATCACTGCTTTTTCCAAAATTTTTGAGAAGATTGGCACAACGGAGATCTTTCGATAGCTCTCCGGAAGCGAACTATCACCTTTCTTAAAAATTGGCACCACTTTTGCTAATTTGAGGCAATCAGGGAAAATACCAGACACTATACAGAGATTAATACAAAAGGTAAGGGGAAACAAGACTTCTGCAAGCACTTTCTTTACCAGAAATATGGAAGATCTCCATATAGATCTCCAAGATATAGATCGACATATGGAACCTGGTTACAGATGTCATCTACGGAGGAGACGAAGTAGTCACTGAAGATCTGCGGTGTCAGCGAATCAACCGATTGAAGAGATTTCTTGATTTTGGATTTGTTTATGAGCTCCCATGCCTTTTTGCATTGATTTGGCGCAGAGGCTATTAAGTTGGCATTAGCAGACAGCTTTTGCTGGACCAAGGCTTTTTTGTAACTGTTCTTGGCTTCTAAGTATCTATTTTTTGTTTCTTCTTCAAAAAGTTTGTAACGCTTTGCCCACTGCCAAAAGTCATACAACATTTCCACCTCCTTCCGCTTTTCAGAAAGAATGCTGTTGTACCATTTAAGAGACGGTCCTTCTCGCATCGCAGGAGTCTTAATCGTTTTAAATGGAAAACATGCTTGCATTAAATTCAAAAAGATTGTCAGAAATTTGTTAAAATCTTCAGGTTCCCCACATAACTCTAGGTTCCAGTTTACCTCAGACAACATCCTTTTAAAGTTTTCTATATTTGATTGACTAAAACTTCTTATAAGCTTAGGCTCAGGTTGTTCATTGTTGGTTTCATTGCAGTAACTTGATAGAGAAAGTGAGGTTAGAAGGGCTTTATGGTCCGACAGTGGAGGGGAAAGAAATAATATAATAAGAAGAAAGAAATAAATTGAAATAATTGAACTAGAACTAATTGAACTTTTGTCGACGAACCAATCGATTGTCTTGTCCATAGAAGTTGTTGTTAAAGAAACATGAAAAGTACAATACAAATACCAAAAAACTCAAATGTTTTTTTAAACTCATCATCAAATCTTCTTAAAGATATGACAAAAGTTTGACTAGAGAGAAAACGTAGGGAAATATGGAACTATATCAAAGTTTATAGTTGTATTGTAATTCATTTGATGTTTTTTTTTTCGATCGTACTTTGAAATACTTGGATAAGACAGATAGTTTGGCTGAGAGAGCTAACCAAAGGACTTAAGTCAATTTTACTGATCAAAGTTAAGAATAAAATTTGTTTAAATATCTCATGTTATTAATTATGTTATTGATATGAAAATATCACGTAACAACCGTGCTGAGTGGTGTGTGCATACCACAAAATGATAAAAGTCGAAATTTAATCACCATTAAAATCAACCTACATTGTTAACGAGGATAGATACAACAAAACATTACAGGACCAAAGTTGTAGTAAAAGATTCTTTGCTGAGATTGTCTCAGGTTTTTCATAGGCCCAACCGTTTGGCCGCTATAACTCAAAAACTAAAAACGAAATTTCGCAATTTTTTTCAAGCCGTTGAAATTTTGTAATATATCACTTTGGGACTTTTCCTTATGGTATAACCTATCAAGTATCTCTGTAATTTGCTGCAAATTTCAAGTTTCTAACTAATGTGGAAGTAGTCTAACATTTTGATTCCTGTGAGTGAGTCAGTCAGTCAGTTACATGAATTTAATTTATTACCTAAAATAAATTCCCTTTGTGAATTACATTAAAAACGAACATGTTTTACCCGCAAAAGAAGTTAAATTAGTTTAGCCGCCTGTATTGTAAATAATCTCGTAGATCGAATCAAAGTTGAGATGTTTCTAAAATTTGCATAATTTGCTTAAGACTTTTAAATAATCCTTTAGCAAAATTTATATTCCTCGTATATATTATTAATATATACTAGCAAGCATTTCTGCCAGTGAATAATTTAACAAACAATTTTATTTTCAGATCAAACTGAAGTATTCATTTTTGAAAACAACATAATGTTCAGTCAACTTGAACAATTGTGGAATAATTAATACCGCTGTTAAATTAACTACTCGTAATATCTATAATTAATTGTCCTTTTTAGAAAACAAAATGTAGTTAAGTATGCATCAATAGATTTAGTAGAGCATACTTAAAAGATCAAATTGGGGTCGTTTTGCGACGTATTCTTCGGAAAAAAACATGCTAGTAATGAACATAATATCCTTACATATATGATTCCAAGTATTTTGTCATATAAGCCCCTATCCAAATCATTGATGACCAAAATGAGGGATTTATTTTCTTTGAATCTACAAGGAAAATAAAGGATTTTATTTGTTATATTCTTCGAAAGAAAAAAACATGTCAGTAATGAACTTAAAATCCTTACCTATATGGTTCCAAGTATTTTGTCATGTAAGCCCTTATCCTAATCTTTGATGACCAAACTAAAGGATTTATTTTCGTGGTATCTATAAGGAAAATAAACAATTTGGTTTGTTCTATTCTTCGAAAGCAAGAAAAAAAAAACATGTCAGTAATGAACATAAAAGCCTTACCTATACGATTCCGAATATTTTTGTCATGTAGGCTTTTACTCAACTTATCAATGACCAAAACAGACGATTTCTTTTCATGGAATCTATGAGGAAAATAAAGGATATAAAATCCAAATACACATTAAATTAGGTAGGTATGTTAAAGCCTTTAAAAGTATCTTTTAACTTTTAATTAAATTACATTATAATTAGGAAGTCACATGTCTTCGTAAATTTAGTAAATATTTAATTACTTACAAATAGTTCAAAGTATTTGTTGTGAATATCCAATATGTAAACACGTCTCGATTTGTTTTATAAAAAGGAAAACATTTCAACTGGGATAAAAAATAACTTTTTTTAACTTAGTAAATTAATGTGAATACACTCAAAAGTTTTTATAAAGTTTCATTATATCTTGAACAGTAATAAATATTCACAATTTTAATGGAATTGAATAATTTCTTAAATCATAGTAATTCTATTATAGGGGTAGAAAACATAAAATAAAATGGATATTTGATAGAACTATGAGGGCATTGGTTTTCAAGTAAATTTGTATAATAAACAATTACTAGAAACTTTTATTTTATGATTTTAATAATTAATAAATCCCAGGTACAAAAGAAGATGATGTTGCTGAACCCTTTTGTTATATCTTTGTATGAAAAATGGGCAGCAAATCTGAGAAATGACGCAGTTCGATGGGAAAGTGTGGGGAACAAGGATAAGGCACGCATCAGACCAGGTTGACTGACATCTTCCTGGAATCCATTTAACCAGTTTAGAGGGTAAAGAGGAACTGTATAACGAAAATTCAGAACTTCAAAGCTACGGGTTTAGCAGTTCTATGAAAGATTGCCTTACGTACATAAATATTTACATTTAATTTCATCCCCTAACCATGGTCACTATACCCTTTGGGTTGTTTATTTTAGACAAAATGTCTAAGGTGAAAATCATATTCATACATAGTTAGTTACCTGATAAGTAAATTTGTTTCGTCATGTTGGTTCACTTGCAACAAACGTTCGTTGTTTTTCAAAACTGATTTGTCTAACTTGTCATTGGAAAACTGGTGTCTCATGAAATTTTACCCCCTCGTTGGAATAGTAAGTTGAATTGTTAATTATAAATTATAATAGAGTTTATTGTGTTTTAGATTTTATATAATAACTCATTTAATACTTCTTAACTTGAGTTACCTTGATATTTATTTGTTTGGGAAATTCGTTTTATTTCCAGAAGAGGTTCGAGGGTAGCCTTCGCTTAGAATAAAGAGCCAGTCACTCCCTGTCAATCTAAACGTGAGATCTTCCCAATTATTATTTAAGGGTTTATAATTAAGAATATTCATGCCTTATACTTGGACGTGAATTTATTGAATGTATAAATAACAGAATTAATAAAGACCAAAGTAAGAAATCCATCAAGGTTATGCTTCTAACCCTAAAACCCTGTACTCAACGCTATAAATTCATTGGTCTTTCATTTAAATGCTTAAATTTAATTAATGTTGCACTCTCATCGGCTACATAACTCACCCATAGGTATATCAGATAAAAATATGCATTTTGTTCGAAAAAAGTTATCTTCACATGCAAGCTAGAACAAGACAGGCATACCGTATTTTCCTTCTCTGAATTTGAGTTTTCGTTCAAATAAATGTACTGTACAGAATGAAGAAGGAGCGAATAGGTAAGTTTGAAATAGAGTTATTTAACAGCTTAGAGCATAGGTTAAAAATAAGCCCGTCGCAGCAGACCTACGTTCTCAGCGAATTTCCAAAGTAATTTGATATTTTGTATTTACCCCAAAAACACCATAGGATTTACTATTAATTTATGTAGGTTTACTGCCATGGGATGTTGTTAAAAAAATTATTCCGACCATGAAGTTTTAAGTTTCATCAATATCAGTCCATAAATAAAGGAGTTTGCCTATTCTCAAATGATTAGCATAAGAAAAGAGTATGCAGGTTTTCTGCCATGATAATTACAAAAACCAAGATTTTTACCACATCCTTATTCTCCTTAAGATTAACATTGGAGCCCCAAAATACAATGTGCTGTCTTTACACGTTTTAATATCAAAACGTAGTGGTAAACATCAAAATTCAATTTCTTAAAATTACATATCAAAAATGCAAAAAAAAACATTTTTGGGGGAAACCCCTAAAAATACCCCTTTCGGTAGGTCAATAGCCTATATCTGGTTTACGAAGTCATTCGAATAAAGGTAGTATTACACACACATCTCTACCAAATTTGGTCTCGATCAGACCGTTTTTACGAAATTTATCGTGGGACACAAACATATAATTATACATATATAATTATTTTAATTGCTATTATTTTTTGTCCCTGGGCACCTCAAAACAAAAAAAGTAAGTGGTCCCAGGCTTAGTTCTTACCATGATACCCAAGGTAGCTTATTACCCTATGAGAAATTCGCTAATATACATTTTCCAATGTTTTTTAAACCATAGGCCTACTATCCAGGCAAACTTCTTAATTTTGTTTTAGAGTGAACCCGTCAAAATAAAATTGATGCCATATTTTCTTTGAACATAAGTCTAAGAGACCATACATAAAATATAATTTAAAAGAATTTTCTACGTCTATTTTAAACATGTACAGATTGCAACTATTTGGTAACATTTTATAAGGTTATTTAAAATGTAAAACAGACAAATAATATAATACAAATAGGTATACCGCATAAGTTTATCCATCAGTTATCATTCTTGGTAATGAATGATGAATGAATGATGGAGATTATCTATCTCCATGATTTTTTTATTATTTTTAGAATTAACAATTAACAATTGCATCCTAAAATTAAGAAAAATTTTAAGTTACTAATTAATAAAAAAAATTTTTATGTAATACCGTGTACATTTTTATATCGATAGCTAAAACACGTTCGGTTAAACTCTAGGCCCTACTTTTTCTTAACCCATTAACTTTTACCTTTTTTTTAAACACTTTTCATATTTTATATGACTCCAAGTATTTTGTCCTGTAAGCCCCTATCCAAATCATCGATGTCCAAAATGAGGGATTTATTTTCGTGGAATCTACGATGAAAATAAAGGATTTGATTTGTTATATTTTTTGAAAAAAAAAAAAAAAACAAACATGTCAGTAATGAACATAATAGCCTTAACTATATGATTCCGAGTATTTTGTCATGTAGGCCCTTTCCCTAATCATTGATGACCAAAATATCGGATTTATATTCGTGGAATCTACAAGGAAAATAAAGAATTCTGTTTGTTCTATTCTTCGAAAAAAAAAACATGTCAGTAATGAACATAATATTCTTACCTATACGATTTCGAGTATTTTGTCTTGTAGGCCCTTACCAAAATTATCGAAGACCAAAACAGAGGATTTCTTTTAATGGAATATACGAGGAAAATAAAAGATATGAAATCCGAATACATATTTAATTAGGTGTAGGTATGTTACAGCTTTTAAAATTCTCTTTTAGCTTTTAATTATACTACATTATAATTAGGAAGTCATATGTCTTCGTAAACTTACTCAATATTTTCTTTTCATATATTTGTTATACAAACTAAAAAAAAAATAATTATAATAAAATATGAAAAGTGTAATAATTTCTGAAAGTTTTCAAAAAGCCCTTTATAAAATCCGTGTTGCTTTATTTCTAAAAAAATTGCATTTAGGAAACAAAATACATAAAAATAATATTTTCCAATGCTCAGAGATGGCCTAGTCCACATTTGGGTAACATAAGAGTAAAGAGAGCAGCTCGGCCGAGTGTAAAGTCAATAAAGGGGTTGACATTGGGTAATGAAAGGGGCGGCGCGCTGCACCAAGCGCTTACTTTAGGGCTACTTACCGCTCAGGCATTTAATAACGCTTGTTTGTGAATGAGGAATTTTTGTTCTTTGTCAAACAACTTTCCCTGTTTCTAGCGATAAAATTCGTTGCTTTTGCGAGAATGTAGAACGTTACGTGATATTACTAAAACAAAATTATTTATCATTTTTAAAAGGTGTACACTATAAAATTCATGTTTAAGATTACATTACAATTTTTTTTTAAGAAACTTAAAATGTCATTACATCCGTATAGAAGCTTTTTGATGTTACTTGTTGAGTTCTAAAATAAAATCTGATTCCTTGGCAGTTTTAACGGATAATACTATACATTTTTATGTTTAATTTTGTTGCAAATTTTTATTATTTCATTATTAATGTAACAACATAAAAAACAGTTGAGTTTGTTTTAATAATCCCGTAAACGTAGAAAATGTTATGAAATATTATAAGGTTATACTGAGTAAATACTTTCGTAAAAAGCATTCCGTTTTACTGGGCAGTAAAACCTGCTCGTTAACGTACTTATGTGTGTTAGGCCTATGAGGGAAGTACCACTTCTCTCGAACGGTCTAGGTAAAATATTTTAATTATTCTACCCAAAATATTTTAAATGTGACATAACATTGTGGTGTCTAATTCGCTTAACCTCTTTTTATTTTATTTAAATTAATGTATAGTAAAAAGTAGCGTGGAAATAAAACGGAATCGGTTGTAAAATTAGGAATTTTGGAGGCCTGAAGCTACCATAGCAGGATTTTAAAATTCATTTACATAAATTGTGTTTTGTACATACATATATTTTATTTTAAGATTTATTTTATGTTTTCCACCCCCCATTATAGTATTACTATGATTTAAGAAATTTTTCAATTCCATTAAAATTGAATATTTTATTATTGTTCAAGATATAATGAAACTTCATAAAAACTTTTGAGTATAACCACGTTAATTTACTAAGTTAAAAACGTATTTTTTATCCCAGTTAAAAATATTTTCCTTTTTATAAAACAAATCGTGATGTGTATAAATATTGGGTATTCACAAATACTTTGAACTATTTCTAAGTAATGAAATATTGAGTAAAATTACGAAAACATATGACTTTCTGACTATAATGTCATTTAATTTAACGCTAAAAGGGACTTTTAAAGGATGTAACATACTTACACCTAATTTAATATGGATTCGGATTTCATATCCTTTATTTTCCTGGTAGAATCCACGAAAAGAAATCCTCTATTTTGGTCATAGATGATTTGGATAAGGGCCTACATGACAAAATACTTGGAATCATATAGGTAAGGATATTATGTTCATTACTGACATGTTTTTTTTTTCGAAGAATAGAACAAATCAAATCCTTTATTTTCCTTGTAGATTACAAGAAAAGAAATCCTTTAGTTTGGCCATCGATAATTGGGGTAGGGGCCTACATGACAAAATACTTGGAATCATATATGTAAGGGTATTATATTCATTACTGACATTTTTGTTTGTTTGTTTGTTTGTTTGTTTTTTTTTTTTTTTTTTTTTTTTTTTTTTTTTTGAAGAATACAACAAATCAAATCCTTTATTTTCCTTGTAGATTCAACGAAAAGAAATCCTCTATTTTGGTCATCGATGATTTGGATAAGGGCTTACATGACAAAATACTTAGAATCATATAGGTAAAAGTAGTAGATAGAAGGGCGGTTCTGAAACACTCGTAGTTTTTTTTTGACCGCTTTCAGCTTCAAATTTACCGGTTTTTGACCGGATTCTGGCCGGTTTTGGCCAAATATCAGCCCATTTCAGGGCATTTTTCAGGATTTCAGACAGTAATTTCAAGGAGCATTTTAAATTTAATCCAGGGAACTACGAGATGCCCTCTTAAGTTAACCATAACTTTTAAATGAAAAGCTACCGACTCCCCTTTCTGGTAAAGATATTATGTTCATTACCGACATGTTTTTCCGAAGAATACGTCTCAATACGAACCCAATTTGATCATCACTAGAAAATTTTTTTTTTTTAAGTTGAATTGTTTTTTGAAACTGTTGAATTAGCCTTGCTTCCCGCATCCAGGCCGGCGGCGAGTCCCTCTTCACAGTTCCAGATTGTTTTATCCACACTCTGACAACAAACGGTCATCACAGCGAAGACAAAACCTTAAGTTGGGGTAACATTCCAGCAGTCCGACAGCGAGTCGACGCCGTTCAACACGTGAAATGGACGGCATTCCTGGGGGAGAGTTAGTCAACTATTTAGCAGCCAGGCAACTAGCCCGGAGCTGGCGATCACTCCGTGGATCAGTTCACTCAGTACAAAATTGACCCTTTTGGAAAATTTCTCTATAGGGCGTACAAAACAGGTGGAAAGGGTTAACTTATATTTGCTTATTAAGACCAAATGGCGGCAAAACTACGTATTCAACCCAATGGGGTTTATGGGGAAAATGTAAAGAATACGCAAAATTTAGTTAGGTATGTATCAATAGATTTAGTAGAGCATACTTAAAAGATCAAATTGGGTTCGTATTGTGACGTATTTTCAGAGGAAAAAAAACATGTCAGTAATGAACATAATATCTTTACCTATATGATTCCAAGTATTTTGTCTTGTAAGCCCCTATCCAAATCATCGATGTCCAAAATAGAGGATTTATTTTCATGGAATCTACAAGGAAAATAAAGGATTTGATTTGTTCTATTCTTCGAAAAAAACAAACATGTCAGTAATGAACATAATACCCTTACATATATGATTAAAAGTATTTTATCATGTAAGCCCTCATCGATGGCCAAAATAGAGGATTTCTTTTCGTGGAATATACAAGGAAAATAAAGGAAATGAAATCCGAATCCATATTAAATTAGGTGTAGGTGTGTTACAGCCTTTAAAACTCCCTTTTAGCTTTTAATTCAATTACATTATAGCTTTCTACAATTTGGTATGTACATTCACACGGAAGGGTTTGACTTATATTTGCATTTAAAAACTTCATACGGGGGGCAAATTTACATTCTCAACTCCATAATTTCTTAGGGAAAGTAGAAAAAAATCTAAAATTCCATTAATAATTCACTGAGTACACAGGTCTGCTGCGGGGAGGGTATTTCTTTTTTATTGACGAGGTATTTTGTTAACGCCTCGTCTCAACAGTCATACGTACTCAGCGAATTTAGATTTCTCAGAATAATTTTCGTATTTTACTACCGTGAACATTGTTGCTATTGCATCTCTGTATTTATGTTATTAGCTCAAATTATTCATAATACTGTATATGCATTTCCTATATCTATTCATTGAGGCCTTTATATTTATAATTGTTTCTAACTCACACATTTAGTCTTAGCACACATCGTGCTATTTGCTTGTTTTTTTGCATCTTTTTTTAATCTACTTCGAAGGTATGTTATTGTCCTTATATTTATATTGTTCTCTGTTGGAAAAGTATTCTTACTGTACGTATTGTTAAAAAGGGTCGTCCGCAAATACATAAATAAGTAAATGAATAAATAAAACACCACGAGGGTGAGTACGTTGGTTTGCCGCCATATGGGTTTGGTAAGCAAATATAAATTAATCCCTTCCTAGTGAATCTACAAACAAAATGTTATCAATCATGTCAATAAATAACTACGATCTAGAGTTTTGTTGATTTCCCATAAGAATAGCATGGGAATTTTATTCTTATTTAGTCCATAGTCACATAAAATATTAAAAAATAACCAAACAGATTTTTAAGCTGTTATAAATAATTTACAATACAATTAAAAAAAAAAATAAACCCCATAAACCCCGTTCCAATAACCCGATTTTCGAAATCATGAAAACAGACCTTATCCTACACCTCCACATCAAATTTCATAAAAATCTGAGGTCCCTTTCAAAGGTTATTAGTACCACGGGCCCACACATAACTCAAAACGAAAAAGTATCATGGCCCCGTTCTTAGGTCTTATCATGGCTACTACCGTAAATAGCGTATTCCTTATAGGTAAATTCGCTAAAACAAATAAAAAAGTTAAATGTGCCAGTTTCGGAAACTAATTAAGTAAGCATGTAATTAATAACCAATTGTACAAAATTAGTTAATATGATTTCATTTCCTTATTGCCGTTCACAGGCGTAGGTGTGTTACCAGGAAAACGCAAGTAAACTAATTTATATTGGGTGTAATCTACCAAAATCATCCATTACACGAAGTATATTTATGACGAATTATTAAATTTCTTGTTACATCAACTACGTTATTGTCATATTATCACGATCATTTTAACAAATGATTCTACATTGAACCTTTCAATAATATCTGCGATTCTATAAAAAATAAGTTTCACAATATAAATTCTGATGAAAACATATAATTAGAATCATAAAAGAGAAAAATGACGAGCGACCCACAAAAGTAGAGGCATACAAACTGAAACAAAGGTCTCTAAACAATATGTTTTATGATAGTGGAATGCAAATGAAGGTAATTATGTTATACCAGTGGAAACTTTAGTAATCAGTCTTATTGTTTCTCTTAAATTCGTACGCAAACTAAACGTTCTATGTTTAATGCTTCATTTGGATCTTTTACTTCATAATCCAATTTAGCTTCATGTTACGTGGAGGCATAAAATTTAATTAAAATTGGACATATACAGGGTGAGTTTCAAATGCCCCCCCCCTAATTTTTTCGCATTTCTTAATATATTGACGCCCAACCACCCCCAAAATTTTTATTAGCTTGTACTTCTTTTTTATGAGGTTCACAGTTTTTGCCGCCATCTTGGGTCCACCGTATTGGAGTAAACTTTTATTTTTAATGTAAAGGAAGGGTTGTGACTCATCATTTCTAAGTAACCTTTTGCGTTGAACAAGATGCCGCAATCTGTTCAAAATAATCTGAAATGAAAAACTAACGTCTACAACACTCAAATGGTACGTTTATTTTTCATTTATGATTACAAAAAACACGTATCATGCTTATAAAAAGTGTTTAATTAACTGTATTCGTTCCCGAGATATTTACAGTTTAATAAAAAAAATTCAAAAATTCATCGTTTTTCATTTTTTTAAGTATTTAATTTTTATTAGTAGATATCTCATTTTAGTAGCTGCTAGTTTTAAGTAGAATTTTTTAGTACAAGTAATATTTTTTTAAGTTAGCAATTTTAACTGTCATCTTGGGTACGCCATATTAGATTGTGATGATTGTTTACATCATCATTTGCCACATCGCCACATTTAACTTTAAACAAGTATTACAATTCAATATGGTGTACCCAATATGACAGTTCAAATTTCTGTTTAAATTATTAATCCTTTTAAAGTGTGGAAATGATTTTATTTTAGTTTAATCCGGTTTGTTAAAAATAAAATCATTGCATTTTTAATTACATATCCATGACACAGCCGTAAGCCAAAATTCTTGACCTTATCTAATAATATGGCGGAAATGTTAATTTCTAGCATGAACTAATGGCGTAACAAGCAAGAACCCACTACCAGTTACTGCTGGTATCAACAACAAAACCAGTTTTAATAACATCAACGCAATCTCAATTCTTACGGGGTAATGACATCATGAAGGATTATGGCTATGTCAGTCGTTATTGCGCCTTGACTTAGACCTATTGTCCATGACTTCCGTATTAAATGTGGTTTCAAATATTATCATTAAATATTATTAAAATTATAAATAATATACGATAACTCATTTTTAAAATCAAGTTACGTTTTACTTTGAATCTCCCAACAGTCCCTGGATTTCCTTAACAACAGTTCAACGTTTTGTGGTTATTTTTTTCACACATAACCATCCCAAACGAGGTAAACTGCACATAGCTGATAAATATTGAAATATGTAAAACGTACAAAACAATCTCTTTTTAGTTATTTTAAACACTAGGCTATAGCTAATAATTAAAACATTTTTGTTAATGAACATAATTAATAAAGTTAAGTATCTAATCAAATTTCAAATTCAAATTTATTTATTTCGTAAAAGTCACAACATACAAACTGTACAACATTACAACGAAATAAAAACTTCCCGCAGAGGCCGAGGCCTGAGGGCGGAAAATTAACAATTAAACAATGTCGATAAATGTATTTTTAAATTAGTTTTTTGGGTGTTTATAATATCATATTTACGCATGAAATTAATATTTCTTTGAACTTGTAAACGAATCCAAAATACTCAGGTTGAATAGTTTTTTTTTTTTTTTTTTTTTTTTTTTTTTTTTTTTTTTTTTTTTTTTTTTATATTTTAAAGGATAAACATAATACAACATGACAATCTGAAAATCCATGTTTTTACCTTAAATATGTTTTAAATGCTGAATATTTGTTAATTTTAATTGCAACAAAACTATTCGTTGTATTATCTCTAAAAAATTAAACGACACATATTTTTTTGGACAACTGAATTAAATCATTTTGGAAATTAAGTTACTCAATGTGTCGGGGCCAAAGGTCTTGCCATTCCAGAAAACGAAATCCATCAGCACTCGTCCTACTAACTGATAAAAAACTAATTTCAAAATAATAAAATTATAAATTAAATCACATTAATTCTTAATGTCGCCTAAAGTTATTGGTCTAATTAACGCAGAGTATTAAACTTTGTTGTAGATATCTTGAGCCTAAGAAAACATTACTTGCAACAATACGAAACTAGCGCACATAGAGGTAACTACCGTCGAAAAAGGTAACTTTATACAAATGTAGCATTCTAGATAAGACTTTTTATGGAGAGGAGAAATAATGTTTTTTCTCTGGATGAGTCTTATAGTCTAGTACAGTAATAAAAAAATGATATGTTGTATTTGCAGGATATGTGATTGTCATCACAAAGGAAGTAAAAACGTTATATAAAATATTAATAATAAGACATCATCAAGCTTGCTATATCAATACTACCTGGGGATATTGATGATTCATGACTTTACACTGGACGAATGAATGTGTTTACTATCAAGCAATACTGGCCAAGTAACATATCACTAATTTTAATACAGCCAATTTATTAATCAATAAAAACTAGTATTTTCGTTAAAATGTCAAAGCTTGTTATAGAGGAGTTGCTCGTTAAGGATAATCATAAAGTAATCGCCTTGTTTCAATACCAACTTGAGCTGTGTACACGGGAATACTTGTTGAACGGGACTTGGCAGAGTTGCTGGAGGGTGTAGAATCGCGTATCTCCGATGTCAAAGTACAAAAGCTGCCGTGGTTTACATGGTTACCCAGGTACTTGCAGCCTCCAACCTCATTTTGAAACTGTGTAACACGAACTTACTTGGAAAATACATGAAAAATACCATAATTTATTTTCAGGAGTGGTGAACTACAGGCTGGGTAGATAGTGCAAAGTTGAATCTGGAGTTTTTAACCCACCGAGTTGTGTATAGTTCGTTTTTTAACTTGATCTTCCTCGAAATGGGCTCTGGGAAATTGAGCCAGTCTACCTGCTCCGCATTTTAAAATCATTCAAATTGAGCCAGAGCCTTAAGGCTGACCACCGGACCACATCCAAATAGAGCCAGCTATTCAACCCAACGAATCTAATGTTGCACTATTAATAATTACATTGAGAACCATATTAAAAAAATTATGTTGGTCGAACCAATGCTTATAATAATATGCTCAATGAAATATGTTGAAAATTCCCATACACTAAAGGAAAATTCGGCGTTTTTATACCAAACTTGTCAAAACCAAATATATAAACCTTAAATTATGACGATACATAAAAATTAAATTTTAATTTGATATCTGACAAAAGAACGGTGTCTGATACCGGTTATTTTGGCATATTTTACGTTTGTGCACATTCGACTAATGGTTTAAGTTTCCATAACATCCATTAACTGTCGCTGAACAAAATAATATATGGACGAGCTTGTCGAGGAGGCGAGTGAGCGGAGCGAATGAGCTCTTCTTAAAGAAAATAGCCTTTCGGGCTTGGAATTTTAGCGTAGACTACAGTCTGTGAACGATATTACTATGACTACATAGAACTGTTCGAGTTAAAATTAATTCCTTAAAGACTACAGTAACTAAAAAAGATCAACGTTTTCCATGCTACATAATTTGGAAAATTGACTTTATCAATGAAATGAGTTATGTCTTAAAAAGTACATTCATAATCAACTAAAAAAACACAAGTAAAAGTTACACTAAGTAACCTTACCGGCTACATAAGAAGTGGATATAAAATGTTTTCAGGTCTGATTTTAAACATTTAAGAGAAAAAATGGATGGAATACAAAGTATTTGTAGCCTTAGCCCATGTGTGCCCGTATCATCTTTGTTCGCGATGTGTTTGCTGTCTCAGTTTAAAGTATGGAAGGCGGACCTCAGTAACTGTGTTAGCCGGCACTTCTTTCCTTCATACGACTCCTCTCTTACAAACCCTTGTGGCTTTCACCTTTTACACAATGTTCTTCCAAGAGGAATCCTCGAGTTTGGTTAAAATATCGTTATAAACATTCTAAAGACAATTTTTCCTTCCATACATTAATGTTATATAAAACATTCTATTATTGACATGGATTTTTATTTAGTAAGAAATTATTTGAATTTTAAGTAAAATTTTATATGGTTTTATTAGAAAGAAACTAAATTGTCTTATAGCATTAAAAATACATTTAACAAGCCATAATGGTAAACTTGTATTCAATAATCTAAACTAACTCAGATTACTAAAGTTAAATTTATAATTAAATTATCATCACTTTTTGACCAAATGAGATCGTTTTATTAATTAAATGTTTAATTAAGTGTTTTAATAATTGGAAGGGAATATAATGGATGTCAGACTAGTTTTTTTTTTTTTTTTTTTTTTTTTTTTTTTTTTGAGGGAGAGGCGGAAAAATGCATTACGCACACAGGTGGCCAGCCTGTAGTGTGGGGCTCCCCTAAAAACGGGTTTACCCACTAAAAAACCTCCTCTACTCTTTAGGAATCTAACCTGGAATTGTTTGTCACATTACGTCAGGCTAGGCCTAAATTTGGCTTACGCCCGTGGGGCTCGCTCCTTATCTAGCCGCTCGATCAAGGGATCTCGGCCACTTCGCGGTCCAGATCGGTTTTCTTTTCCAGGAGGATGCCCCGGAACAACTGTGACAAACAATCCCAGTTGCCCTCATCCTCCATAATCTTTTGGCAGACCGTGTCCACCGAAAAAACACCGAGTTTTCTTGTGGCCTCCAGGCGGGACCTTTCCCAACGCGAACAGCGGAAGAAGGTGTGTTCCGCGTCATCGGGAACGCCCGGGCAGTAGATGCAATCCGGTGAACCGGTCTTGCCCATCCGGTTCAGGTACGACTTGAAATAGCCGTGACCTGTCAGGAACTGCGTGAGGAAGTAGTCCACCTCGCCATGCCGCCTTTCTACCCATGGTTGGACCTGCTCGATGAGTCGCGCAGTCCAATCCATCAACAGACGTCTTCTGCTGGATCGGGGACCCCCGACATTGGCCATCAGCCTACTAAGGTAAGTGACTACCTTAGCGGCCTTGTCCGCCATACGGAAGATCTGATCCCTCCAGCTTAACTTGGTGTCCACCATAACCCCAAGGTATTTGGCGGCACGAGTTGATGTGACCACCTCCCTTCCCACTCGGAGTGGCACGACGGTGTCGATCCTCTTCTTCGTGAGGATCACAATCTCCGTCTTACTGAGAGCAAGCGAGAGACCGTGATCTGACATCCAGGTGTTGACCACACGCATGACTCGGTTCAACTTTAGTTGGGCCAGCTCAACGTTGCGTGCAGCAATGAGAGCTGCGACGTCATCGGCGTACCCAACCAAAGTGGTTTCCTCAGGCATCTCGGACCTCAGGATGCTGTCATAGGCAACGTTCCAGAGATCCGGGCCGAGTATTGAACCTTGTGCGGCACCAGAAGTGACTTCCACCGTCCGCGTTCCGTCCCTCGTGTCATAAATCAGGCTTCGAGAGCGTAGATAATCCTCGATGAGCCGCAACAGATATGCAGGAATACGAAAGGTGTTTCGAAGCGCATCCAACATATCGACCCACCTCGCCGAGTTGAAGGCATTCTTGACATCAAGCGTAACAAGAAACACTACTCGGCGGGAGAAATGGTTGTGGCTCTCGGCTCTCTCCACAGCTCTCTGAACTTCGGTGACAGCGTCGATCGTTGACCGTCAATTTCTGAAGCCGTACTGACGGGGACATAAGTCCCCGGCAGCTTCCACGGCAGAAGTCAGGCGGGAACGGATCAGCTTCTCGAACAGCTTCCCAGCCGTGTCCAACATGCAGAGAGGCCTGTGGGACGACGGCAGCTCGGGATCACCTTTGCCCTTGCTGATCAGTACAAGCCTGGCTGTTTTCCAGGGAGCCGGAAACACCCCTTCTACTAAACAGGCATTGTACATTCTCAACAACAAGTCAACATTGATTGAAAATACTTTCTTTAAAGCCTCACTGGGAATCCCGTCCGGGCCAGGAGCCTTGTTGCTCTTCAGGGAGAGAACGGAGGTTTCCAGCTCCTCGAAGGTGAAGAGTGGAATGTCCTCTACCCGTCCGAAGTCAACCGGCGGTCGCTTTGGATGTTCAGGAAACAACGCAGCGACGATCCTCCCCATGGTGGCGCCCTCCATGATGGAAGGTGGAGAGCGGGCGCCGAGTTTCTGTGTTACAAGTTTGTAACCCAGGCCCCACGGGTCGGAGTCAACGTCGTCACGAAGTCTCCTCCAGCTATTCGCCTTGCTCCTGTTGATCGCCTGGCGGAGAGATTTTCTCGCAGCTTTATAGGCCTCCGACTTACGAACTCTGTCTGCGGGAATTCTCGCTCTTGTGGCGGCTCGTCTAGATCTTAAACATGTTCTTCTGAGTTCCGCAATCTCTTCAGTCCACCAGTAAACGGGTTGTTTGTCGCGTCGGGGTTTCCTTCGCGGCATAGACTGGTCGCAGGCCGAGACGATCAGTTCCATTGTGGATGTTACTAGTGCCTCGGCCCCAGCCTCACCAGGATTCCCCTGCGCTCCCCGAGAGATGACTTCGGTGAACTTGACCACGTCCAGTTTGTTGGTGTTCCACCGGCGTGGCCCTTCCCGAGATGCGGAAACTCGACGATTTGCCTGATCATGCAGGTCAAAAACGACGTATTGGTGGTCGCTACCCGTGTAGTCCTCCACAACCCTCCAGCCAGAGATCCTCGGAAGGAGCGACTCAGACGCAAAGGTGACGTCGGGGATCGTGCCTCTCTGCCCGGGGCGCCGAAAAGTAGGTGTGTCGCCCTGGTTAAGGACGACAAGACCGGCCCTGGCGATGAAATCCAGGATGTATTTCCCCGGGAGCTGGTAGAAGGCATTCCCCACTCGACGGCCCTGGCGTTGAAATCGCCACCAATGACGACATGCCCGGTGGTGCCGAGAACGCACTCCTCTAGACTATCTATCTTGTCGCGGAAGTCCTGAACGGCCTCGTTGGGGGTGAGGTAGCAACTGAAGATAGTCACGTCCCTACACCGAACCCAGACGAATCCTCGGCCGCGCCCGTGACTCCGCACCAAGACATCCTGCGTATTACGTGCCCAAAATGCAGCAGTACCAAGGCTGTCGGAGATCCAAATGTTTGGGTCTCTGTCCCGATACTGTTCGCTGATAAGGAGCGCGTCAGCACCAAGTTCTCGGGCGAGCTGATATAGAAGGTTATCAGCTCCCCAGGATCTGTGAAGGTTGGCCTGGAGGATGCGAATTACCGTCCGCTGCCTTTTGCCTGTTCAAGTGCGGCTCTGAAGGCATCGCACTGACCAGACCCGGGTAAGTGACCGAGGGCACTGGAGCCTGAATCCTTGCAGAGGAAGCAGGAGGGGCTCGAGGAACATTCCTTGCGTTTGTGGCCCTGGCTTCCACACTGGAAGCAGTTGGCACTCCTGTCGGGCCCTTTACAGTTTCGGGAGGAGTGGCCGAAACCGAGACAGCGGAAGCATCTCGAAACTACCACTCTCCGTTTGAGCCTGCAACTGACCCAACCGACTCTAAGGTGCTGAAGGCTAAGCAGCTTATTAGCGTGCTTTTCGCCCATCTCAGCGACAGCCATCCAGAGTTGACTTCGGTTTGGCTTCGTCAGCCATACCCTCACTCCGTCAGCCGGTATCTCCGGGAGTGCCACCTGGATCGCACGGGTCACCTCATCTTCGGTGGAGAGGGCATCAAGGTCCCGAATCTCGACCGAACACTTCGGTTCTAGGGCCTTGATGGAGCCTTTGTCCCCAAGTGCAGTCTTGAGGGAAGCGGCAAAACCGATCTTGTCACTCGACTTCCCCAGTTCGAGGAGGACATCCCCGTTCTGGGTTCGCCGAATAGACTTGATAACGGTGTCGGTCTCTTCCGGTTTGGCCTGCGATCTAATCTGACCCAGAACATCGGCAAAAGATCGCGTCTAAGGGCTTGATCAAGATTGCCTCCGTCCTGGGCTTCTTAGGCCTGGGTTGTTTAGGCTTTCTGACAGACTTGCCAGAGGCCTCCCCAACCGGGTTTGAGACTTGCGTCCGCTCCACCCTCGACGCACTTTTCGAAGCTGCCTCCGCTTGCTTCTGCTTCCTCCTTTCTTTCTTAGACAGGCGCGTCTTCCATCCCCCCAAAGGTGTTGAGGCAGAGTTTGCTGCCAAGGCAGGATTAGCCACCGGAGCAGGAACCTCTGCAGGAGTAGCCGCTGGAATCACGACAGCGCCCGGGGCGGATTGAGTGGCCTGGACAGGAGATGTCTGCGATGCCGCAGTGACAAAAACCGGTCTCGGCACTGAGTCCACCTCAACAAGCTCAGGGCTTCCCGGCGAAGAACCGCTCTGCCTCTTCTTTCGCTTTCTGGCTTGAGTCTGGGACTCAGCCAGGTGAGCTTGAGGCGAAGCAGAGATGACTCGGTTCGTGACATCGCGCTCCTGCTTCACTGCCTTTAGCCTGATTTTCCGGCATTCCTCAATTTCTTCTAGAGCATCTTCGAGTTTCGGGATCCCCTCTTTTATCGCCTTGTTCACGTTCTTTTGAATTAAGAGGGCCTTGGCCATCTCCTTCAAAAGAGCTTTCATCTTCTTCAGACATGAGTCTTCCTCCTCGTGGGCGTCGTCCTGCTGCTGCCGAAGCATTTGCAGCTCGAATGCCGCACGAAGAGGGCTCTTCCTGGGAGGAATCCCTTGGGTATTGGCTAAAGGTGTTACCGGATTGGTCACCTCCATCACTAGATTGACCTCCACTTCCTTCTTTTCAGGCTCATACGACGATCCGGCGTCACTTACCGTCTTAAACGGCGCCGGTGGGGGGGAGGTTTTAATTCCCCCTGTCGGCGCCCCAGTCTTCGAGGTCGGAGACCTCTGCACAATAGAGCTTCGCCTAAAAGCGGCTTGCTCATTTTCCTTTACGTTCTTCGTGTTTCGTTTAGTAGAATCCATGCTTTCATGTCACCAGCGCATCGTGCGGCAAGAGGCGGCCCTTCATCGGCCGAGAGCGGGTACACCCTCGGAGGTCTACCCCCCGTAGGAGATAAGACACCCCTACCCCGGTACTCCGGGGCCCGAACCTCCGTTTGCCCAGCACCGATACACAAAATGTGCCGGACGTGCTGGGGGTCGCACCGTGGCAATGCAGAGTCCGATCCCTGCATCCATGCCGCACTCCCTGACTAAGGTCCGAAGCGGCTGGCTTCTGACGACACACTGGAGGAGACCATCGGCAGTGCGAGGCACACATCAGTCCCTGCAACACAACAGGGACACTCCCAGGACACTCCCAGGACCCCCCAGCATGCGCCGGTCGAAAGAAGGTGGAAAGACACCCTTGATTCGGGGTCGAAAACAAGAAGGTGAGCAAGGTTAGCTCAGGAAAGAATAAAGACGGTGAGCTAAGACCTGAAAGATGGGAAGAAAGGCCCTAGCTCGGGAAGAACTGTGAGGAGGGTCTCACAGCTTGGCTCAGGTACCCCGGGGTCGCCAAGAAACACCCGTACAGTGGAAAGCCCACTGCCCCTGAGGGAGATGTCAGACTAGTTAGCTGATTATATACTTGTAATATAAATATGCTATATTTATATACTCCAATTAGATCCAATTTGATTTGTAGAATCTTATTTAATGATGGATTTTTATGCGTATTTGCATTTGTCAAATTAACCAAATTAAACCAATTCCCATGAAACTAAACTATAATGTAAAAAATACTACACCGGATTGTAGGGCAACATGAAATTTCTTGGAATATTTTCTAATTATTAAATAAATTAATTTTCGATGGTAAAATAAGACTATTTAACACTACTCACTATTGACTATTCACACTTTCAAATGTGAAATAACCTAATTTAAATCGTAATAAATTAAAAAAAAATTTAACACAAATTTAAATCCATTGAAATTAAATATGATTCCGTGTAAAATCCAAAGAATTTCGTAGGGACCGGTTGAATTAGTATTTTGTATTGTATTACATGTATTTATTATTTGTCATATAATAAATAAAACTAATTTTTTTATATAATGACAAAACGATGGTAATTTTGTTACGTTTAACATATATTTCACTTAATATATTGGTCAAGCAATGGAATATCTTACTTTCGATATTTTTTAACGAGTTGGCTCTGTAATCACCGTAATTATCTATAAGAATAAAGTAACTTTAGTAAAAGATGTTTAGACTAGATATCGATTATCCCTCTTTTTGGACATGATCCAAGTTGGAAATTTGAGTCAATTGTGTTATGAAGGTCGTGGTACACTTTTGGAGGGCATTGTCAGTCCATACAGTTTTTATTTGACCGATATGTCACTAATTGGTTAATTGATATTAATGGTCACTGATGTCACAATCATTCCTTTACTTCCTGAATTGGTAATAAAAGATTTGAGTCCCACAATGGAGTGAGTTATCCTCAGCTTAATATATTCCATGTTTAATGTGAAATTTTCAGAAATTCAATACATTCATTTTATTGTAACTGCAGTTCAATCAATGTAAGTGCATATAGCTCATTTAAAATTATTAAAACTAATATCAAAGTATGGTACCTTTTTACATGATATTAACAATTATTTAACACATACAGGCCAGAATGTTCCCTTAAAGCAGGACGTATTCATTCATTCATAATCAACAACGACCTAACGGTGCTCTCTCCACACAGCCCGAGGCTAGAACCACCCCCTCCCCCTCCCCCACCATCCCTTAACTTGAAT
Organism: Neoaliturus tenellus; assembly: GCA_030545055.2. NCBI lineage: Eukaryota > Metazoa > Arthropoda > Insecta > Hemiptera > Cicadellidae > Neoaliturus > Neoaliturus tenellus. The sequence continues at coordinate 129,536,543 of CM061535.1, forward strand.
GACGGTTTCACACTGTATTGATCTGACCACATTTCGGTGAAATAGTAACACTCCTCGAAGAAAAATAACAGCCTTTTTAAACATAATTGGTTTTGGTAGTGAAAGTAAAAGCCTTTTCCCACTTGAGCTGATTAAAGTGAATGATACGGCGCATGGCTGCTAACCCTTTCATTGGCTTGTGTCAACCTTGTATTGACTTAAGCTCAGACGACTTCGCAATCTTTGACTTTTATGTTTGAGTCTGAATTTATAACAGAATTCGTTAAGAGTTTCCCTAATTAAACCATGTTGTTACTCGTTCAACTTCTCCTGATTATTGTTCTGGAATCAACTATCCAAAATTGTTACCTGTAAAATTTCCAGATCATTTCAAAAGCCAAAATCACATTTAAACAGTAAAACATAAATTACAGTTAACTATTTGAATTGAAATATAACACATGGGTACCAAACCTTCTCGAGTGGTGTCATCTTTCTTTACGCGTGAAAACACTCTCCTTGCATTTAAATCTCTTTTATAAACTAAGTGAAGCACTCTCGTTCACTTACAACGCAAAAGGTGGAGCGAGTAAATTTCAGAAAGATGTAAAACTTGCGATTTTGTTACATTCAAATCGTTATGTGTGTATTTTACGGTCATGTTGCCAAAAGTAAACCAACTGTTACTTTGTGTATACAGCAGGCATACAACTTTATCACGAACTCGTGTTATTTATTTATTCACTTGGTAACTTAATATTTTTAACAATTACTATTTACATAACTGAATATTATTCATGAATATAAAAACAAAGACCTCTCTTCCTCATCGCTTACTTTCCAACTTGTCCTAACGTTTAAGTGATAAAATTCGTTACATTGCTTCTTTTGGCCCAAATGGTATCGTTGGAAAGGATGATAGCTTTTATTCCGATCTGACTTTAGGGCTCTGGCTAGCAAACTTAAAAATTTTACATGTTATTCTTAGCGATGCAGATGCCATAAGTTTTATGATTACCTTAACAGATGTTATATTTTTTATTATTTAAATAGTTCAATAAGTTACAACAGAATGCAACACTCTTAACGGCTAACAGTATTGCCATTGACATTTGCAATACGTTTTTAACTGAACTTAAAGGTGATTAAGGATAGGTAATCAGCTCCCATAAATAATATAATTTGGAATTGAAATATTTTGTACTAACCTTTCTAGCGATGTATGAGGTACAGCAATTTAATTTAAAACAATCTGGACATGAATTATTTGCTCACTCGAATATAACAGTAACCTTTTTATCTATCAGAGAATTTGTCTATAGGGAATAAGCTATATTACTGTAGTAGTCACGGTAAGACCCAAGCCCGGGACCAGATACTTTTTGTTTTGAGGTCGCTAGAAGCCAAACAAATTCGTAAAAATTTTTATATATGTCCATTAACACGATAAGTCTTGAATGGAACCCTCGATTTTGATGAAATTTGGTATCGAGGTGTAGGGCAGCGTTCATCAAGTTAAGTTCAAATACCAGCATGATCGGGCCACGGTAACGGATTTTAAGGGGTTCCAAAAAGGGTAGAAAATGGATTTTTGGCATTTTTGACCTCAATTTTTAAAATTCAACAATTTTAACTTAAACCACTTGAAAGAGTAAAAATAAAACTTAATAGATAACGTAGAAAATCCAAAAATACGTTTTCCAAGTTATTCTCAAAGGAAATCAACAAATCCCTCTTTCTCACTTATTTATTTACATAAGTTGATAAAATTTGGTATGTACATCCACTATCTAGAGTGGATCTGGAATAAGGAAACTTATATTTCCTTACAACATCCTCATGGTAGCGAACCTTCATCCTCCTTCCAATGGTGTATGTGGGGAAAATAAAAACACCAAAGTTTATTGGAAATTCGTTGAGTACGCAGGTCTGCTGCAAAGGGGGTATTTATATTTACCTGAATTGGACCATGCTTCGAGGGGGGAATTTCCGTTTTTACAGTGTAAAACCGTCTTTCAAATACATTTTTATCAAAATCAAGCAATCTGAAGCCAGAGTGTCTCGCTAGGGAGTAGTGTAAAATTGCGGCCGCTGGCCCAGTTCAAGGTCACCTGAGGGATGACGTCATCGAGGTCAATGACCTCACCGATGACGTCATCGATGACGTCATCGATGACGCAATCGATGACGTCATCACCAATGACGTCATTTCGATGACGTCACACCCATGACGTCACAGAAATGACGTGCTGATGACGTCATCACCCCTTACGTCACCAAAACGACGTCACCGACGCCACTAAGGTCAAGGTCACGCAGAAACTTAAAATTTTTTAGCACTTTTGCCGTTTCTCGCACTACGCTCCGAGTTTCAGTCCGAGTCCCCGTGACCTTGACCACTTGGAGCGAATTTTCGACAAGAAACGGCAAAAGTGCCAAGTTAAACTCGAGTTTCTGACATGACTCTGCCTAAATGGGCAATCGGTTATCCCTCAGGTGACCTTGAACCAGTACAACGCCCGCAATTTTATGTTACTGTGACCTTGAACACTTAACAACGGAGCGCCGACACCGATGCGCACCCCACGACAGCCACCGAGTGACTGACTATCAGGCTCTGTGTACTCTAGGTATATGGGGAAGTGGAGGGGGAAATCTCAAGGTCATCCAAATGGAGTTTTAAAAAAGTTGAAGAGTAGAAAGACTACTCTTGTGCTTCCTGGGCGACCTCATCAATCTCTAATGGATCTGTAAACCAATCCGATCTGTAGCGGCAGGAGTCCAGAAAACAGGTGCACCACCCATCAGGTTGTCCGTAGCATTTCCGACAATTGGTAAGATTGGAGAAGTGAAATTTAATACACCGCTGCGGACAACAAGTATAAAAGTATTTGGATTTGTAGATTTTGAAAGTTTGTAGTACCGGCGGTGGCAGCTGTTGGTTCTTGCATCTACACCTGCAACATCCGAAGCATTCACATTGCCGGCAGGCCAGCCCATCCACTTGCCACTTTGGTAAGAGGAAACACTTATCCTCACAGCAATAGGTTGTCCCCGTCTCTTCCTCCCAACGCTTCTTTGCACAATATGTGACGCCTTGTATCTCCAAACACCTATGCTCGCAACATGAGATGCGCTTACTTTCCATAGTTGATGTTGCTTTGACGAGGGAGCACGATGAAGTGATGCTGTGGTCAGTGGGAATGGGGTTTATATAAACTAAGGTGAGTGGAGGGGAAAGGTCAAGGTCATCCAAATGGAGTTTTAAAAAAGAAAAGAGTAGAAAGACTACTCTTGTGTATCTATAGCGATTTCATTGATAGTGAGTGCTTCTGTATGCCAAGTTGATCTGTACTGACAGGCTCCTAAATAATGTTTGCAAAAACCTGCAAAATGATTGTTGCACAATTTGCAGCCAGTTAGCTGTTTTAATGTGAATTCAATGCAACGTTCAGGGCAACAAGTGTACTTATGCCCTCTCATCTGGTACACATGGAATGTCTTCAACTCCGGTTTCGGCTTCTTCCAAGACTTGCACTTACACATGCATTGACCAAAAGCTTCACATTTTCTACACGCCAGGCCATCCGCAACATCAATGTCATTCGGCCATGAAAAACATTTCCGTTCGCAACAGTAGTTGAGTTGACTCTCCATGTTGCTGTGGTGAAGGTGCGCGATGAAATGATGCTGCAGTCATTGAGAGTGCACCTTAAATAAACTCAGTGGAGGGGGAAAGGTCAAGGTCATCCAAACGGAGTTTTAAAAAAGATAACTAGTCGTCCTCCTCCTCCTCCTCATCCGTTGTACTTAGAGAGCTGTCAGACGAAGAGCCCCGTGCAGGTGCTCCCCAGATGAAAAACAAATCAATTTTAAAACGAAGACCAGGATCTTGCATCATCAATTCCTTTAATTTGTCACATACTAAGTCGACCTTGTGTAAGGTGTCAACAACAAGCTTCCAATTCGTTGGTTCAATATAACTTGTAGTAGAGTCTGCCTCGCTGATAACCACATCCTCCGGCCGTATTGGAGTGTAAAGATGTGTAAAGTTCTTTGGCTGTAGCTGAGGTTCAGGCTGGCTGGAAGTGGAAGGTTGAGTGTGGACCCCTGTCGCATCGAAATCCATAGTCATTCTACATTCAATGTTGGGGTTTTCGTTTAATACATACACCAATTTCTCATGCAACATATCCACTTCTGCCGAGTCTTGCAGATGAACATTCCAGGAAAATGGCCATTCTTCATCCGTAGTGGAGTCAACTCGAGAAAGAGTGCTGTCCGCCATGATAGCTAAGCAAGGAATGATGTGAGCTACAGACTGTGGTAACAGTATTGAAAAGTAGAGGGGGTAAACCAAAAGTACGTGGAGGGGGTATTTTCAAGGTCATTTAATTTGGGTTTTAAAAAAAAAGGAAATAGTGGAGGGGGAATTCTCAAGGTCATCCAATTTAGGTTTAAAAAAAAAAAGGAATGAAGCTTACTCCTCTTCAGCCTCGTTGTCCCCTGCATCTTCATCAGCCTCATCTTCATCGACGTCAGACCCGCCGTAAGGATAGATCGGGGACATGGGCGAATATTGTGGAGATTGTTGACCGTTGTTGTCGTCCCCTTGCATTCTAACTTGGGACCAATCATAATTTAAATTCATTTGTATTATGATCCCAGGGTTGTCCCGCAGTATTTCCTTCATACGTTCGCAAATTGACTCCAAATAGTGTACACTATCGATCGACAGTGTCCAACCCGTACTTGTACCGACATCAGTAGTGGAGTCAGCTTGGCTGATGGTGTTGTTGTCTGCCATGGTTGCTTGTCGGACAAGGAATGACGGTTGATGTGATGCTCATGCAGGAACATGGTGAAGTGGTGGGGGGTGTGGTGGAGTAGTGGGGGAATTTTCAAGGTCATCCAAACGGAGTTTTAAAAAAAAAGGAAAACTTACAAAGTAACATTGAAACTTTCCAATTGATGGTGGCGAGCGTTTTCTTCTGCAACCTTGCCGACACATGTGACTATGCCGTACAGTATGAAAAGTACGACCATAATAAGGCCGAACAATAAAAGATAGCCGTTGACTATCATGATATTTTCTGAGTGGATCTGTTTTCTTCTTATCGCCCTCTCCTGCATCCTCTTCTCCAACTCGTGGACGAAGTCACAACATGCGTGAGGACATCTTTCATCTGTTGGTAGGTTTGCCATTGTTGATGTTGTCGGTGTGGCTGTTGAAGATGGAATGAGGTTTCCAATTGCGATGTGCCATGTACACCAATAGTCAAGTGGTGGGGGTAACAAAGCAGTGGAGGGGGAAGTTTCAAGGTCATCCAAATTGTGTTTTAAAAAAACCTATCTTGTTACTGAGCTTATATGTCAGTAACAAGATAGGTGTTTTTGCTCTTTTACTTCTTTAATATAATGAAAAAATATACATATTCTACAATGGTTAGGACAAGAAATACAACTGCTAGTCAGCTGAAGTAGTCCAAGTTGTCTGGCTCGGTCTTCATGGACGCTGGTGAGGAAGCCGTCGAGGAGTGTCCAGGCTCTTCCTTTGACTGCCGGGTGTTCCGTATATTGCAAGCGTAAACTTGCACATTTATACGGTAGCCTCGTGCCACCATCAGCTGCAACTCCTTGTATAAGTCGTTTAGCTCCTGCTGAGTCTTGATGCTCACCTCCTCGTAACTTGCGCAACTGACGTTGAGAGACATCCTGATGTTGCTAGGTTGGCTGCTGGAGTAGAAATGAAGCCGAGGCACAGCGTTTGGAGGTACATGGAAAAGTGGTGGGGGTGATGGTGGGGGTATGGAAGATGCAATTAAACACTTCTAAACTTTTTCCATTGATACAAAGGGATGGAACAAATAGCACAGGTGTCCTTGTAGTTTTCAAATCTAAACATTGGTGCTAGAAATCCAAACTGTTTTCTACCACCTTCCTGTACGAACCGTCGAAGGTCTCTGACGGCAGCATTGCCACAAGGCCTACAAAACTTTTCCCCGTCTTGGAACCTATACCAGGAGTATCCCGAATACCCTCTATTATCTTTCTTGTACTCCTCGATATCCTGCTTTACTGTTATAGGGATATTATCTCGTAAAGCCGTCTGGAATAAAGATGCGTCAGTTATAACTCGTTGTAAGCAAAGCTCGTACAAGGTGCTCATCGTTTGCTAGTTGGCAACAGACTGACCGTTTTTCGCATCCAAGCAGGTTTGAATCCTAGTGCGGTAGTGGGGGTAATTACAGTAGTGGGGGTAATTGTGAAATGCAAAGGTCAAAGGTCAAGGTCACCCGCGAAGTTTAAAAAAAAAATGCAACATATCAATACGTGAAGTCTGTCACATATTGATATGTTGCATTTTTTGTTTTTTTGTTTTATTTTTTTTGTCTTTTATGATTCGTTTATTTATAAAACATTACAACAACAACATATGTACAACATTAAAACTTAAATCTAACACTGCTGCTTGTCAGCGATGTGGATGGTCAACTCTGTAGAATTGCTACCCGTGCAGCCGTGGGACACCAGGTATAGACACCCGGGTTGAATAGAGCGAAGATCCTCGTTTTGTAGAAGATGGACGAATCTCTTGGGCAGGTACACCTGGAACTTTGGTTCATCCCCCGGAGTAAACGGTGCCTCGCTGAGACTGCAGCAGATGGCCTCCCCAACTGTAGTCTCCATCTTCTTCATAGCATGGATTATGTAGTGCTTCTCGTCTTTTAGTTCCGAGCACTTCTTTACAGGTAATATTGTTGACTTGGAGTGAGCATTGAACTGCTCGACCAAAGTCTGAAGGAACTGGTGAGATGCCATGGTCAGGTTACAGATCGTCTTCTTGCTCGGAGATGTTGTCGTCTCGGAATCTCGAGTAATACTCATGCCAGGTCCCTGTCTGGTCCCCACTTATATACTCTCCGTTACCCCCACCACTCCCCAATTCCCCACTTTGAAGGTAAGAGGCGAGTTTATAGGCATTTTTCAAAGCGCAATGTCTATCTTTATCATGTTCTGGGCTTTTTGTACAAATACATATGGTTTCCAGCATGTATTGATAATTCTTATCCAATTCCACATCATTAACCGGAACATGAGTAAATCCTTCGATCCATCTTTTCTTTTCCAGCCCCTTTGTGTAAATATTGGTAAACTTGTCTGAAAAGTGATGCATAATGTGATACAAGTCCGTGTAACTTGTAAAACCATCATACCAATCGATATGATGGAAGTGTTTTGAAATCCATCTGTTGGTAGTAGCGGCTTTACTAGTTAAAGACGAATAAGAACATGGTGGTTTAAATAAAAACGAATAAGGAACACTTGTATTCATGTCCAAAAACACAAGTTCTTTTATAATGAATCTATCATCATTACCACGAAACGCTTGAAACTCAATAATACCAGGCTTGGACTTTACTTGTTGTTCTTCTCCCTTGTCCATTTTGAAGGTCACACGTCTGCTCATTACGAAGTCAGGAGGTCAACTGATTTCCACACCACGGTAGGTACTACTTTTATACCAGGCCGTACAGTTGTTGGCGCGTTGGTGTATATTTAACGTGGGCACCGTCCCCAATAGGCCTAACCCCACAAAATGTTGGTTATTGTTTTAAAAACTAACCATTGTCATTTAAGTTTCCATCTTTATATTTTCCTTATTTTCATTTTCATCACTAACACTTGATTCTTCTCCTCCATCTTCCTCTTCTTCCTGTTTTACTGATTTCTTATGTAGTTGAGCGTACTTTTCCAATTGTCTCCACATCTGTACTTCATGAGGAACTCTATTAAATATAGAAGTATCCACAGGTCCGTATAATATAGGTGCGTCCGGTTGTTTGTCCAAAGTGTCTTCCAGATAATCTTTAATAATCGAACTTGAAAACACCAGTTGTCTCAAGTATCTTGTTATAGGTTCAGTAGCACAAGTTAAAATGAAAAACTCCTCTCGATTAAGTTGAATTTTGTTATCATGTCTTGTTGTGTCTCTAAACCGTAGCTGATGATCACCACGTTGTTTAATGATATCAATTTCCACATTTGAATCCAAAAGTCCTACCCTTGTCTTTCTTCCAAACATGTTACTACTTAAATAGCATTCTAGCAGATGCAAATGTTTCATAAACGATTCCCAAGCACTGTCCGTAAACAAAATCATTTTGGGTCCATGAGTTAAAATAACAGTAGGGGAATAATCTGTAGATTTCATAACACCGATTAAAACACTTTTATCCAAACTGGAAGAGATTGGATAAAATATTCGCAAAAATACCTCACTCAATATGTTTGGAGAAATATTATCTTCAATATCCCTTTTTCTCTTTTGTATAGTCTTTCTTCTTTTACCTTTTTCTTCAACATTATTACTGGCGTGAAGTTGTCCGCAAACGTTTTGTTCACCTCCTTCCTGGTGACCTTGAGGATCTAAAAACTCAGATATCTCCTTCTCAATATCTACCACATTTTCAGGTGTACCACTAGGAGAAGCCATATTGAATACGATGCTACCCATACAACAGTAGGCAACAAACTGATGAGGAGCGGTCTGTACGCTCTGCTTTTATACTCGCGGAATGAAACAAAACCGGTTCTTACAATACATTTTTAACAATTCCAGTTAAAGGTGTGTATGTTACGATTTTATCATGTAGAATTAAACAGTATGCAGTTGTATTAGCCGGTATAGCATCGTTGAATTCCATTTCTATTTTTATATCCACACTTGAAGACTTTACTGATTCATTTTGTTTAGAACAATCGATTACAACTATTGGGTAGGCATCGAAATATTTGTCAGGTGGTAATAAAGGTGTATTTGTTTTACCGTAATATGAACTTTGGAATCTCGCGTACATATCGTACAATATACTGTATTTCTTCTTAGTGAATGACACATTTAAATTGTCGTATGGAAAGAATTGTGAATTTAAATAAACTTTAATATTTTTCAAGTCACAATGATCAAATTGTCCTGCATGTTTAGTAATGGCGTCTCTTCTACCTGTTTGTAAACCAAATATAATATACCTGGCTCGTTCTACATAATTCGATGTTTTAACAGTCCAAGTGTGTCGATCCGTAGTAGGTAAACTGGGATGCTCATGAAATTCCCAACTTCTAAATGGAATAACAATATCACGATCGGCTTTTAATTTTCTTAAAAGTAGCATTCTATGCTCGTCAGCCAATTTAACATGTGGAACTCTCCATACAATTTTGTCTAATTTTAATTTCCATTCTAAAGTCGCATCTGTAGTAGCATCTGCAGCTTTAATAATGTCTTTATCGTTAGAAGATCTCAACAAAACTAATTCTTGTTTAACGTTTAATATTATTTTCCTATAATCTTCAGCAAAACCAAGCAGCAAACGTAATGGAATATGAAAATCAAAATATCCATTTGGATTTGGAGTGATCGTGTCAATCGTAGGTAATACCCATCCGGCAGGTTTAAGTAAATTGGTTTCATTGGGTGTTATAGATGTTAATCCTTTTAAAGTTGTCGTAATACCTACTTTTTTAGTGGAATCAACTGTTACACCTGATATTTCATATCTAATTTCATCAAATAGGAAAGCCATAGGATTATTTATAAATGGAACTGTTGTACCAACAGTAGTACCGTCCTTTTTAGTAACTTGTCCTTCAATATACAAGTAACTTTCACATGGTAGTGTGTAAATGTCTTGATTTTGTATGGGAATACGAATTTCATCGTTATTGTTTAATTTCGATGAAGTGTAAGGGTTGTGGGTGTGATATTCTTTTTCCCATAGGGTTTCGTCGAATGTTGGACCCTGCGCTATATCCAGTATATCCATACTCGGTTAATTTTAATCCAATTCTCTCTAAGAAACGAATGTTCTCGCGTGTTAACTCCTCCACAGCTGAAGAGCTACTAATGCGGTTTCCCGTAGGTTGTTCGCTTTTAAATGTTAAACCCATGGTTTTGTATTAAAGTGTCGATTTTAAATGTAATCTAATCGTAATAGGCTCTTCTCTGAAGTCTACCAAGTTACCGTCTTGATCCAATACGCTCAACACGATGTCTGAAATGAAAGTGGTGTTCAACGGTAGATATACCAGGTTTTGTGGCTTTTCAACAATTTTAAATCCAGGTGGTACACTTGGGTAAAAAGTATGTATGATGTGGGTGTTAGCCCCATCCCTGTAAGCACCTTGTATAATGTTACAAGTTATGTCTATACTATTGACTTTTAATATTGTTACTGTTTTCTTACCGGAATGTGTTACATCTGGTTCTAAAACAGGCTCATCGTTGGAAAATCCTAATAAATCACCAATTGAGTTTGGTTGAGTGAAATCTATATAATATTTGGAAGTAATTTCAGCTTTCATCGTATTATTATTACCTTTTAATGTTATATTGTCTTTTCCCATTTTAGTTTGCAAAAATTCATTTATATGATCAATTTCATAAGAACCTGTGGGTAACCTGCACTCTTGTAAGTCTGTAAATTTTCCACTGGCATCCTTTCCCTTATAATAATGCAATACGTTATTTTTACCTTCCGTAACATTGGGGATAGAGTTGTAAGTTGTAAAATCCAATAGTGCCGCCTCCCAAAACCTTCCTTTTTGCAAGCGTAACGCTGGAAAAAGGATACTTCGTAAAGTGGACGATTTTCCTGTTAATGATACCGTATAGGAAGACATCTCAATAGTGACTGATACTTTTAGCTAGAAATTCCAAACATAAATGGCCGCATATTGAAGTATTATCAGGTTGTTCTCTTTTATAGTTATAATATATGTTTTTAGCAGATTTAAAGTAATTTTGAAGTTCTTTTGGTGGTGGCAAATTACCGAAACTATCAAAATAATATACATTGTTATTTAGTTTCTTATAACAAACCCAATGGGTGCCAGACCCTTCAGTATTATCCAAATTTACAATTCCAGTCTCATTTTGCCACATTTTCTTTGGTAAACTGTCTTTCATAAACACACCGCGGAAAAATGGTATTTTTAAACAGGAAATATATTTAAATAATTCAATATTGGTTAATGCTTTATGTGGTATGACCAATTGATTTCTTTCATTTAATATGCACGATAAGGTCTTAGGTAAAGTCCTGCCCCGTTTTTTACCATTGACCACACGGTGGGCTTCTTCCTGCCTTTTCTTGTAGATCGTCGTCTTCTTTTTATATTTCCTCCATGTTTTCTTGTGGTTGACCTCCTTTTTACTCTCCTTCTCCTCCTTCTTCCACCTCCTACTGCTGTTTTAGCCTTCATACCTGCTGTTACTGCTAAAGCTGCTGCTTTTTCTGCTATGCTAGCGTCACTTGATTTTACTCGTTGCCAAGCTATGTCCGCAAGCTTTTTGTCAGCTATTGATCTATTTTTTGAATCGGCAAACGTGGAATATGCGATATCGTGTTCTTTACAAGCCTGATCTAACTTATTTATGCCAGGATCGCCTCTTTCCAGTCGTTTTTTCAATTTAGTTCCTGGTCCGCAATACTGATAACCTCCCGGTATATGAAATTCGTATGGTAATGCGTCTATTGCTCTATTTACTATGGATCCTACTGGAATTCGTTTTAAAGCTTTACTTAACAGAGAAACCGCTGTGGACGTGATCCCACCTCCTCTCCTTACAGTGTCTCTATATGGACTGATGTACTGGAACGTCATTATTGTCCTTTTATAATCGCAATGTACAACTTATGTGTTACCTCTATGACAAGTTGGACATAAATGAAGTCGTTTATTGTGTTCTTTTATTAAATATCAAAATCACCCCAATCCGATGATCTAAACTTTTTTGTACGAGGGTTGATAAAATAGTTTTGAACAATTTCCCGTTTAATCCAAGTACCTCTCTCAGATTCCAACAAAGGAGTACGACCTGAATGAATACCAATAAGATTGTATACATCAAATAATGCATTTCCTAAAACTTTTACAAGAAAATTAACAGTGACAGCATTATCCACATGTTCAGGGTCTTTAAGGTCTGTTATACGTTTATTATTACAAGTATACACTTTGCTATCCATTTGTGATAATGTGATAGCCTGTCCTACAGTTGCAGCATCATTTGCTTCTCTTCCTTGCGCCATGTTTGTTAATTTTTTATTACTACATATAAAAAACGCATGGTAATTATTTGGATCTAGATGTACTGTTTGTCCTAAGGCAGCCGCGTCTCTATCTGCATGACCCCATGACACATTTGATAACCTTCCATGCCTGCAATCCCAATAAGTGTTTTTGTATGTCAATAAATGAAATTTTTCATTACCTTGAATAAAGTCATCCCCTTGCTTTGATAATACTTCATCTCGTTTTGCAAATCCAGTTGTTTCTTGTTTTAAAGTCTCTTTCATTTGACCCACTGTTGCACCATCAGATGGTGCTGAACCATCTTTTACATTCGCCAAACAATTGCCAAGACAATCGATAACTCCCACATCACGTATGACACAATGATCTTTTATATATTTGAGATTTACAGCATCATTTTCATTTTTTGGATAACCTATATCGTTAATAACAAATTTATAAAAAGAAAATCCATCTTTTGTCTTTTCAGGTATCAAAGAATGTAAATAGCGTCTATTTACGCTGTCTTTTGCATCTTTAGGGTCATCTACGTTGGATATACGTTTATTGTTGGCACTATACGTTTTCCCATTGAATTTTAACGTATTTTTTAATTCAGATGACAAATAACCTTTGTTTATCGCATCACCGTTTTGATTTGGTTTACCAACGTTGATAATTCTATGATCTTCTGCGTCATATGTGTTATTTTGTAGTTTTAATGTTGGCGATATCTTTTCCTTTAATATTTTTAGATTTATTGCATCGTTTTCATCCGTAGGATCTTTTATGTTTTTTAACCTTTTATTACTCATATCATAATCTCCATCAGGTGTTTGTGGTAAACCAGCACTTCTTTTTAAACTATTGGCATAATATAACCCATCCGAGGAGTAACGTCCGAACTTGTCGACACTCATGGTGCAACTGAATAGTATTCTAGGGAGTAACGCATTTTTATGAGATTACCCCACGGTTTCGGAGTTCATCCACTAAAGCCACCCATTCGTTTTCCAATCCAGTATGACCCGCTTCTTTAGCTTCATGTATTAGTTTCATTCTATCCACCAATTTATTGATATTATTGTAATAAATCACATTTGTGTTATATAGTTTCTTCATTAAACCTGTACCCGTAACGGACTTACTTCTTTTTCTTCGTTCCTGAGCACTTACATCCAAAGTGGATGCCATAAATCTTCGTTTTACAGGTTTTCTTTGTGTTAACGGCATTGTTTGTCTTCTAGTTGGTATTAACTTGGATACAAATTGTTTATATTTTAAAGACTTAGATCTAAAAGGAGGCTGGTCAGGTAAATACTTTCTCCTATATGCATTTGTCTGTTCCAAAATATTTTTATATGCTTCCATGTCTTTTTCTTTCACTACCGATACTGAAGGCTTATTTTCAAATAATAATTCAAATAATCCTTTTGTGCCCTTATACCTTTGATCACCAATGACAATATTATCATGTTCGTCAACGTTTAACGGGCTATTACCTATCATTAAACCGTCTTCTGTTAATCTCGCTCCATAACTATGGTAATTCTTATTAGGAATTGTTCCGAGTAACATTTTTACCATGTATTTCCTTCCTAAAGGTCCTTTGTTATGAATGTTTTCACCCAATAAGCTTATGTTTGACGGACCTTCCCTTGTCTCTTCTTCTTTTTCCTCTTCACTAGCAGTTGATACAACTTCATGTCCTCTTTTGGCTTTTACTTCATATAATTCTTTTATTCCACTATAGTCCGGTGATTCTAGCTCTCTTTCGGGTTCTCCACCGGTAAAACCACTATACGTAGAGGATTCCAGGTCTTCATCACTAAAATCTTCTGATTTTACATTTTCTCTTTCAAACTTCGTAATAGGTGCAATCGCATCTCCTTCCAATACAGGTTTAGCAAATTTTTTGTTTAATTGTTTCAAGGGTTCAGTAATAGGTTTAAAAGTAGATTCAAGGAATTTCTCCCTCTCGCTAATACCTAGTTTCAATGCTCTGTTTTTAGCCCGAATAGAATCACTAAGTGATTTTATTTCTTTTACTAATTTTTCTTGTTTAACCATGTTTGTAGCAAGACGTGTTGTACAACAATGAATGTGTTATACCACGTTTAATGTATTAATATAAATTTATCAAATCCTATCCTGTATCGACCATTGTTTAGCGGTTGTTCCTTCATAATTGTTAGGAACCCATACTTTTCAGCCCAAGCCTTTCCACACAACTTTTTAAATCGTTCAAATGTCATATCCGCATTTACATGATCAAAATATATATGTTTTAGGTTGGTTTCGTCCTGTTTAAATACAATTAACATGTTTGCATTGTCTCTAATGAGTTGTTTAGGTATTTTGCTGTAAGTTTGGCCAATATAAATGCTATCTATGTTGTTATGTCGACCCATAGCGAAGTAATTCCTTATTGTGTTTTGGTTTTCACAAGATACATCGTCGAATATAAACACGGAGAATGGTTTAGCTTCTTGTGGCTGCATGACACTCTCGCTTGCATTAAACTTTAAATATTTAACTTCAGGCACATTAGTCAGTATTTTTTCCAATAATTGATACTTTGGTTGTTGTAGTGATTTTGAAAATACATATAGATTGTTAAATCGTAATCCTTTAGGGTTTGTAATCAAATTGAATACTACATTAGTTTTTCCACAGTTGGAAGGTCCGGTAACCAGACAACGAACGGTGTTTGGTAACAAATTGCCATGCTTCCCACTATTGAATTCTGAATTATCCACTGTGAGTTCATCTATATTATTAATAGTAAAACTCTCTTTTTGTGGTACTATCTCCATCCTTTGTAATGGTTCAACCTAAAATGATTCTCTATCGTTATATCAAATCCTTTTTAGGTATCCAAGAATCTTCCGTCTTATTAAATCCTAACCATCGTACTTTGACCTTATCTTTTTTCCGTTGCAACACCTTTTCAACTAAATATACATCGCCTACTGTTGATGTTAACATTTCATGTCCATAAAACCCTCCTTCAAGCAATTGTCCTTTATTATCTTTTAAAATATATGTCTCAGGTACTGTAGGTTGTACTTTGAATACAGTAAAAACCTCATTGGTCCAATTTGGCAGGTATCTTTTACTGAATACACCTTTATATTTACTTATTCGCACTTTATCACCCACATTAAATTTTTTAGGCTTTAGTTTTTCAACTTTTGGTTTAGTATTCGTTTTTATACGTTTTAATACAAGGTTTTCATTTTTACTAGTTACTTGGTTTGGTTTCATCCCGATAGTCCTATGAAATTTGTTATTGTAATCGTTTATAAGTTTTGGTAACATATCAATCCATATGTGCGATCCTCTGTTGGAAAACATTTTATACATTGCACTTTTTAAAGTTCTGTTGAATCTTTCGATTATTGAGGCTTTTACTTCTGAATTGGTTGAATAATGGTTTATATTGTGTTTTTTCATTAAATTTGCAAATTCCTTATTAAAATATTCTTTTCCATCATCTGTTTGTAAATGTTTAATAGTATGTTTGTCTCTTTGTATAGCTGTTTCCATTGCTTTTGTAACACTTTTGCCACTCTTATCTTTTAGTGGTAAAGCATCTGCCATTTTTTAAAAACAGTTAATAACAGTCAATATGTATTTATATCCTTTATTTTGTTTGCTATAAGGAATCATTTCGATTAAATCCGCTTGATATAAATCATTAATTCCTTTTATCACCGTATTTCTTCGTGGAAACTTTCTTCTTGCAGGTTTATGAAGTTCGTTGACAATTTGTTGCTTTAAGTCCTTCATATTGCAGGTTTCAATGTTTGTTGTATCACATGTATAGTCACAATGAATGTTGTTTTAAATATTCACATCATTTATATGGGTCAAGGTCATCCAAACTTGTGTAAAAAAATGGGGAACACGGCGTTGGACTTGCCGTGTTCCCCATTTTTTTACGGAAGGAGAAAGGAATAAGGTCGTAGTTGTAGAAGGACGAAGAATAGGTTACTAGTTGATAGGGTTTAGAGAGTAGTGGCCAAAAGGAAGAGTGTGGATTTTGTCGGGCATAATGTATCTTTTATCATCCCGAGCTGACAACGCTTTTTTAATTTCGGTGACACTGTAGACTTGATGCTTGAAGCTTCGGATATTGTTGAATGTTGCTGATATCGTAGTATCTTCAAACAAACAAGTCTTGTAGTGGTCAAATGTCACGTGTTTTTTCAAATAAGATGTCTTCACTCCTTTTGCTTTCTTCACTGTCGGTGTGTTGTTCTCGTGGTACATCTTAAATGAATACAATTTCGCCATCAGCGCCACTATTTCTTCTAAAGGCATTCCATTTGCTTCATCTTTGAATTTTCCAATTACTTTTTTATATTTTTCATTAAAATTTGGATGGTTTTTCGGATAGTCAGAAAAATCGAAATCTTCTTTGTATGGAAAAGTCCTTAGGTCTTCATACATGTCCAAAGTCTTTATCCAGTAGATAAACGCGTCCGTATCCATGTATGCGACTCCAATGTTTTCCCTTCCGTAATGTTTAACCATTTTGTTATAATGGAAATCATACATCAGGGTTTTACTTATATCCAAAATCGACATACCTATGTATAACGGACGGTCCATGACTATTGTTGTTTTCTTCATACTGACAGCGACTAGATTTTCGTTTATAATCATGGATGTTCCGAAATTTGGTTTTTGCACTAATTTTTCCAATTTCCTAGGATCACTCACTAATTTTACATTTTTGTGTTTTCTTTTGTTCTCCAAGGTCTTCCCAAAGATGGCATTGTTCATTAATTTATAGAAGTCCTTTTCAAATGCTGTTGTCGCTGCAGCTCTTCTTGCAGTGTTGGAATCAATATATGGTTTCAACCAACAAGACTGGGTGAATTCAATTGCTCTATGAATTCTCACTATACGTAGACCCAATTCAAGAGCCTGTTGAACTACCCAGTAGTGAGCCACATAGCGATCCTTATTCTCCAAGGTCATCATCAATTTTGGCCATCTTCCTGTCGGTGAAACTTCAGTCTTGGCTAGAAGAGGCAAGTCGTAGTGATGGTCATGAAGGTGCTCTGGATATTCGAAATCACAGTCCAAAATATAGCCTTTTGAACCATTCTTTGGAATCTGTGAGATGTCTCCAATGGTGGCCGGGTCGATCCATTTGAAGTCAGCGTAGGGAAGCGGATTTGACATTGCCCAACCATAAAGGTTGTTTGCGTCAAAGTAGCCAAGGTAGACCGATGGTTGTTGCTCGTTGAAGCCGGGGATGTACTTGTTGTTGGCTTTGACATGACGTGTTACAGCTTGTGTCAAACCGCCCCGTACACCAGATTCCATCATGAGCACCATATCGATATCCGTTAGAAGTTCCAGTCGACAGTTGGTTGACTTTAGCATAGCTTGCCATGCTAATCCTGGAGATGTGTACGAGTGTAGAGGGTCCAGTCCATAGGCGGAGAAGCAGGTGTTTCGGAATTCTTCCATCACATCGCACAGCAGAGTTACGTCCAATTTTATATAAAAGTCAGAATATTCCCCTAAGGTTTGAATGTTTAGTTGGTTCCAAACATTACAAGCATGATTGTAGTCTTCAACGGAGATTTCACTTTCGTTTAATTTGCTGTTGAAGGCTTCGATCGGTGGCAGACTGGTTTCTTCAAATTTTTCTGTAGATGTTATGTAGTCGTAGGGGAATACTCCTTTACGTAATACTAAGTCCAATTTATCTTCAGGTACAATCTTGCTGGTTTCTTTTAGGTCTTCTCTTCGTAGATTCTCAGACAATCTGCTCAAACTAGATGGCATAAATCTATAAGAGTCTACAAAGCGAAGTTTAATTTTACCTACGGTTTTTGAGAAACTGATGTACTTTTCCAATGTTGTAGCAAGAACATCAATTTTACCATCATCTCTTCCTAACTCTGGAATAATGAAGTGGGAGTCGTAGCCGCTAAGATTGTGTAACACGACAGGGATAAAGTGGGGCAGTTTGTAATTTATATTGCATGAATTACAAGCAGCTCCTCTGTATAAACCTGTCAGGTGATCGTGGTCTCTTACTTTTGGATTTTCTTCACTGAAGCTCTTCTCGCATAGATAACATCTTGATGCCATATTGTATTCTTCTTGTTGATTCTCATTCAAAGGTTCCATAGGTACGACATTACCATACAAGCGTTGTACCTTTTCAGCAATGTCATACAACTGGTCTACGAAATACTTAGCGGCTTCTTCACCACGGTAAAGTATTGGAGTGGATGTTAAACCATAGTTTTGCAATTGGTTTTCAGACAAGGTTGATTTCACTATTAGACAAAAACTGTTGGGTTGATGCAACTGATATTTTGTTCTTCTAGTCACTTCACCGTCCGGCAGCTCCTGTGGTACTAACGTAGATTCAAAATCTGCGTAGATGACTACTGGAATCCGATATTGGTGAACTGTTTTGTTAAATTGGATACACGCTCGAGATGGTGGTGGCAGACTAATCTTCACTTCATAATTTTCATTACAAAGTCTTTTGTGTTCTATCAACCACTCTAATCCTCCTTGTCTTATTTCTTTATATGTGAAACAAAAACATCTTTTACACACTGTTAACCTACGCCTCTGTTTTGATAATTGATTTCGAATCAAGGATGCAAAGTCCTTTATCCACACATAATGTGAAATTTCACCCTTAGTGATCAGTAACAAATCAGTGTGGTTTCTTTGCTCAACTTTTACTACCCGCAAAGGATAAACGTTGTTCGAATCATCCAGACCGAAAACATTCACTGAAACGCCAGGATTTTTCTTTTCAAATTTGTCTATGTCTTTCAATGTAACTGGGTAGGTGAGGCCTTGAAAGTTGTAGCGGTGTTCATTTTCGTAATACTCTCTACCAACTCTTTCAGGATGATCTTTAACATACTTGGTTAACATTGCATACTTAAAACATTCATTACCTTCATTTTGCACATTCCTACACGATTTAGTGTTTTGGATTTTCTTTGGTAAAGGGATAAAACTACTACCCCTTAAACCATATCCATGCTTGTGAACCCTTACATCCATACCTTCAATTGATGACAAAGTCCATCCAGATCCTCTTCCTTCATGTTCTTGAAGTTTTGTTATAAGTTCTTCCAAGCATTCTTCAATAATATCATCGATGTTGGAGGTGAAGGTAAGGGTTCGGTTTTTGGTAATGAACGCTCTCAATGCTGTTTCACCATCAGTATTGTTAAACATAGCCTCTAACACCATTCCAAATTTAATAAAATTTAATCTTTGTAGTTCTTCCCTCAAGGTTCCACCAACAAGTTCCTTAGCCTGGGTTATAAATGTTTCCAGTTCCAATTGAACATTATTAATTTTAAAATGCGTTACAACTCGTCCTGGCAAGGCCGTGGTGCGCAGTTGTTTCACATCTTCTAGTTCTTCTTCAGTGTCCTCTTCTTCAGTGTCTTCTTCTTCAAAAGGTCTTCTAGCAGTAGATGGTCCAGCACCAGCAAATTGGATCACACTAGGTCTTCTTCTTTGCATTTGCTGTAGATAGCTGTCCCAGTAGTCCGTCTGCTTCTGGTGCTCTTCCAAAAACCGGTCAATTGAGTCTAAGTCTATTTCATCCATGGTAATATCTTCTTTTCTATCTTCGTCTTCATGTAATTCTCTGTGTATGGTGAAAAGATCTTCGTCTTGAAAGATTTCCCCACAAATGTCGCAAAGAGCCATTTCAAACAGTTTGGCTTTGAATGCACACTCTGTGAATGTCCACGCAATAATGAGCAGCGCACTCCACCGGGACCCTTTATATCCGAGGCAGATAGGTGGGGAAAGTGACGTCATATGGAAACAGGTTATCACTCATGTGCTAAATTTAGCCTTTACACAACCGTTTGTAATACATTTATCAGTAGGCTTGATAAATTGATGATATTTGGTCTAGATTCAATAATTTGTACAAGTTTTTTCAAAGACGTCTGTTTGAGCAAGTTTATGTAGGTCAAGGTCATTTGGAATTATTATTTTGAGCGGGGGATAGAGCACTAAGCAGCATCATTTACTACAAAGTGCTCTATCCCCCGCTCACATTCTTTTTTAACTTTTTGTTTAAACTTTTTTACAAGGGTGAAACATCACCATCAGAGTCGGAATCATCCTCATCACGGAATAGGCAGCGATGACAATACATAATTCTTCTGGCAACTAACATCCTATCCATTGGACGATGGGGAGTGTCTTGTTCTTGTTCTTCTTCTTCGATTTCCAATTGGAATTCCATTTCCGACTCAGATGACGACTCTAATGTTTCGTAGGCGTGCAAGTCCACCTCATTGTCCGTTGAACCAGCTTCGTCAGAGTCCATTTCAATATCCATTATCTCTTCCTCCTCCTCTTCTTGATCAACCGCAGGTAGTTGGTCCTCTACTTCTATAATTTCTAGAGGTATTACCTCCAGAATAGAGACAATTCTGTTGCGATGGAACACGGTGTTGTCAAGTGGAGCCATGGTATGGAAGTGTTGTATCCATCCAATTTGCTTACCCTTTTTATACCCCCACCAACTATACAATTTATGTGGGTCAAGGTCACGTAAAGATACCCTTTGAGCGGGGGATAGACCACTAAGCAGCATGCTAGTCCATTGCCGCAAAGTGATCTATCCCCCGCTCTGTTCTACAAAACCTCAATCAAGTCCAAGTCCAAGTCCTGTTTAACACATTTTATTCTAATTCCATATCCAATTTAAAAATTTCAATTTCACATGGTTTACATTCCTGATGTATCAAACACTCCAGCTCCCTAAACATATCGTCCAGTTCGTCCAAATTATGATGTCCTACTTTTAACACATGAAGGTGGTTCATGCTTTGCATTGTAGCATGACCATCAACAAACAAGTTTCTTTTCCACGCTAACATAAATTGGCAGTTTTCTTGAAAGATTTTTCTCACCAAACAATCATACACAGCCGTCAACATGTCTCTACAATCTTCATAGTGTACCATCACAGAATACCTGTCCAAGTTAGCACCAAGCAGCGATCCACTCATTGTTTCTAGCGTTCCACTGGAAGGTCCAAAGCAGAATGAAGTCGAGATGTATAGACCCCCTCTTTTATACCAGTTAACCGGTTGTCCTTGCTGTAAAGTGGGTCAAGGTCATCCAATGCTACCCTTTGAGCGGGGGATAGACCACTAAGCAGCATGCTAGTCCATTGCCGCAAAGTAGTCTATCCCCCGCTCTGTATTCTACACACACACACACACACATGTCCATGTCCAAGTCTTTCATTACATACCCAATATATATTCAGTTCCTTCATCATCACTATCACTCATCACTGCTTCCACAAACTCCACAGGATTAAAGTTAAATTGTTTCAATTGTTCTTTTAAGTTTTCAATTTGTTGGTCCTTTACTTCTAAAACACTGTGAAGGTGTGATATGTAGTCCGCTGCCTCGTTGATGCTTGCTACTCTCGGATCGCCTAACTTCAAGCTGGGAACTACACCCTGCAGCCTGAAGTACGCCATACGCCTTTCTTGCTCCTGCCGTTGACCAGGACTGAGCAAGCCTTGTCCGTCTTGGCTTACCTCCAGCAAGGTCCGTAGCATCGGAGCTTTGCAGGCGTTTGCCCGAGCAACAGTTATGCTGTGGAATGGTCGAGCAGGTCCACGAGTAGCAGGCAGAACGTTGGCAGCACGCCTTCTTGAAGAAGAAGAGGAAGCCTGAGAAGTTTTGGAGTTGAAAGCCATGTTACAGTGCTGTATTCAGCTAAGCGGTACAAAGCAGAATAACCAAACTGCACGTTAATACCCGTATATATACACTTATCAGTGGTAGGGGTACTAGCTAGCCTTGGTAAAGTGGGTCAAGGCCATCCAAAAACATTACCAGAACGGGGGATAGATCACTAAGTGGCATGTTAGTCCATTGCCACAGAGTGATCTATCCCCCGCTCTGTATTCCGCATTCACACACACATTCATACAAACACGCAAGTCCCAGTCCGAGTCTTTACCCACACCTATCCACTCTCATCCTCACTATCATCACTATCATCTAACAATCTGTCACACTTCATAATTAGTTTTTCCCATTCTTTCCGGATCAAAAGTATTTCACTGTGTGCACTCTCCAACAACCTCTTCTTTTCCTCTAACAACCTGTTCTTTTCCTCTATCAATACGTTACAACCTTTAATATATCTTATAGCAGCTCTAACAGTGTCTTCCTGTGAAGATGCACCAACCACTACACCCGGCACTACCTGCTGGAGTTCTTCATACAAGCTAGACTCTCTTCTGGAGGCTCCACTGCTGCACAACTCCGTCTTGCTCGGAGTGAATCCGAAGAACCGAACGCGACTCTTTGACAGGCGGCCCCGCCGGATCGGTCCAGAGCTTGAGCCAGAGTTGGATGCGGTCGGGCCAGAGGTAGAGGCTGGAATGTTCATGGCTGACATGGTAGTATTCAGCTAAACAGTGTAAAGCAGAATGAGAAGACGGTTGATCACCACTCCTATATATACCCATTTTTAGTGGTGGGGATAACACGGGGGGGGGGTTGAAAGAAATTTTGCTTAGTCTTCCCGGTCATCAGTTTTACATACCTTTAGCACACCCATTATTTTGGTTTCTTCTATAACTTTACACACCTCAAACACCCAAGCAAACAGCTCATCTATGTTGTTATAATTAATTTTTGTCCAGTGTTGATACTTGTGGGTTTGTTTGTTTATAATACATAGATAAAATGTAGACCCATCTCGTCTTATACAACACTCAACTTCCATTCTATGCCGGTTTAGCACTTCCCAAGCATTGTGTTCATTTATCAAGAAGTCACCACCTTTGTAATTGTACTGTGACATGTTTACCACAGAGCATAGGAACGGACTGAAGCAAATGAACGGCTCATACAAGCTTATTAAAAGCGTTAGAGTGGGGGGTATCACGTGATACACGACATAAGTTGTAAGGTTAGCAGTTTACTTTAAACAGTAATTTATGTGGGTCAAGGTCATTCAAACTTTAAAAATTTTTTACCTCCAAACACTTGTAGCAAGCTACAAGCGTTTGGAGGTAAGTTTTTTATTTGTTAAAGATTTTTGTAACTTAGTCTTCACCCTCAAGGACACGGTTTGAGATTGTCCCAGTGATTTTACATCACCGCCAGGTTAAAGTATTATACAAGTCAAGTATTTTTTTTTTTATTAGTTGACTTGTATAATACCCCTCTCCCTTACTTTAAGAGGGGTAAGACTAAATTTAGAAAAATTAATTTGGAAGAGGAAATTTAATTAATGTCCAACACTTTTAAACACAATTTTGATTTTTTGGTGAGCCCATGTCCTAGTCCATTTCCCAAACAGATAGGCATCCTTTTCTTCGAATTAAATAAGCCCCGGGGACAAAAAATTCTCTTTGTACCATCGCAGGTGGTACTTTCATTCTATGAAGGCGGCCATCACCTTTTAGAATGATTTGCACATTTATGTTAAATGCTCCATAAGCTTGAACAATGAAATAATATTTTTTGTCCCTCTTGAGCCTATTAATTTTCAGCTTCTGCGGACTGTTGGGGTGTTTGAACTTGGACTTTTCAGGCATAATATTAAGGCTATAGGGCTTTGGTGTCGGAATTTTGATTTTCTTATTCAAGTGTCGTTGGCAACGATCTTTTTCTGGAAGAGCAAAACTCGGACAACAAAGAACCACAGCCTCTCTGCTAAACCAAACATAATCGCATTTATCACGCTTGCCAGCAGGGCATTTAACACGATTACGTTTCTTTTGTGTTGGACTCTTAGTGTTTTGGAGCGGCGCTTGATCTAACTTAGGCTGGCTGGAAAGGATGGAGGGTGATGGTTTAGCACGGTCAAGGGGTAACTTGCAAAGAATTTTGGGTCGGGTAGGAGAATGGGTTAGATCAATAGTGGTTTTAGGTGAGGTAGAATTGTCTGGGGAGAAGATCGATTTACGGGATGGTTTGACTGTAGATGGAATGTTGGCTTTGGGTGAGGTTGACTTGTCTGGGGAAAAGATCGATTTGCAGGATGGTTTGACCGGTGTGGATGGCATGGGGGATACGGGTAGTGGACATTGGGTCTTTGTATAAGAAAGGATTTTCTGTGTACGGGAGTAGGGAATGATTTTGGACCTCGACTTCTTCTCCTCAAAGACCGCTGACTCCGAATCAGAATCTGACAACAATGAGATCGGCGGTGATGCTATGAGCACTCGGCTGCTTGCAGGGTGAGCGCCAGCCCCTCTTGAAGTCGACGGAGCGTCACCAGCACCACTGACACTTGGACTTGTTGGTTCCGTTGGTGGCAGCGGAGATAGGCTGGGCATCGAAGGAGCCGACGGCATCTCCAAACAGCTGAGGATTGTGCTCATCAAACACGTTTGGAGAATCGGAGCAGCGGAGGTTGAAGTTGGAGTAGATGTGTTGGTCGGAGTAGACGTGTTGGTTGAATTCGGTTTGATGTATGGGAGAACTGGTGGATAGTTCTTGAAGCGCATGTTGAGGTAGAAAGAGCGTTAAATGCAAATAACGGAGAAGTACTTCCAACGAAGGCTGGAGCAGGAATGAGAAGTGCGTGCAACCGGGCCCCCTTATATCCCCACCGGGGCTGCCACGCCCAGGATATCAGGGGTGGGGGAGGGGTGGGGGTGGGGGTGGGGGTGGGGGTGGGGGGGGGGCGGAGGTGTATGGGGTGGAGGTGTAGGGGGTGGAGGTGGTGAAGGGGGGCGGGGGCGGGGGCGGGGGCGGGGGCGGGGGCGGGGGCGGGGGCGGAGGTGCAGTGTCAGTCTTTACTATATTTAGGTCGAGGTCACGTAAAACTTTAAAAAATAAAGCCCCACCTGGGGCATTTAGGTTGCCATCGCTATAGTCTCTAAAGAGACCCAACTATGGACAACTACAGACTTGTGTGTTAGTAATGCCTACCCATTAAAGTTTAAAAGACAAAGTACTTTAATATATTTACTGTGTTAATAAAAAACCTTACTGTTAAAGATTTTGAAAACTTTTATATTTAGGTCAAGGTCACGAAAAACTTTAAAAAATTAAGCCCCACACCCCCCTATGGGGGGTGTGGGGCACTTGGGTTGTCATCGCTGTAGCCTCCGAAGAGACCCAACTATGACAACAAGGCAACATCCAATGTCGTATACCCTTCGCCACGCGAGACTTGTAAACATTTACTGCATTTCCAACTAATAACTTTTCCAATAGCTAACGAAATGTCATTTACATAATTTTGAAAGAAACTGAGGACGCCCTAGTGGCTTACGTCCTCGGTCCGAGTGCAGAGGCCATCGGCTCATTACCCCGTATAAGCGTACAAACGGACCACCTCCTATTTCTCAGCCGCATTGAAGCATGCATGAGAGGAGCCTAACAATTATAAAAAAGTGGCTTTACACGGGGGCCTACTCCCGTAACCCTATCTTTAATATTTTTAATTTAGCAATGCAGTAACTTTTTACAAGTCCTATGTGGGTCAAGGCCACACGGACATTAAAAAATTTGGGCCCCGTACATCCATGGCGAACCACGAATGTTCGGGGGCCTTGGGGACAAAAAAACACAAATAGCTAATAAAGTTTCATTTACATAATTTTGAGTTTCCAGAAGGGAAACTAACTGAGGACACCCTAGTGGCTTACGTCCTCGGTCCGAGTGCAGAGGCCATCGCTTATTACCCCATATAGGCGTACAAACGGACGCTCCTATTTCTCAGCCGCATTAAAGCATGCATGAGAGGAGCCTAACAATTATACAAAAGTAACTTT